>CM044015.1:52239407-52839407 GCA_024085815.1 Flaveria linearis | reverse complement strand
GTACTCACCTTTGTCTTTTTCTTAAACTTTAACTTTTTTTAACCTATTACTTTTATGTCTTTTACAATTTACAACTGATATATATTTTTTTCATCTCTCAACACGTGTGTGTGATTCAACAGTTTTACTCTTATTTTTTCAAGTTTAACGACCCTGTTGCAACGCGTTTGTTCTTGATTGACTTATTTATTGTTTTATATGTTTTACATTTCGTTTACAAGGTTTAACGTTTTTACGCTTACTTTTCGTTCGATTTTATTCTCTACGTTTTTTGTTCCTTTTTAATACGAGTTTTTCCGGTGTTGGTGGTCACTTGTGATTGTGTGTCATTGATGCCACTTGACATTGTTTTACGCCCCCCGCTGCAACGCAGGGGGCTTAATACTAGTTAAATTTAATAGCTCGTAGTTAGAACCCAGGATATTCAAATTTGCTAGGCTTGTAATGTGTTTCACAAGATCATATTAAAGTTTAAAATGAATATTTTGATATCTTAAAATGACATTATCATCAACAAATGTATTGGTTGGACATTATGACATTATGTAAATTAGTGATATTGTGTTCTTTACTTTCCTGCAATTTATCGGCGATGCGGGTCGTTGAAACACTTTTTCATCCTTCTATTTAACCTTTCGTCAAACCTTTCTAAATTGGTGTTTATACGCGCAATAATTGTTAAAATTAATTTCTTCGACTTCTGCAATCTCGCTCTAAACATCCCTAATTGTATTATGGTGTATCAACGAAGTGATCATTCATTAGAACCTTGTGAGTCCATTCACGATCATATGACACTTTTTTTATTGTGTTGTATCTTGAACTTCGGATGTGGCAGTAAAAGAAAAATGCTCAGAATATTAGAAGTTTAACTTTTTGATAGTAAAAACTGGTCAAAGAATGTTTTAATTTTATAGTGTAAATAGGGGTTAAACATTTTTTTTAAAAGACTAGTTTTTGAGGTAATATTACCATTGAGGAACGGGTATTACTCGACTTCATAGGCAAGTTTATGAACCCGATATTCAACTCGCTGGCCTAACACATGGTACTCGCGATGGTGTTCTCGCACTACCCGTTGGGTGCCTCGACTGCTCTAATGAAACCTTATTACATAGTAGACTAAAAACTCATGTGTCACACATGTTAAATAAAAAAAATATTAAATTACAAGCAATAAAATTTTAAGAACTAATTAAAAGAAACAATAAATAAATTTATTTATTAACACTAAAGGATCCTCTTAAGTTAAAAAGATCGAATTACCTTCACATGAAAATCATGTGATCAAAGTTAACGATTAAAACAAACAAAAGTTATCATAAAACACGAAACCTATTACAAATTGTCCACGTAAAAAACATTATGCGTGCTCGTAAGATAAATGATGGTGTTGATATAAATGTCAATGGTGTTTTCTATAAGTTTCTCGATTCATAAAATCCAAATCATACACATTAACAAAGTTGAATTTGAGATGACACCATTGAAATAAAAAACATAAACTATCTCATTTTATTTATTTTTATTAAATACCAACTAAATATCAACATCAACTTAAAAAATAAAATTAGAAAAAAGATTTAGTAAAACTCCAGAAAGAGCTATTGGTAACCCACGAGCATTTTGTGGGCTTATGAATCAATTAGATTATGTAGTTGTTATAGTTGGTCCACATCTGCTAATACGGTCCAGCTGGCAGCTTTTGATTGGACAAAAAATGTCTAAGTAGTTGAAGGGCTTCTTTGGGTTTGAAAGTAGGAACTTGATGTCCTGCTCCCCTAATTGTGACAAACATCAATCCATCGTATGCAATCGTCCATCCACCAACCTATAGTTCACAAACAACATAAACGTTATCGTTTATCACATCGGTTTAGGTTATCGAATCATAAGTTACTGGTTTCTGTAATCATAAAGCTATTTTCTCTACTACTGCTAATCAACATGTTCAAGTAATGATCCAAGGCGAGTGATCCCCTTACACTCTTGGTTCAACCACGGAATAATATTTTTTATGGTAATTGAATAACGTTTTCTACGATGTAAGAAAACAATGAAATTTGATACTCTTTTAGTATAAAAAGTCTTTTGTGTTGAAGGATCTACAAGCATCTAGACCTCTCCTTGGTTGCACTCATAAGAAATGTATGTTTTAGACTTATTAGGTGGAATAGTTTTACGCAGAATATGTAAACTTCACAGAAGTGAAATTAATTATAATTAATATACTTTTATTTGTTATAGAAGTTACTAATATAAAATTAAGTAGGATAACACATAAAACGAGTAATTTGGTTAATGGGCGGAGCTTTTAAACCCCCCTCCCCTCGCACGGGCGGATATAACGCAAGGAAAAAATGTATGCGTCTCATGACTTTCGGTCAGTACTACATATTACATCAAGCTCCGCCACTGATTTAGATTATATTAGAAAACAAGCTACTTGGGCTTAGGTTGACATGTGTAAATTTTAAAATACGCTTGTAAAACTAATATTAATAAAATATATTTGTATTTTTTAATAAAATAATTTTTTGACTCATTATATATTTTTATTGAGCATATATACTTTACACGTTTAACATGTGTAAAAATATAACCCAAATAAACCCATTATCTTTCTACATAATTAGTGATGGAATCCGTTAGAACACGCATTCGGGTGTCACGATTATCATTTTTTCATTATAGTAAGACTATCAATTACCTGACTTCTAGTGTACCATGGAGACCAATCTTCAGTTATGTTCAATCCAAGTTTCCTCAATGAGAGTCTCGTAGAGGTCACCGGAATCCTTCCATCGGTATCTCCGCTAAAAACCCAAACACGAATACCCCCGTCGACTAGTTTTTTGATGATCGGAAGCATAGTAGCAGGGGCATCGTTCCAATACGTTATAGCATCACTGTTTAAAGTACTTAGCTTGTTAACTGTATCGTAACAAGCAAAAAAAACACATGTTCTTTTTATTGAGCGGAAGGGGTTTGATGAAAAGTTACCTACAATGCGACCACGGGTATGGAATTTTTGTTGTGTTAGCGTGGAGCGCGGCTTGAACATTCGGCTTGTTCATATACGAGTCGGTATATTGTGACTGGCACGGGTCGTACCCTGTTGGTTTAACGTGCCATGCTTTCTGTAATTAACTCTAGAAAATATGAATATCTAGTTATATGCATATGTCCATGAATTACCTTTATCATTTATAAAATTTTAATATACACCAACACAATTTAAAAGTAATTTTCAAATCGTCCAAATTGTTAAACTAACCCTTTTAGGCCAGTTTGAGTGGTTGGTTGACTCAACTAACCAGACTGGTTCGATTTTACATTTTTTTAAAACCGTACTTAGTTGTTTGGCCTAAAATTTTTCTTCAAAATCAATCAGATCAATCATGAAACCTCTTTATGAATAAATAACTACTTACATTCTTCGAGAAAGTATGGGGGGAAACTATGCCACCCATAAGTGGGCGTCGAGTGGAATTAGAGGTAGTATCGACACACGAGGGTGAATACAAGCTATACATATCGATGATCTTGTAAACGCCGAAGTATTCATTCAATGCTGCATCACATGCATCTGATGATTTTGGGTTACTAAAGTTGCATTTGGTCTTAACATCGTTATACACGCGATCTGATATCACAGCGTGATCCCAAGCATAATCGATCATTCCTGTCTGATCAGTTGCATCATCCAACAACGCGTTCCCAATCTACATATTGGCATTCACACGTGCACGTTAAAAATGACTTTGACAAAGGTACTAAAATTGTTTGGGGTGAGGGAATGCTAGCTAACCATGATTCCCTTGAAATTGATCATATCTTGGTCGGAAGTGGTCTTACTTTTGTCGAATATTAGATCGGCTAGTTGCGGAACATAATGCCCTAAAATACACGCACGTTAGCTCGTTAGAAGAATGAATTATGTGTGTCCAGAAAAACGAGTATCACTGATGACCCATCATGTCCATTTGTAATTCAATGACGTATTCTAATAAAATTTAAAAAAAAGTTGAAAAGGGGAAATGAAAAACTAATTAGAGTAAATTGTCATTTTCGTCCCTGTGGTTTAGTGAAAATTGTCACTTTCATCCAATAGTTTATTTTTTCGCATCTGGGTCCCTGTGGTTTACAAATCTTGTTATATTCATCCAGTTCGTTAACTCCATCCAACATTCTCCGTTAAATGAAGGGTATATTGGTCATTTTACATATATGTTTTATTTTTCTATTTTTTAACCCCATTTAATATATCCCCTTTAAATAAATTGCTATTTTAGTCCCTGTGGTTTGGACATGTTGTCAATTCAGTCTAAAAATCCCACCACCTTGGCATAAAACACCATATCGCCACCACCCATGATGGAACCACCATGTAGATGTAGGGTACAAATAACCCACACAATACTGGCTACCCGAACCCGAAAGCCCGGCCCATGTGGGCGGAACGGGTAAGCCAGCAGGACATGTGCCCCACATTTAATTACATCGGAATCACCTCAATCATAACTGATAATTCAGTAACGGTCGGAGAATATAAAAGGTAATGGATTTGTCGGGGAATAATCCCTGTAAATCAGCACACGATTGCAGCAGACAGACACTATAAATACCAGGTAAGGAGGATCGAGATCCTCATAAAAGAATACACACAAAAGCTCCCCCTTAATTATCCATATCACATATTTCCATTCAACCAATACTTACTCTCACGCCGGAGGGTCGTTCCAGGGATATTTCCCCCTTGGAACGCCTTAACTGGTGTTGTTTTCATTGTGCGTAGGTGTGAAGCTTCAGAGAGCATCGGTAAATCGAAGTTCAACAAGACCGGAACCATCTAGAGTTGGACCTCGTATTTACACACCACACCACCACCACGCCGCAAAACCACCACCACTCCATCAGAACCACCAAATCATCACCACCACCCTATCATAAAACCACCAACACCACACCAGACGGGCACCACCACCATACACTAGATCTCCACCACCACACATTAGATCTCCGCCATCACACACTAGATCACCACCACCATGTAGACCCTGAAAACAAACCGTTAATCTCGAACTTATAACAAATCCCTTTGAAAACGTATATGGAACCCTTGAAAACGAGTATTGTAGAGGTATTAGTAGGGTTTGATATGCATTTTCGAAGTAGTATGTTACAAGTCCAATATTGATTGTCGATTTTTAGGGTTTACATGGTAGCGACGATCCAATGTACGTGGTGGTGGTGGGCGCTCTGGTGTGGTGTTGGTGGCTTTGTGATGGGGCGGTGGTGGTGGTTCGGTGGTTCTTGTGACGGGTAGTGATGTGGTGGTTATTTTTGGACTAAATTGGCAAATACGCTTAAACCACAGGGACTAAAATAGCAAAGTGGTGTGGTGGTTATTTTTGGATTAAACTGGCAAATACGCTCAAACCACAGGGACTAAAATAGCAATGTATTTAAAGAGTATATATTAAATCAAGTTTAAAAAAAGAAAAATAAAAACATATATGTAAAATGACCAATATACCCCTCATTTAACGGAAATTTTGGATGGAGTTAATGAACTGGATGAATATGACAAGATTTGTAAACCACAGGGACCCAGATGCGAAAAAACAAACTATTGGATTAAAGTGACAATTTTCACCAAACCACAAGGACGAAAATGACAATTTACTCTAAATATCCTGGCAATCAAAGACGAATCGATGACAGACATCAGAACCCAGGAAGTTGAGATTAATAGTGACTAAAGGAGTGTACTTTTTATAAATTTTATTTCCATAATTTATAATATATTTTTATTCCATAAAATGTAAATACTTTTAATATAAAATTAATATACCGACGGATTTATAAGGGAAAAATCTATTGGTGAAGCTAGAGTCGTAATCCTTCAATGTCTCAGTCGTGACACATACATAATTGTTAGTAATCAAAGATGAATCGATGACAGACATCATGTTTTCTTTTCTGATAAAGTATCAGGAACAAAATGTATGCATGCGCGATGCAAGTGTGTGTATATATATATATATATGTGTGTGTGTTACCTGCGTAGCTTTCACCAGCAATGTAGAACTCACGGGACTTATACTGTGGAAATCTTCTAAACCACTTGAGCAAAAATGTGTACGAGTCCTGGGCTGTAAATCATTAGTTAGACTTGTGTGTCTTATGTATATTAAAGATTTTTTTCTACTGATGTTACATAAATGTTTGGTGAATCGGCATCTCTCGATTGTTAGAAATTAAATAACATATGAGTGAATATCAAATGCTACATTCTAGATATATAAAAATTTAATGATTGCTGTTAACTATGTTGGTCAGTGGCTGAGGAAGCATAAATATTCCACTATATATAAGTGTTACAATATACACTTTTTTATATTCGTCTCAAGTACTCTACCGGTGATAGTTGGGGACATCAAACTATAAAATACGAATGTAATAGAAAATTTCATCGTCAATGTGGGTCTAGCCCACTTGATAGAGACATTGCTCTCTTAGAGCAGAGGTCCTGAGTTCAAACTCAGACAGGTTTGTCGTTAAAAAAATAGAAAATTTCATCGGTCGGGAATAGATGGACCCGCCAGACCTCTCTATGTGCGTGAATAGTAACATATACCTGTAACTTTGTCTCCGAGCTCCTTGATGTCATTGCTGGTGTTGGTGTATGAAAATCCAACACCAACCGGGGACTCGAGAAATAACAAGTTGGTAACTAGCAAAAATAAAATAAGATGATCTGTAATAATATATGGTACAATCTAATCAAACTATATATTATAATTACTAAAATATATTTATCTATTATGTTATGTATGCACAATCACATTTATATATGTTTTACCTTTGTTCCATGCATAGTTGTTTAAACGGAGCTTTGTTGTGCCCTTCTGAGCTACAAATGGTCCTAATTCCTCCATCCCACCATATCCAATAGAAGAACATCCTGGACCTGTATTATTATATATCCAACTAGGTTAGAAACCTCTTGGATTACACGAGTTGTTTAAATATAAGGTTATATTCTTAGTCATATTACATACTGATATTCTATAAGAATTATATAGTTGGTTTTAGAAATCTTTTATAAAATAAATAAAAGAATGTTTAATTTATGAAAATATTTTATGAACAATCCTAAATTTAAAAAAAATAATAATAAAACATTTTTTAAAAATTATTATAGAAATATGAGAGAGGGACGGGAAAAAATTTGAGAAGACATGGAAGAGTGACACGTGACATTTAAGATTTCTGTTTATTAGTATATAGAGATAAGTTTAAATGCCATAAAAATAAATATTTTATGTAACAAGATTATAAACTTAAATTGTAGTAAACATTGAGACAAACATCATTCTAATTTCCCCCCTTTTTTGATTTTTTTTGTCTTTATTGGTTTTATATTTTTATTGGTTGCAAATAACCGGTCAAATCTTATGATCACAGTTAAATTTTGTCATTTTTAACTGGATTAAACCTGAATTATTGACAGACTCATAGGACGTGACAATAACCAGCTTTTTTTTAACAGCTAAGATCTTGGGTGTAAACCTACCCTTTCGGGGTTATGTCCAAGGCCGACTACTCGACCGCTCACAAGACCCAACCCCCCGATGCGCAGGAACTCCATGGAATGGGTAAACCTTCGCCCCCTGTCAGGTTCGAACCTGGGATAAAGTCCAGATTCGTCACCTCACCTAGATATTCCTCCAACTGGCACAAATGGGATTCGAACCCAACACCTCCACTTTGGGAGGGCAGGCTCTTAATCACTGGACCAAGTTATTGAGACCCGGGATAACCAGCTAATTGATAGTTTTATGATTTCAACCTACATTATTATTCTATTTAAAACATGTTTATTTTATATTTATCCAAACAAGGTCTATTCTAACATTGGTTTATCTCAAGAGAATATAGACAAAGTTAATATAATTAACAATGATGAGAATGGGGCTTCTGGGTCAAATAATGTATGGGCCAAAAAGCTGACAACCTTTTGTATTGGGTCAAAAGGCCTTTAAATAAAGAAACGTCACTTTCTTGGACAAATAGTTTAAAAGAATTACTAAAAGGTGATTACGACGTCGCAATGCCATTGCAATTTTGCATGCTTATCATGCTAACAGAAACAAAATCATATAGAGATATAAAAAGTTTCTAATGGTTATGATTAGCAACAATTTTTTAATATGATTATAGTTTTTAATATATCATATAATAATGTTTGAATTTATATGTTATTTCAATACTTTACAATTTCTTTACATTTATAAATTATTTTAATACAATTTCTTTACATTTATAAATTATTTCAAGTGTCATGATGTGATAATTAGAAGGATAAGTATGCACATTAACTAAAATTATTAACATAAAACCTTTGAAATAGTTGTCTTTAAAGGGTTTTAAGTATAACTATGAATTATTAATAGACTAGTTTAGAGCCCATGTATTACATGAGTGGAAAAAAAAATATATTAAATTTATTAGTTTTATGAATATTTTATTTTTTAGATGTTATTATCCATTGTTGAAATAAAAATATAATGAATATTTAAAAGTTATAACACATAATGAATTAGAAATTATTACTCTATATTAAAGAAAATATTTCTGATATCATATAATTTAGTATGTATTAATATATTTTATAATTAGTACATTTATATTTAAATGTTTAATAGTTTAGTTTACTTATTTACAATAATTATCATTTAATATTAGAGAGACAAGAAACACAAATATAGACATATTTGTTTTAACATATTTTAATTAAAAAGGAAAGTCAAATTATTGTTTTTATAATATCGTATTTATTATGAGAGAGAGGCGCGAAAATGATTTTTTTGATATACTGAAATAATGACACGTGTCATTTGATATGCTAGAATGATGACACGTGTCTTAAAAAAATCTTCTTTTATTATATGTTATAGATATTGTGTTATAAATAAATTATTAATGTTATTTTCTTTTTAAACTACCATGGTCACTAACTTCATATTCATCCACTTGAATTTACAACTTGCACCACATTTGTTAGCAGCATTTAAGTTTTAGTTTTGATGGTTTTTAAGACAACTTTTAAGAACGATTCTCGATCATATTAAACCCAAATAAACCAATGATGATTAAAATCGAAATAAACTAAACTGTTACTAATGATTGGCTTTGGTCCAGTTTCTTGATTTGGGATTACTTGACCTTTACAATAAAATTATAAAGTACTATCATAATAATAAATGATAATGTTCCAACACTCAAAACTTAAAAAAAAATTGACTTCATGCATTGTATTGTACTATTAATAAAATCTCAATCATTATTATGGTCCAACTTAAAATAACTATTGGCGTGTAAAATATAAAATTTTACATAACCCAAAATTCTATGATCTAATTCAGTATTTTTCCGATGGTTTCGAGTATAGATCTTAAACCAAACCATTTGGTACAATATGAAAATTCCTAAACCGACCGACTGAGATTTAAAAACCTACCGAAAAACCACACCAATGAACATTCAAAGTTGTTTCACTATTTTGAACCGAACCATAAACATTTCAGACATTAATAACCACATGTCATAAAAAATAAAGCCGTAGTTTCTCCCTCTACAACCATATGTTATCAGTTTAAAAACTCATATACTAACAAATAAGCGTGATTGATCCATTGATCCTCATCTTTTTTTCTTTTTTCTAAACCATATGTAATATAACCAAAATACCAAGATGGAGGAATAAAGCAAAGTGGTCACCATAAGATAAAGAGGGGACCAAAGCTTTTGTATACTTCTATCATGATGAATGGTGAGGTGAAAATTTCTAAGATAATACTTCTCTTTCTTCTTAAAATATTACAAAATTTTTTTAGAAGTAAAAAAATACTGATCGTTGTAAAACGTAGTTTACAGTTATGAAAATCTTTAGGGCTTAGGATTTAAGCTTCTATTTACATTTAGTAAAGCCCATCTTTTTGATAATTTTGAAGATTAAAGTATTAAAAAGTACTGACTTTAAATCTTTTACAAAACATAACCAATAGGGGGTCAATATACCCCTCAAATCCCCCTATGGTTCAGCAAATGACAATTTACATGATTTCTTTAGCATCACAAGATGGATACAAACAATGTTTTAAATTTTACGAGTCAAAACGGATTTGAAATTTTTGATAAATTAGATTTGATATAACACACTTCAGTGCATATTATCACGAGTCTAGACTTCTTAGACGGTTAAAATAAGTATGCATGTTTGTTTTCTCTTGTTTAACCGTGAATTTGTTTATTAAGTGAACGTTAATACATATTAGTAAATGATAGGTAAACGAATTCATAAAATAACACGATTGTTGTTGAAAAGACATGCAGATGCTTCAAGTCATGAACATGACTTTTTGGATGTACTTGATTCTTTGCATTAGAGAGTGTCAGGCTCTCTTGTCAGTTACTTTTAGATTCAAATAAATTTATAAGTCGTAACACTTTTTTTTTTCTATTAAATACACATATTTTAAAGTTGTAACGCATGGTTTATTAGTTATATGTATACTTAATAACAAGTTCAAATTGATGATCAATCAAATGAGGTTTTGGATGTGTCTAGCTACTCTAAACAACTTTTGTATAAACCCTCAATTTGTACTTTGTGAATATAAATAAAAATAAATAAGTCAATAAAAACATTAAAAAATATTAATAGAAATTGCTTAGTTTGTGTATGTAATAGATTATATTTACAATTTTACATTCATAAAAATTATTTGAGTAAATTCGTGATAGCACACCATATCATAAGTTCATAACTATTATCACATCATCATATCTGTTATCTGTTATATAATATATTTAAATAAGAATACTTATGTCTACTTTTTATTTACAGATTTTTTTTATTTATGGGGTTAAATTTAAAAATATATTGACTTGGGGGTAAATAAATGTAAAAGTTGACTTCAGGGGTACCCGCCGGTCACACCGGCGAGTTCTCCCTTCTTAAATATCGTGCCCTGCAAGATTCTAATACAATTGTCCTTTTTCTCAGAACCCGCCGGTACCACCGGCGAGTTCTGGCCATCATAAATGTTTGTTGACTTGACTGATTGACTGATTTGTGACTGGTCTGTGTCTCCATTAATGCCCAAGAACCCATTTTCTCTATTTTTCAACAAAGCCACGTATATTATATAAACCATCACACCTTTCTTCACAACACATAACTTCATTTCACAAAACAAACATCTTCATATTTACTCAACATGTTACTAACTGCTATGGAGAATTCAAACGGTTAAAAAAAGTATTATTTGATCTTGCAATATTAGTAATAATAATTTATTTTGATTTTTGAATACAACTTGATAATAAAACTTACACCCAAACTATGCTTTTTGAATCTTTTAAATATCAAAGGCTACATATTGTTAGAAAAAAATTTACTAATTAAATGTTAAAAGAAAATTAGAAAAGAAATTGAAGTTAACAAATGTGAATTTGCTATCGCAAATACCAAAATATTTTTTTTCCAATTTCACTTTTGAAATAAGTCATGTAAATGAAAAAGAATCTAGAAACATTACTCGAAAAAAAACACGAGACGTATAAACCATACGCTATACAACCCGTTATAAAACTAATTTTAAATAACTAATTATGTTTCTTTGATAAAAGCATTGAACCTTTCCAACATTATAATTTGAGTTAATTAATATAAACAAACAATCAATCCAAAATATTAATACAACTTTAGTACTTTTAAAACGTTAATTCGTATGAAAAGAATGAAATCAGCAGGCAAAACATATTTTGAGAAAATATGGAAGATGTTTGTTTTGTGAAATGAAGTTGTGTGTTGTGAAAGAAGGTGTGGTGGTTTATATAATATAAGTGGGTTTTGTTGAAAAATAAAAAAAAGTAAAAAAAAAGTTCTATTTTTAATAAATGATGTCCGGACCAAACCTGAATTTAACCAAGAACTCGCCCTTCCCATTGGCGGGTTCTTGGAAGGGCGGGTTCTTGGGCATTAATGGAGACACAGACCAATCACAAATCAGTCAATCAGTCAAGTCAACAAACATTATGCTGGTGGTTGGCCAGAACTCGCCCGGTGGTACCGACGGGTTCTGAGGAAAAAGACAATTGTGTTGGAATCTTGCAGGGCACGAAATTTAAGAAGGGAGAACTCGCCGGTTTGACCGGCGAGTACACCTGAAGTCAACTTTTATATTTATTTACCCCCAAATCAATATATTTTTAAATTTAACCCCATAAATAAAAAAATTCTTGTTTACATCAAGTGAAGAAGATAACAGACATGACATCTCATGTTATCTCGTGTTATCAGATCTTAATAAAATTAGGTCTATCATTTATTTGTATTGATTTACTTAATCAAGAGTCCGATCGAGAATAAAACAACAAAATATTTATTTTCAAATTGTTTGTAAGCTAATACATTGTAGATGTGAGTAATTTTCAGCATATACAACGTTATTATATGTTTTAACTTCCCAGCGTATATACAATTGATTTACTTAAAATTAATATAAGTGATAAATCATCTTAGTGAAACATATAATCAAACTTAAATTTTATTATTATTAGTATTATGGTTATCTCACTTTTTTTTTTCTAAAAAGTTGTAATCTACTCCTAGAAATAGATTAGTGTTATTGCAAAACTCGAGCCCACGACCTCATGAGAATAAACACGTACCATTATCACAATTAACGTTAGCCAAGGTACTATACATTTGCTGTTGTTATGGTTATTTAGTTTAGCATATAATACGCACACATATAAATATATTTCATATGGGAACAACAATAATAAATTGAAATAATAATAATAAATTTATATAAACTATGAGTTCCAATATTGCTTCTAGTCAAGTTATTATTTATTACCTCCATTTAACCATAGAAGGAGAGGCTTCTTCTCTGGTCTTTCTTCAGCTTCAAAAAACCAGTAAAACAATGCTCTACCATGACTTTCATTAACCGTAATATATCCGGCATACTGCCTAAAGCTCACCGGTGGTTGACCCGGAAGGCGGGTCACTCGATCGGCTATTTGTTCGAGCAATGACCCGCCCGTTGGCGGCTGTTGGCCGGAAACCGGCACAGACCACCTGAAAAGGTTGTTGAAAATATGAGGAGAAAACTACATGTCCTTGAGGTGTTCATTGTGTGGGTGTTATTGAAATGATTGAAGGACATGTAGCATGTGTGTATGTGTGTATATTTATACAAGGTGTTTATTGACCATAGGTGTATAGGTAGCAAGTTTCTTTCTCATGGGTATCAACATTGGAAATATCTATTTGGGACCCTACTCAACTTGTGAATATTTTCTTTTTGGTTAAAAAGTTATATGTTTATTTTAAACCTAAGGTTAAAAATCTTTACAACATATGTTTAATGTAGATTAATTGTTTAGAAGTTGACCCGTCGTGTCATGCTCTTTTAGATTGATATCAAATGTCGTTAATACGGCGTTTAGCTTGAAGTTTAGACTGACGTGTCATCATAGTTCGTATCACTACGAACATACATATTAAATCATACATGACAACTAAAATTCGCACCGAAAAAGATTTGAATTTTAGTGTGCCTAATGCATAAAAGTTTTTAACACACGCATAACAAATCAAAGGACCTTCAACGAGGATTCAAACCATTTGAGGGAAAAAGAGTCACGAGTAAAGAACTTATATATCAACAGATCACTCAGGACAATACCGAAGATTGACCGGGTATTACTATTAGATGTACATTGTTAAGTAACCTGAAGATTAAAGACAAACAATTATCAATATTATTATTTTTTTTCTTTTGGGATTTTCAGCTACTACGTGAATAATACTCACTTTTCTAGTAATTTGATAAACGTACTGTTTTAATAATATAATTTTAAAAGGAAAACAAAAACTGACACTATCATCCAACACGCTCCTTTAATCACTAGATAAATTTGTTAAGCGATTTGATGTCTCCTAAATTACAAAGGTCTATGCTTAAATTAACATTTATGATTCAGGGGCCTACAATTTGTGTGCCATGTAATAAAGGACAAATCCATCAACTTCATGCATTAATTTGTCACATTCATATATTTGACCATAGATACGTTTGCAGACTCTTTAAAAATAACATATAAAAAATTCCCAATACATTTAAGTTCTCAAATTTATTTTGCATTATTCGAGGACTAAATTATATTTTGACAACTATATATTTGTACTTTGTAGTATACAAAATATTTTATTTTATACATTATGAAAATGTGAAAACGTTATATATAAGTAATACTAACAAAAACACGTATATATACATATATGTCAAGAATCACTTTAGCACCGTTGGTTGATAAAGATTTAATTGCATGGTGACATTTTAATAATTAAGGTAAAACGATACTGTACGTTTTTGTATTCATTAATGCTCAATACAGGAGTTTAGATATGAGTACACTATAACTGATTAATTTCTAATATCATATTCATGGATGTTTAATTGTAGTTTTATTCACCACTAATCACCAGCAAATACAATGTGTTAATTTCTACATCAATTAAAATATGCCATAATGTTTGTGTAGTGTATCAGCTTACATTATATATTATGTTTTTTTAGTTTTTGAAATAAATTATTCTTACATATTACTGGCTTTAATGATACTATATGTATCTACATGATTAATTATATATCTTAATATTTAACGTAATATAATATTATATTGGGTGTAAATGAAAGCTTGAAATTAATTCTTGCCCTTGCTACCTTTTCCGTGAGTAAAGGCCAAGGTTCGGCAATAGAATTTTAAAAAATTAAATATTAAATAATAATAATAACAAATAATATTTACAAGATATTGTCAAAAAATAAATAAATAATCATTGGGCAGATTAATAACCAATAGTCGGTGACCGTTTATTATGCATGTAGGATCTACATAAGGAAGATATCCAGTTTTATATTACTAGATAATAATAAAAAAATTTATGGTCATCTAGCTTTGCACTTAAAGGTTTGACCATATTTAGCTTTAAACATCTTCGCTGTATGCAAATCTTACGATATATTGGATTTCAACTGCGTATTTTTAGCTTCAACAGGAAGCAAAGTTATTAAATAATTTATAATTAAAATACTTGTATATTACTTGTATCGACATGAATCTATGTTGACCGGTTGAAATAGTTTCATTTTGTGTGTCGTATAGGGTGTTCATCTTTTCAGTTTTCAGGCTATTTGAATCGAAAATTTTGAAATCGGATTTGGATTCGACAAATCAAAATTGAGTTCTAGTTGATTTGGATAACTAGGATAGTGAGAAAAAATCTATACCGAATAAATAAAAACCTTAAGGGATACTTATCATTTTCCTATGTCTTTCAGTCTTTTTTTTTCTCCGTCTCTCTATCCTCCTAATTAAACAAATTTATTTAATTGTTTGTATAAATTTTTGTCTCTCGTACCTCTACTATTAAATAATATTTATATTTATAAATCATATTATCAAACAAAATAAAAATTATTACTAACTATATAGTCTTGCATTTATACAACTCGTGTGATACCATTTCTAACTAGTAATTACAATAAATAAAAAATATGATAAAACAAAAAATATTCACATAACTTATAAAAACTAAAAAGTCTTTCGAATTCAAATAATTAGGTTGGTTCGGTTTGAAATTCATATGATTTGAGTTTGATTCAAATAAGAACTCGATTGGAATATTCAAAACCTGAATTTAAATTCGTTATTCGATTCTTGTTTGATCCAATTTGATCCAATTTTTGGGTTTGCTCGAGTGTGATTCAAATAACGAACCTAACCTATCCGACCTTTGTCTTGTACTCCAATGTGCTAACGTCAATTAGTTGAACTCTTGTAATGTTATTAAATGCTAGACATTTTGAACGTTACGTCCATTGTGTAAGTCCAAAAAATATAGAACACCATTTAAAACTAAGATTGTAACCAATATTAGAAAGACATTGTCCCCAAACCATCAAGTGATTAGACGAAACAGAGGATATACATTGTCACCTAACACTTACTTCAATTACAGGGGTTAACATAACACGAAAAGGGTGTTCTGAACTGTTAAAACTGATTAAACTGTCTAACCAGAACAAGCTGGTCGATTATGACGGATTGAGATTTGTAGGGTTTGGTTTTGATGTGTTTGATGAATTGATGGTTCAACCAATAATATGAAAGTTGGGGCGGTGTGTTAATATGTATCGAGTGTACCGGCTGATAAACCTTTTAATTTATTTATTTGACATGTGTGTTATGTATATGTAGTATATTTAAGAATCGACTTTTATCATTTCAGAAAATTAGAATACAAACCAACATTTTGCCATAAAATAAAAAAAATTAGTTCAAAACTCAAATCATCAAAATCATACCATTAGACAACTAAAAGTAGTCAAATCATCCAGCCAACCAATCAGCCAGTTTGGGTTGTTGTCACACCCCAAAATCCACGTGCGGAATTCTACCATGAGGCGTGTGAACAAACCAGGATCACAGTCAATAGTTACTTGGAACGACTCTATATGCAACGTTTGACATAACAAACCAAAGTTTAAATTTATAATCATGCGGAAGCGTTAAACAAATAAAAACAAACCCAAAATATAAGATAAACAAATGTATCATGTTTAAGCGTTAGGATGCATGCTTGACCCGTGTAGTGCTCCTAACAGCAGTCCAGATTAATGACCTGAGAATAGCATACTAAAAGTCATGTGAATCCAGGATCTCATTCAGGAATTATCAGTATTAAAATAAATCAATTTAATGATCGCGGAATTATCACTAATTGACGTTTAATTGTTTTAATGATTAATGATGAACACAACCACAGAAACACAATAAATACGAAATCAATAATAATTCAAATGTATTTCATTAACTATACTGTAATGATTACAAAAAATGATAATGAATGACTATGAACAATCGAATACTGTGAAACGAATAATGTTTGATGTTGATGTGACGGCAGCTAGGGTTGCACAATGAACTCTTGACCGCCGTAATATTGATTGATTGTGTTCACAGAGATGTGAAACCTAGGACTCATATTTATAGATGATTTGAGTCGGTTAAGGAAACACCGGATCTCTCGGGATTTGTTATTGATTGTGTTGACTTGTTTGACTTCTTGGAATTTCAATAGCACAAGTATAGTGATCTTCCGCAGGAGTCTTGCCTTCCGCAGATCTTTTGTTCTTCCGTAGATGATTTACTCTTCCGTAGGAATGTTGTTCTTCCGTAGGAAATCCTTCTTCCGTAGGAGTCTTCCCTTCATGAAACTTGATCATCCGCAGAAACTTACACTTGGTCATTTGGTCTTGTATGAAACATATCTACGGATTAACAAATTGTTCATCCGTAGATGTTCCTACACTTGGTCAATTTCAGGAAATCCATCCAAGTATATTGTTTTTCCCTGTCAAGTCACAAATCAACACACATATATATGGGGTTATCCTATAGATTCAAATCACATATATTACATTTTGACTGTTACAAATATTAATTACAAGACTTGATTTTCAAGTACTAAGCCTATACAAAATTGATCTAGCCCTATACAATCTAGACCTAACAATACTCCCCCTTAGGCTTAGCTCCTTGTAATCAGTCCTTCAAAACAGCAAGATCCTTGACTCTTGATATGATTTTGTTGTAGAAGTAAGATACAGCTGCCTTTTGATCATCATACTTGTATTTGATCTCCATTTTGCTGATCTTCTTCAGAGTCTCGTAGCCAAGTCCCAGAACATCCTCTTCTGTAGTGAGAGTCTCCAATACTCTCATTCTTCACTACTTCAAGTTCATCTTGTTCGGAGAGGCGAAGTTCTGTGACTTCTTCATATTCTGTTCCCTTTAGCAAGCCTGCATTATGTCTTCGTCGTTTGTAGGCTTTTGCATGAAGTTTGTCGATGACTTGGATCATGTGTACATGCAGGAACAGATCATTTTGAGCTGCTTCATCACTCAGCTTCGGAAAGAATTTGTCATGAAGGTAAGAAGTGTAGCTTGGATGAAGCAACTTGATTTCCGCAGGATCAAAGATCCTGATATTTTCTGCGCGTTTGTTCTCTGCAGTTCTCATCAGCACCAGCTCTTTTGTCCTCTCTACATATCCCCACTCAGTGATAGGGAGTGTATTGAGTTCCTTCAATGCGTTTGATGGCTGCTGATGTTCTGTTGTTATATCCAACCCTCTTCAGAAATTCATCATCTACTGAGTCAGAGGCATTGGACTTGGATCTTTTCTGCCCTTGAGTTCTTCGTTTGTGAGCATCATCATCTCTTTTAGCTCCATGATCACATCATCTTTGAACCTTGTTTTCAGTTGACCCACTCTGCTTGAGAAGTCCCTGCCCCTTGGGTGTATTGGATAATTTGTTAAAGTAAGGCTTTGCAGGTCCTTTAAATCATTCTCAGGAAGGCAGAGCACTGAAAACACATCACGGAAGTATTCAACTCTTCCTGATGTCCTTTTAATCACTGCACAATCCCACTCCTGATCATATTTCCATGCCATTATTTTATTTTCTTCAGCTGAGTTGGGAGTTGTGAGGTGATCAATCAACTGAATCAGAGTGGACTTCTGATCAGTGATTTCTCTGACAGTGGTACCAAGGGGCCATACTTTGCCTGGAATGACTTCCCTTGGTTCCCTGATGAGCTTATCCTTAGCTTTATGCTGATCCTTGGTTCCACAGTGATTGGATCAGCAGATAATTTGCTTTGTTTGTCATCAGTAGGATGAGGAGCTGTTGTTCTGAATTTTACACCTGTTTCCAACTCCACCTTCATTACATGCTCCATCATCCTCCGCAACTCTCCAGTAGTTCTACCTTTAAGTTCATGCGGCTGGTAGTTGTGCCCCTGTAACCAGCAAGTCATATTATACTTGGTGAGTTTGGCTGTGTCACAGTGGCCCAGATCCTTCCTTATCTTCTCCAATGATTGAAAAGTTGTAAAGGCTTCATAATCACAATTTGGGATTATGAACCTTGCAAACTCAAATTCTTTCAATGCATTGGTCATTTCTGATGTGTTCATCCTCTCAACCATGTCATACGGAAAACCATGGTTGATGAGGGTCATAAACATGCTGGAATCAGGCCTCTCTTCCATGATATCAGCGGTTGTTAGAAGGTCATCGGCCTTTCCACCCTTATCATCAGTGGGGGACTCCATTCTTGTTAGTTCCTCCCACTCTTTATCACTGTCTTCTTCTTCTCCGGAGGATACCTTCACAGCAGACACTTCTACTGAAGGTGTAGGTGCAGGAGATGGAAGTTTTGGTTTCTTTGGAGAGCTTTCATCTTCTGGTTTCTTTTGAGTGGCTCCAAAATATTTTCTTTTTCGGGTGTATGAGATCAGTGGCTTAGTAGCTCCACCCGACTGTTTTGCTGGCTCAGCACTTGAGTCCACTTTTGTTTTCAGATCTGAGAGTTTTCTTTTCAGGCTTTCTATCTCTAGATCCTTTTGCTTTATTTGCTCAGCCTTTTCATTTTGCTCGTTTTTTAAAGTAGCCTCCAACTCCCGTTTTGTTTGGAACAATGCATCAATAATTTCATTGTTGCATAGTGCATCTTCTCTGAGTCTTTTTAGACTGGCATCCTTCTTCATCAGTTCTTCATCCTTTTCTTGAATTATACCTTGCAGTTCCCGAATTCTTTGTTTTCGCTTATTGGTTTAAGTATCAACTTGTTGTACTTAGCAACCAGAAAGCTTTTGCTCACAGGAATGTCACTGTCACTTAAGTCATCTTCATGGTATGCAGTGACATCCTGAGCAGATTCTTGAACTTCCCCGTGTTCATCAGCAAGTTGTTCATCTTTCAATGAAGGTATGGGCTCGGTATGTGCTGATGAAGGTTGTTCTTCTGTGTGTGTTGGTGAGAAAGGAACAGTGCTGGCTTCAGATAATATTTCTGTGTCTCCTGAGTGTACGGAGTGTACAGACTCAGTTACCTCAAAAGGTTCAGTCCCAGCACTTTCCGTGATTGATGTTTTGGAGATTCTGATGGTGGTTGTACGGGGGATTGGATTTGTTGTGGAGAGAGTGGTTGAGAGTGATGAGATGATGACTGAGAGGATGATGATGATTGTTGTTGGATAGGAGATACTGGCTGAGTATCTTTGGTGGACGATGATGATATTAGTACAGGTGATTGATGGTGGTGAATTGGGAGATTGGTTAGGTGTTTAGGCTTGCTGGTGATTGGCTGGGTGATTGATGTTGTAGTGGTGGTGTTTGGAGTGGTGATTGTTGTTGGTGTTGTGGTGTTTGGTGTGGTGAGTGAGAAGATTGTGCAGAATCAGCAGATGATTCTGCTTCATCTGCCCATGCCAACTCTTGTGGCAGGTCTGCTTGAGGATCTATAACATGTGCGAACATTGGCATATCCGGACCCTCATACTTCCCACTAAGTTTGTTCAACACTGATTTGCTCAGGTGTGCTTGAACAAACACATCGCCAACTCTGTTCAGCCCTGGAAGTTCTGAGTTGATCATCAGTTGTAGGAATCTCGGGAACATATACATCTTGTCATTCTTCTGCAATTTGACTTGTTCACTCATACAGTTGAAGATGTATTTGGCGTAGTTGTAAGTTCTCCCCTCGAATACCCCAATGATTCCGGATGATATATGCCGAGAGAATCTGTCTAGCCCCGACTTCCTGTTCGACATGTATTTCAGGTAGGTGTGACACAAGAATCTGTACGGTTTGCACAGTCTACCCTTCTTGATTTCCCCTTTCTCGTAATCACCATCGTACCCCATGAGGTTAAATACCTTTTCAATGTATTCATTCTCGAATACATCGGGGTGCCCTATTTCTCTATCTCCCAGTTCCAGACATCTTCGTATGGTGCTTTCATTCGAAGACGCTGATTCAGAATCTCAGCCACAATCACTTCCTCATCATCTTGTTCTTCCACTCGTGCTGAGTTCCAGAATCCGATTATGTGCGCCTGATGGATCACAGGCTCAGCCGTCAAGGCGTAGAAGAGCCTGGATCGTCGGAGATATCTTATGATATCTCGACATCCTTCCGCTGCAGGATCATCAGCGTTCAAGAACGCGCACACATTGTGCTCTTTAGCGAATCTATTTGCCATCTGTAAAGAAAATCAAGTTAGAAACCATGCAGTTGAATCGTTTAAATGACAATAATCGATTAACTAGTTCCGTATTGATGTTTAAGACATGATTTACCTTTGCAGTAACAGTAATCGGTTACTGGATAATGTTGATAATGTGTTCTTGGAACAGTTATTTTGAAATTTTGAAAAAGAGGGAAAATGGGCGATTTTCTAGGTTAATCTGAAAAAGTGCTCTGTAAAATTGATAAATGAATTTTAAGAGTCAGAACCTTATTTATAGTCGAACATATTAACTTCTTTTATTAATTATGTTGGGCTCACATTATGTTGGGCCCACTTCCATTTATTCCTATGTGGGCCCACTTCCATTTATTCCTTTCCGTATCCCAAGTTTATTTAGAATGCACGTCTTCCGCAGAACATCTGCGGAACCTTAACATCTGCGGATGGTTTAACATCTGCGGATGTATAGGTCTAACACACATTTGTTTTGCTGCTGAACCAGAAATCACACAATACTTCCTTCGGATGAGAGGTATTACTGTGACTTCTGCGGATGCAGAAATTTCACTGTTACTTCTACGGATGAGAAGTATTACTGAAACTTCTGCGGAACTTAAAGTTTAAAACTTTAAATGTATGATATCTACAGAGTAGAATCAAATGTTGATGTTGGACATTGTTGACTTTATTTGCATGGCAATTAAGTACAGAGAGGCAAGTTTCCTGTATCCTGCATTCAAGTTAGTGCTCAAGTTCCAATTCCTTCAGAATAATTAAATCAATTATCAGCTTTGTATTGTTTTTCATGCATGAACTACTCCCCCTAAATTGTGATTAATGTGAAACTGTTGCATTCATCATAAATTTAAGTTGTAAATAGGCATGACAGGCATATGACAGTCTAAATGAGAGAAAGTCAGTTGAGATAACAAGTAAACATCTGACAAACAGTTACATGCATGCATATATATATAGAGGGATCATACTATAGCTTGGCTTCTGCTGATGTTAATTAGTTGATGCAATACATACTTGATTGCAAGTATATGGATCCACTTAAATTCAAACATGAGTACTGTATCAACTAGGCATGCTATTTATCATGTTGTGAAGTTTGTTAATCAGTAGCAATCATGAGTCCCACATTCAATTATCATTAGAGTATGTCTTCCGTAGGTGAGGCAAATCACTACATTCCACACTTAATGACTATGTACATTAAGTTATAAGTTCTATCTTGAGACAAATTACAGTCTCATGAATGCTTTGATGTTGAAGCTCGTTGACTTGATGTATAATGGATCACAAGTGATTCCTTGTTAGAGCTGAAATATGATCTTCATAGTCACCAGGTCTTTACTTTCGTAAAACAGAGGTGAACTTTAACCCAGGTCTTTGTTTACACAAAACAGAGGGAGAATGAAGATCACACTTGTTAATCACATTCCCAGATCTTTATTCACACAAACAGAGGGAATATGACTTTGCAAAGATAGAATATTATAAAGTATTTACATAGTGTGCTTGTGTAAGTGATTTGATCACATCAGGAGAGAACATACCTTCTGATTCTCAAATGGAATCCTCACAGACAGTTACCTCATGCTTTTAGTTTGGCATGCTCTTAGCTTTGTTTCCACTCAAGTTGAACCTACTCACATATCAGTATGATATAAGTCAGATTGAGGTTTTGTTTAATAGCCAAGTATAGTCTACTATCATTTCCATATATAATGCATGTATAGATGTTCTATCAGACACTTAAGTTATCGTTAACGATTACTCTGCACAAAGTCAATCATATGCTTTTGTTGATTTATTCTAAGTTAATCATCCCTAAAGATTCTATCAGAAAATTAAATCTAACAGAATCAAATGCTTTAGTAAAAAATCAGCAAGCTGATTGGTTGTGTCTACTTTGACTAACTTGATTAGACCCTTTTCAGAGCAATCTCTCAGAAAATGGTATCTGATTTCAATATGTTTTGTTTTACTATGTTGAACTGGGTTAGCAGTTATAAACATAGCAGCTGAATTATCAATATGAATTGGTATGTGAAGGAAATTGTAACCATAATCAAGTAATTGGTTTTGCAACCAAAGTACTTGAGAGCAACCTGCTGAAGCAGCTATGTACTCTGCTTCAGCTGTGGATACAGATACATTTGTTTGCTTCTTGCACTGCCATGAAACAAGTCTTGGTCCTAAAAATGACATCCACCAGTTGTGGATTTTCTGTTGTTGTTGCACCCTCCATAGTCACTATCTGAGTAGGAGTAGAGGCTAAAATCTCCATCTTTGGGATACCAAAGTCCCAATGCAGGTTTGCCTTTCAGATATCTGAAAATCCTCTTCACAGCATTCAGATGGGACTCTTTGGGTCAGATTGGTACCTGGCACAAACACAGACAGCAAACATTATGTCAGGTCTACTGGCAGTTAAATACATTAAAGAACCGATCATTGATCTGTACAATCTTTGATCTACGGATTTGCCAGCAGGGTCAGGCACAATCTTGTCTATTGTTGAGGCAGGTGTCTTGCAAGAAGTGGAATCAGCAAGATTGTACTTCTTCAAAATTTGATGAATGTACTTTCTTGATTGATGAAAATGCCATCTGATTTCTGATGAACTTGTAAGCTAAGGAAGAAAGTCAATTCTCCCATGGAGCTCATCTGAAATTCAGATTTCATTAAGTCTTCAAAGCTTTGACACAGCTTCTTGTTGGTTGATCCAAATATGATGTCATCAACATATATTTGAACCACCAAAAGATCTTGATGTTCTTGTTTGAGGAAGAGTGTCTGATCAATAGTTCCTCTCTTGTACCCATTCTTCAAGCAGGAAGGATGATAGTGTATCATACCACTTTCTGGGAGCTTGATGAAGACCATACAAAGCCTTGTCAAGCTTGTATACTCTATGTGGATAATCAGGGTCTTCAAATCCAGGGGGTTGAGCCACATAGACTTCTTCATCAATTTTCCCATAAAGGAAAGCACACTTCACATCCATCTGATAGACTGTGAACTTCTTGAATGCTGCATAAGCGAGGAAGACTCGTATAGCTTCAATCCTTGCAACTGGTGCAAAGACTTCATCATAGTCTATTCCCTCTTCTTGAGTATATCCTTGAGCAATAAGTCTGGCCTTGTTTCTCACTATGATACCTCTGTCATCCAGCTTGTTTTTGAAAAGCCATCTTGTGCCAATTGGATGTTGACCCGTAGGCAAATCTACAAGAGTCCACACTTTTTGTTTTCTGAATTGTTGTAACTCTTCTTGCATAGCCTCAATCCAGCTGTTGTCTTTTAGTGCAGTTGTAATGTTTGCAGGAACTGTTTGGGACAAAAAGCAGGTGAACAAACAAATGTTTGCCACACCTCCTTTGCTCCTAGTGGTTCTAGCATGCAGGTCCCCAATGATATTGTCTGTTGGATGAGACTTGTGTACTCTGCTTGTTGAGACAGCATCAACTTGAACTGTGGAGTCTAAGTTTGTGAAACCCATTGAAGCAGATGGTGTCAGCTGAGAAGTTGAGTCGATGAAATAATCAAAAGGCTCATGGTCGTTCGGATCAGCTTGTGTTTGATTGGCTGCTTTGTCTTCTTCCGCAGGAAGTTCTACGGAAGCAGCATTTTGTTCTTCGCAGGAGGTTCTACGGAAGCAGTATTTGTTCTTCCGTAGGAGGAACTGCAGCATCGACGGAGGCATTTTGTACTTCCGTAGGAGATACATCACCATCCACGGATGAACAATGTTGGTCAGCTGGCAATGGTTGTTGAATGACTACCTCCTCTCCATCTCTAGCATCAGTAGTTGCACCAGAATTTATATCTACGGATGAGGGAACATCTGCTGATGAATTTACATGTGCTGGGGATGAAGAGTTTGCTTCTCCAGAAGTAGCTTCATGCTGCTGACTTGATCTTTGCTGTGGTCCAGGTGACACTTGTGCTCTTGGTGGGTCAGCTGTTAAAGGCACTTCATTCACACTTGGGGGCACAAAGGGATAACATGTATCCGCAGCACCTGCGTTGATCAGATAACCAGTGTTAAATGATTCAGTTAATGCATCTATATCAAATAACCAAGATGATCCTTTTACATTGGTAGTAAATATGGATTCATCAAAAGAAACATTGGGAGTCTCTTCAACTATGTTATGTTCTGGAATGTACACCCTATATGATTTAGAAGTGGATGAATATCCAACAAAGAAAACCATCATAGGCTTTTTCAGAAAATTTTCCCAATTGTTCTTTAGTATTTAAAACGGACACATGACACCCAAAAGCTCTAAGATATCCTATAAAAGGTTTTCTTTTAAATAAGAGTTCATAAGGTGTTTTATTATGTTCTTTGACTATAAAGTTCTATTTTGAACATTGCAAGTTGTATTCACAGCTTCTGCCCAGAATGTAATGGGCAATGAGAATCAGCTAGCATTGTTCTGGCTGCTTCTATCAGTGTTCTATTTCTCCTTTCAGCCGCTCCATTTTGTTGTGGAGTTCTTGGGGCACTGAATTGTCTAGCTATTCCTTTAGTCCTGCAAAAAGAATCCAAATCAGCATTAACAAATTCAGTTCCATTGTCACTCCTAAAAATTTTAACTTTTAAATCAAGTTGATTCTCAATCTTGATCACAAAGTCATTAATGTTTCAGATGTTTCACTCTTATGTTTTAAGAAAAAGACCCATGTAAATCTAGTGAAATCATCAACTATCACCAAACAATATTGCCTTTTTCCAATGCTCAGCACATTGGTTGGACCAAAGAGATCCATGTGAAGCAATTTGAGTGGTGTAGTGTTAGTGTTGATTGTTTTGGATTTATGAGACACTCTGTGTTGTTTTCCTTTATAACATGAAGAACAGTGATTAGAACAATGAAATTCTTTCTTTGGTAATCCAATGACTAAGTCATTTTTCACCAATTTATTCATGTTCTTCATGTTGGAATGGACAAGCCTTCTATGCCACAATTGAGATTCATCTTCGGAAGATTTGGACAGCAGGCATGTCTCATGTTTTGTGAGTGTTGTGTTGTTCATATCCAAGATATATGTGTTGTCTTTTCTTGATGCTTTAAGAAGTATCCAGTCTGCTGGAACTGTAAACCCTGGCTTAAGAATGTAACAGTTAGTGTTATCAAATAGTGTTAAATAATTTTGATCATAAATTTGGGAAACACTAAGTAAATTATACTGCAAATTTTCATAGCAATTTACTTTTTCAAATGTTAAAACACCATTAGTTACCATTCCCTCACCAACAATTTTACCTCCCTTCTTATCCCACCAAATGCCACATAAGAGGCATGTTTATGTTTGAAGTCATGGAGAAGTGCACAGTTGCCTGTCATATGTCTGGAACAGCCACTGTCAACATACCACTTGTTGTCAGCTCTCCATGATTGTTCCTGCACACAAAAAGAAATTAGTTAGTCTTGACAACCCAAGGCTTAATTGTCTTGGGTTTGCCAGTTGTGTCAACAATAGTTACTTCTTCATGAATTAATCTTGAAGTTTCAGTATTAGTTGTTTCTTTTTGATCTGATGGTGGTGAGGATGATTCTGTTGAAGATGATTCAGGTTTCTGAGTATCTTCATGCTTATCCGAGTCATTCTTCAACTTGGCTTGTTTTGGTTGGTATCTTAACTTTGAAGAGGATCCTGTAGACTTGACAGTTTCTTCATCTTTCTGCTTTGATTGAGACACAGGAATTCCTTTATCAAAGTTGTCAAAGAAACCATCAACAACTTCAGTCTGTTTATCAGACAAATCTACCTTTTTGTGAGGTGTCTTAGCCTGTGCTGGTATTTTCTTCTTCACAGTCTTGTCCGCAACAGATGATCTTTTTATTGACTTTTGTTGTTCTTTCTGAGCCTTTGTCTCTTTTTCACTTTCTGAGTTGGATGATGCACATTGTGACTTCTTGTTGTTCTTTTTCTTATTCTTCTTATTAAAATAACATTCCTGAGTGGAATGGTTATTTTTGTCACAAATGGCACAATGTTTGTTGAAGAAGCAATCATCAGTCATGTGATTGTTCATGTTGCAAATGGAGCAGTAGCTACTGAAATAGCATTCATCAGTGTTGTGATTCTTCATATCACACCATTTGCAATATTTCTCAGAAGTGTCTTCGAGTTCAGCCTTCTTTTTGTTGTTTTTGGTCTCACTTGCTGAAACATCAGATGATTTCTTCTTGTTTTTGTTTGGTGCTTCATTAGCTGTTGTTTGTTTGTCTTTGGCTCCCTTTAGTTGCTTGATATGACCTTTTTCTGAGCATGTTTGTTTGTTTCTCTTGTTACCTTGTCCGCAGTATCAGATTCTTTCTTCCGTTGTTTGTCTGCGGATTCAGTAGTTTTTGCCTTCCGCAGATGATCTACGGACTTGACAGTTTTTGCTTTCCGCAGATGTTCTACGGATTCCTCATAGTTCTTTTTCCGCAGGTGTTCTACGGATTCTTCAGTTGGTGCTTTCTGAGGATTCTTGTTTGATTGTTTCTTACCTTTATCAGAAGATGACAAAGGTGCATTTGTACTCGATCCGCAGCTATCAATCTTGTGAAGATTCAGTTCTTGTAATCCTTCATTGAGTTCAGCAATCCTCTTGCAAATAGTCTTCAGCATGTTCCGTTGCTTTGGCGGATATTGCAGCTTTGATTCTTCAAGGACTCGTGGAAGACCAGTTTCAACTTGAACATTCTTACCAATGTTCAGTTGATCAGTATCATGTTCATCAGAATCATCCAGGTCATCATAGTTATCAAAATCTGATTCATTATGTTTAATTGATTCTGATTCAGTAGATTCAGTTTCACTCATCTCAGTTTTATTGTTGTTTATTTGACTATCTTTGATGTCAATTTTGGTGCTTTGCACAAAATGTTTTGACAAATTGTTAGTCATTGTTTCAGGTAAAGGTGTGTAGTTATCATTAATAGGTGGTGCAACAGCATTATAACCCAACCCGGACCTGTTCTTTGATTCAATATGAGAATTTAGCAACTTCTCATATTACTGAGATGATAGTTGAAACTTCTAAAGTTTCACTTCAGTGGATGCATGATCGGCCATGGATTTTGTTAAGGAAGAGGTCAGATGCTCAACTTGGGCTTTTAGACTGTAGTTTTCAGAAACATATTTTCTAAATCTTTTTGTAAAGAGTTTATTTTGATTTGATATAGTTTTTGTTCTCTTAAGTGTGATTCATTTAAAACCATAGTTTCTTTAACTTTATCAGCCAATTGTTGAGCATGGACTCTATATCTCTCAACTTCCTCAACACATGTTGATGAACATAACCTGTCTTTTACCTCTCTGGCCATAGGAGGAACTTTGTTTTCCATATGCGCCATCAATGCTTGATTCTCCTCTATCACTTCCTTCTCATACAGACTCCAGTCACATGTTCCATCCTGAAGTATGATCAGCCCTGTCTCCTTAGAGTTGCTTGGTCCTGCTGATGTATTTGTGGCTGGTGGGGATGTGAGCTGAGGTTGTCTATGCAGAGATCTTTGAGAGGTCGGCTGCTGATTCTGATAGTGTTGTTGCTACTGATTTTGTTGTTGCTGCTGCTGATACTGTGGAGTTGATTGTTGGTTGCATTCTCTAGAAAAATGACCATAGAGATTGCACTTGAAACATCTGACTTTTGACTTATCAACTCCAATCTTCGATGTTTTGCTTGCTGCTGCCAGATTTTTATTTCGTCGAAGATATTGTTTGGCTCTGTAAGCAATCATCGCCATCTGCCATTGTAGATCCATCTCTTCTACTACATCAGGAGGGAGTTCCTCCAAGTCTTGCTGACAGATGTTAGCTGATGTAAGGGAACTTCCAAGATATGCTTGAAAGCTAGAACTAAAAGCTGCAAAGTGTCACACCCTCAAATTCGGGTCTGGAATCTATCACGGAGGGGTGAGCAAACAGGATCGAACACAGTAGTTACACATGAGATGCAGTTATCTATATGACAAGTTTTAGATAATCAATCATTTATTATTCAGAGCATTAGATATTATACGCAGCGGAAATAAATATATATATATTGTTTCTTAACAATACTTCTAATCATGTCTTGTTAATAACCAATATGTATCTGGAGCTCTTATATGATCCTACGTGCTCGTCCAAAAGCTCCTAATAGATACCTGAGAATACATGTAAATCAAGTGTCAACACAGGGTTGGTGAGTTCATAGGTAAGTAAAACATATTTGATAAATCATCCATTATTATTCAAAGAAGGGTTTATTGTCAAAGTGTGAGTTTAATTTACTCACCGGTATATGAATAGTCTGTCGGAACCCTTTCTAATAAGGTGAACCCGCTATCCCACATACCTACTAAGTACAAGCCCAACAAATCCTTCACATTGAATTTGTCCATGTCACTTAGTTTATTATTTCTATGTACAAGCCCAACAAATCCATCACATAGGATTTGTCCATGTATCATAGTTTAATTTTTCCCTTTTCCTTTTATGTGTGTATTATGCCAGTTTTAATAATTCAAATCAGAGGGCGCGAATCCTCTCTTTACATTTATCCTCATATGGGTGGTAAGTGGAACTATAATGGCAAAACTTATATAGCGCAACAATCTGCCTTCCACAGAATAGTCATCCCGAATGACAGCGAGATCTTTGTGCATCTGATAAGGACCACATGTCCAAACCTTTGTGGGGGTTAGTCACTCCCCGATAGTACTATCCAAAAGATCCCTGCCTTGTTTATAGCCCAGTTTACACAGAAGGATTTCATAATAACCATATGTAATCATAAATGTGATCCAATTATTATTTAACATAATACACAAAAATAATTTGTAAATTTAATTACAACATGTATTCCAGCCCCAAAATATTTAAATGATTAAAAAGGGGAACAGTTAAGTATGAACTCACCTCAGTCCTTGTGTGGTGTTGACAACCTAGTAAATTCCTGCTAAGGAATTATAATTCACGTAAGCAAACAAATACAAATCCGTAACCTAAATAAATTAGATCTTGAGCCTGGCGTTCAATTGATCTAAGGTTTGGTTTTCAGAGATTTGTTATAAACATATAACTATTCATTTAATTATCTTTGTTAATTCTTTAATAATTAAAGATTTGTTATTCATAATATTTGATCAAATTAATAGTGATTTCAATATGTCATTATGTCTTAAATAAATTTTAGACATTACTTACATATGTAAATTGATATTTATTTTAATAAGATTTTATAATTTAATTTATAAAATCTAATTTTGTGTTTATCATGTTTAAAACACAAATAGAAATACTTTAATATTTCATATTTTAATTTATAAAATCTAATTGTAAGATTATAAATTGACACAAATTGTCTAAACATTAGATTTATATGATAATATTATTTTAATTGAACATATAAATAATAACATATTTACATAATAAACATAATATAATTTATCGAATTATTAATTACGTTCATAATTAATAATTATAACATAATAGATATGTTTAATAAATAATATAAATTATCTAATTATTATGTTATCCATAATTACAGATGATATAATGTTCCATAATAAATTAATAATTTAAATTATTATTTAAAGTCCATTTTTATAAAAAATGGCTATATATAAATAATATTTTATAAATATTTTAAGGTGTTTTTAACAAATAAATTTTATAGAAAATTGATTAGACACCTTTAAAATAAAGGAAGTTCTTAAAACTCATTTTTATAATTTTTGGGAATTTTTGTATATTTTTAAAAGTTGAAAAAGGCTTTAAAAAAATTAAGTGAGGTTGCCCGGGGTCGAACCCGGGACCTCAAGGATGTGTGAAGGACACTGAACCGGTGAACCAAAGGCTTATAGCCGCATTAGTTCTCGGTTCCAAATCCTTTTAAACACAACCCGATTGAATAATCCTAAATCCAAGAACCCTAATTCTGAAATCGATCAAATCGAGGCCCAAATCGATTTCGATTGTTTCTGAATTCATGGGGCTATTGTTCCCCATGATGAAACGATTCTATAGACATGTTCAATTACCTGTATGCTCTCGGATTGATGCTATACACCACGAAGAACAAGTCGCGGTTAGGTCAGAATCAATTCGATGCCTAAATGTTGTTGTTAATCAAATCAACTTTGCAGTTAGCTTCGATTGGACTCCAAGATGAATTGCCCTCTGTTTAATTCGAGTTAGAGAGGTCAGAGGGTGGTGTTCGAATAGGTTGCAGGTCCGCGGGGAAGGTGAAGTTAAATCGATGTGTTAGTATGTTTTTAGATACAATTCGAAGTGATAGTAGCTTAGGATTCTTATAGTCGATCGATTGAAATAATTTAATTGCATTATTGTGATGTTTAGTGCGTGTTCATAGTGGTGTCGGCCGAAAGCAAATTGGTGGACCATTAATCGCAATTTCAGGATGTTTTTCACCAAATTTAGTGCGCGTAATTGTTGTATTTTGTCCCACGTTCGATTTGGTGCGTAGTGGGGTCGAAACCGAAGCTTAAAGAGCGTCGTTTGGTCTCGCCGGAGGGCCGCCGGAGTTTGGCCGGATCCGGTGGCCGGAAATACGGGGGTCGCCGGGAAGGGGGGTTGGGTTTTCAAAATTTACAGAATGGTCCCTGGGGTTTTAGAACCTTATTATTTCATGTTATAAGTTTATAAAACATGTTTCAAAAATTACAAACCACCCCTGGACTTAAATCAAATTTTATAATTTGTTATTATTAATAATAATAATATTATTATTATTATCTTTATTTTATTATTATTAATATTATTATTAAATAATAATAAAAATATAAATACAAATTGTAAATTCACATAAAATTTATATTAAATCTCGAAAAATTTTCGGGTTGTCACATTATCCCCTGTTAGAGGAATTTTCGTCCCGAAAATTAAGATGTACTGGTAATATTCTTGAACACGTTCCATTTTCAAATGCCTTTGCCAATCATGAAGACTCTACCCTTGGCTGTATCCTTCTTTTCCCCAGTGCAATTCCTGGCAACATGGCCCTTTTCTCCGCATCTGTAGCACGTAACCCCTCTCTCACCATCATTCTGCTGATGTCCTTGGTCTTGAGTCTTGGTCCTACATTCAGGAGCAGTGTGCCCCCTCCTGTTGCATTTGTAACAGATGATTGCAGTACACTTGTCATGGTGACGTTTGCTACACTTCTGACATCTAGGCGGAATGCCCTGATTGTCATGTTGTTTTTCTTGGTTTTGCTTCTTGTTTGCACCTTGATTCTCACCTTCTTTAGAATCTTCAAGTTTTCTCTTTCCTGAGCTTTCAGCAGTAGCACCCTTACCGTTGACCCTCGGTGGCAACTTCCCTTGAGCCACAGCCTCATTAGTTAGCTTATGAGCTATCCTAATGGCCTGTTGGATTGAAGTTGGGTTAGAGGAAGTGACCAAAGATTGGATGACGGGAGATAGTCCACGAATATAGCCTTCAATTCTTCTATGAGCAAGCTCCATCATATGTGGACACAAGGTTGCGTACTCATGATTTTCGGTGGTATACTTTTCAATTTCAGATCCCACCATTTTGTGGTTCCAGCACTCGGTTTCAAACCTTTGTACTTCTTCCCTCGGGCAGAATTCCTCCATCATCAGTTGTTTGAATTCCTCCCAAGCCATAGCATTGGCTAGGGGGAGAGTAAGTCTTGAAACTTCAGTTTTCCAGAACGAGAGTGCAGCTCCACTCAAGGCTCCGGAGGCATATTTGGTCCTACTCTCATCGGACATTCAGATATAGCGAAGATGGATTCACATTTTTCAAACCACCTTATGAGCCCAATGGCCCCTTCTGCCCCAGTGAAGATATCTGGTTTGCAGTCTAGGAACTTTTTATACGAATAGTGATGACCATTCTGAGCAGCCTGAATGGCTAGGGCTACAGCAACACCTTGATTGACCAAGGCTTGTATTTCTTCAGGAGTCATCCCTGTTGGGACAGTTCTTCTAGCGCGTCCTCTACCTCTGCCTCTGCCCGCTGGTGCGTCCATCTATCATGAAATTGTTTGGTGAGAATTCACACTTTGATATATTCAATAGATGCACTCTATATCAAATATTCAAAGTATAGACGATTACTGTAGGACAGATGTGAATTTAAGAAAACTGGTTTTTCGATTAAATTCGGCAAGGCACGAGTACTAAGGGAAACAAATCTCGCTTTAGGTTAGGACAAGCGTAACCTAGATTACCAAATGGAACACGTCAAGGTAATTTGTTTCATATGTCTTAAAGGCTTGTATATTGTCCACAGTAACTTCACGTGCTACAATAGCAGCAATCTTACGACTAGAGTTTCTAGACCGTGAACGGATTTGACGAGAAGCCATTCTGAGAGATCATTAAGAATTTTCATGGAAATATGTTCTATGAGAACCGAGGCTTTCTTGCTCAACGTGAAGGAATGATGACTTATACGGACTACAATGTTACCACCCGACCAGATTCACCGGACTTAGCATGCACGACAAATTACAATTACGTGTGCACCCGTAATGGTAAGTTGTTTGCATCATCACCCCGGTTCCTCCTATTGGGTTAACATATCTTGTCAAGTATAGTGGTCATTAATGATAGAAGTACCAAATATGTATGTATTATATCGGGAAAACGAAATCAAGGACAAGAATTATTCAACACGACAATGAGATGTTCCGAGTGTATTGTTTGATTCGTGAATCAAAGCGAGTACGTTGACTAATCAAAGTATTGAGTCAATCACAACTTTGTTGAAGACATGCGTACCTATAAGCAGATACTCATCCCAAGGGTTCCCAGGTAAGGTAAACAGGTCCATCGGTTGATTTGGATATATGCGAATACCTTGCCTAGACAGAACACCCGAGATACAGGCATCACGCTCTTCCAGCATTACATGTTTCAAGTTGTAAGACACAGACTTTGACGATTTGAAAACCATGAATAACAATCGAGTTTTGGAGTTTAAAATCACTTGAATTAGGCACACAATGCCTTAGAATATGTTTTAAGATTCGTGTGTGTATTGATAGGAATCAAGGTATAAGAGGAATCACATAAGGCATATAACTTCTTAATCTTAGTCAATCTCTAACTAAGGCAATTTACTTTGTGCAACTATTGTGTGTGGCTATAGGCTAGATGCAATTCCTAACTCACTATAACCAATGGCTCTGATACCAATCTGTCACACCCTCAAATTCCGGGTCTGGAATCTATCACGGAGGGGTGAGCAAACAGGATCGAACACAGTAGTTACACATGAGATGCAGTTATCTATATGACAAGTTTTAGATAATCAATCCTTTATTATTCAGAGCATTAGATATTATACGCAGCGGAAATAAATATATATATATTGTTTCTTAACAATACTTCTAATCATGTCTTGTTAATAACCAATATGTATCTGGAGCTCTTATATGATCCTACGTGCTCGTCCAAAAGCTCCTAATAGATACCTGAGAATACATGTAAATCAAGTGTCAACACAGGGTTGGTGAGTTCATAGGTAAGTAAAACATATTTGATAAATCATCCATTATTATTCAAAGAAGGGTTTATTGTCAAAGTGTGAGTTTAATTTACTCACCGGTATATGAATAGTCTGTCGGAACCCTTTCTAATAAGGTGAACCCGCTATCCCACATACCTACTAAGTACAAGCCCAACAAATCCTTCACATTGAATTTGTCCATGTCACTTAGTTTATTATTTCTATGTACAAGCCCAACAAATCCATCACATAGGATTTGTCCATGTATCATAGTTTAATTTTTCCCTTTTTCTTTTATGTGTGTATTATGCCAGTTTTAATAATTCAAATCAGAGGGCGCGAATCCTCTCTTTACATTTATCCTCATATGGGTGGTAAGTGGAACTATAATGGCAAAACTTATATAGCGCAACAATCTGCCTTCCCACAGAATAGTCATCCCGAATGACAGCGAGATCTTTGTGCATCTGATAAGGACCACATGTCCAAACCTTTGTGGGGGTTAGTCACTCCCCAATAGTACTATCCAAAAGATCCCTGTCTTGTTTATAGCCCAGTTTACACAGAAGGATTTCATAATAACCATATGTAATCATAAATGTGATCCAATTATTATTTAACATAATACACAAAATAATTTGTAAATTTAATTACAACATGTATTCCAGCCCCAAAATATTTAAATGATTAAAAAGGGGAACAGTTAAGTATGAACTCACCTCAGTCCTTGTGTGGTGTTGACAACCTAGTAAATTCCTGCTAAGGAATTATAATTCACGTAAGCAAACAAATACAAATCCGTAACCTAAATAAATTAGATCTTGAGCCTGGCGTTCAATTGATCTAAGGTTTGGTTTTCAGAGATTTGTTATAAACATATAACTATTCATTTAATTATCTTTGTTAATTCTTTAATAATTAAAGATTTGTTATTCATAATATTTGATCAAATTAATAGTGATTTCAATATGTCATTATGTCTTAAATAAATTTTAGACATTACTTACATATGTAAATTGATATTTATTTTAATAAGATTTTATAATTTAATTTATAAAATCTAATTTTGTGTTTATCATGTTTAAAACACAAATAGAAATACTTTAATATTTCATATTTTAATTTATAAAATCTAATTGTAAGATTTATAAATTGACACAAATTGTCTAAACATTAGATTTATATGATAATATTATTTTAATTGAACATATAAATAATAACATATTTACATAATAAACATAATATAATTTATCGAATTATTAATTACGTTCAATAATTAATAATTATAACATAATAGATTATGTTTAATAAATAATATAAATTATCTAATTATTATGTTATCCATAATTACAGATGATATAATGTTCCATAATAAATTAATAATTTAAATTATTATTTAAAGTCCATTTTTATAAAAAATGGCTATATATAAATAATATTTTATAAATATTTTAAGGTGTTTTTAACAAATAAATTTTATAGAAAATTGATTAGACACCTTTAAAATAAAGGAAGTTCTTAAAACTCATTTTTATAATTTTTGGGAATTTTTGTATATTTTTAAAAGTTGAAAAAGGCTTTAAAAAAATTAAGTGAGGTTGCCCGGGGTCGAACCCGGGACCTCAAGGATGTGTGAAGGACACTGAACCGGTGAACCAAAGGCTTATAGCCGCATTAGTTCTCGGTTCCAAATCCTTTTAAACACAACCCGATTGAATAATCCCAAATCCAAGAACCCTAATTCTGAAATCGATCAAATCGAGGCCCAAATCGATTTCGATTGTTTCTGAATTCATGGGGCTATTGTTCCCCATGATGAAACGATTCTATAGACATGTTCAATTACCTGTATGCTCTCGGATTGATGCTATACACCACGAAGAACAAGTCGCGGTTAGGTCAGAATCGATTCGATGCCTAAATGTTGTTGTTAATCAAATCAACTTTGCAGTTAGCTTCGATTGGACTCCAAGATGAATTGCCCTCTGTTTAATTCGAGTTAGAGAGGTCAGAGGGTGGTGTTCGAATAGGTTGCAGGTCCGCGGGAAGGTGAAGTTAAATCGATGTGTTAGTATGTTTTTAGATGCAATTCGAAGTGATAGTAGCTTAGGATTCTTATAGTCGATCGATTGAAATAATTTAATTGCATTATTGTGATGTTTAGTGCGTGTTCATAGTGGTGTCGGCCGAAAGCAAATTGGTGGACCATTAATCACAATTTCAGGATGTTTTTCACCAAATTTAGTGCGCGTAATTGTTGTATTTTGTCCCACGTTCGATTTGGTGCGTAGTGGGGTCGAAACCGAAGCTTAAAGAGCGTCGTTTGGTCTCGCCGGAGGGCCGCCGGAGTTTGGCCAGATCCGGTGGCCGGAAATACGGGGGTCGCCGGGAAGGGGGTTGGGTTTTCAAAATTTACAGAATGGTCCCTGGGGTTTTAGAACCTTATTATTCATGTTATAAGTTTATAAAACATGTTTCAAAAATTACAAACCACCCCTGGACTTAAATCAAATTTTATAATTTGTTATTATTAATAATAATATATTATTATTATCTTTATTTTATTATTATTAATATTATTATTAAATAATAATAAAAATATAAATACAAATTGTAAATTCACATAAAATTTATATTAAATCTCGAAAATTTTCGGGTTGTCACACAAAGGCTGCTTTTGTTCTTCAGAATCCAATATCACAGTTATTGGTTCTGAGTTTGCTGTTGCTGATGTCTCTCTTTTCTCTGTATATTTAGCCTTTTCCTTTTGAGTTTTACTTTGAGATGATTTCTTAGTGGGTTTGGACGCATAAAAGCTTACTTTCTCTTCATCCTCACTCAAAGTACAAGGGTTATCACCTTCATTATTAGAAATAAATGCACTTCCAGCATTCTTGGTTTCCTTGAAGTGATAAGGTGAGACATGAGTTCTCACACTCTTGTTTCTTGTTTGTTCATCCAGTTCAAGTGCTTCTACTTTAGCAACCAATGTATCTAGACCAGTTGTCTTGAGATCTATGGTGTTCTTGAACATGGAGACTGTTTGCTTCCAACTTTCAGGCAAAGTATGGAGCATCTTCTTGTTCAGTTCCTCAGTTGTATATTTTAACTCAAGATGTTCATCTCAGTAACAAGTTGCATAAATCTATGGAGTTGCTGAGGAATTGACTCACCCTCAATATGATGAAAAGTTTCATATTGTGATCTAAGGGTGTCTTTCCTTATGCTTCTGATCTCGTCACTCCCTTCACAGAGAGTGTGAAGTATCTTCCACAGGGAATTTGCTGTTTTATAGTTCTCGCACCTGATCAAGATTTCTTCAGGCAAAGCCATACTAAGCAAGCTGTATGCTTTAATATCAACTTTGACCTTCTTGACATCATCAGGTGGCAAGTCCTTAGTGCTAATTGGCTGATTTTTGTCATTATAATCCGGCCCAAGAGTGGGTGGAATATAAGGACTTGTGTGATGGACTCCCACAAGTCAGAATCTGTGTAGTTCACATGATTCCTGAACTTGATCTTCCAGGATTTAAAATCAGCTTTGGTTTCCAACTTTGGTGGTTGATAAGATCCTCCTCCAAAAGTACTCATGTTTAACTGCAAAAGATGGATTTAAAATTTAAATGCTTAAGTTGACAAATCTATCAAAGACGCAGATCTGGTATTCAATGAATTTGAATATAGATCTAAATCATACAATCAATAAGAGAATGTTTGCTGAATGACCAGTCGTTGATATAATTGTTTGAAAATTAATTAAACAATTTTAATACTGATAGATCAATTGATCTAGATCAATGAGCACCAATGCTCTGATACCACCTGTGAATCCAAGGATCTCAATTCAGGAATTATCAGTATTAAAATAAATCAATTTAATGATCACGGAATTATCACTAATTGACGTTTAATTGTTTTTAATGATTAATGATGAACACAACCACAGAAACACAATAAATACGAAATCAATAATAATTCAAATGTATTTCATTAACTATACTGTAATGATTACAAAAGAATGATAATGAATGACTATGAACAATCGAATACTGTGAACGAATATGTTTGATGTTGATGTGACGGCAGCTAGGGTTGCACAATGAACTCTTGACCGCCGTCATATTGATTGATTGTGTTCACAGAGATGTGAAACCTAGGACTCATATTTATAGATGATTTGAGTCGGTTAAGGAAACACCGGATCTCTCGGGATTTGTTATTGATTGTGTTGACTTGTTTGACTTCTTGGAATTTCCAATAGCACAAGTATAGTGATCTTCCGCAGGAGTCTTGCCTTCCGCAGATCTTTTGTTCTTCCGTAGATGATTTACTCTTCCGTAGGAATGTTGTTCTTCCGTAGGAAATCCTTCTTCCGTAGGAGTCTTCGCTTCATGAAACTTGATCATCCGCAGAAACTTACACTTGGTCATTTGGTCTTGTATGAAACATATCTATGGATTAACAATATTGTTCATCCGTAGATGTTTCCTACACTTGGTCAATTTCAGGAAATCCATCCAAGTATATTGTTTTTCCTGTCAAGTCACAAATCAACACACATATATATGGGGTTATCCTATAGATTCAAATCACATATATATACATTTTGACTGTTACAAATATTAATTACAAGACTTGATTTTCAAGTACTAAGCCTATACAAAATTGATCTAGCCCTATACAATCTAGACCTAACAAGTCAACACACGGTTGGTGAGTTCAAGAGTTTGCGTTTAAACATAACAGTTTAACAAAAGTGTATATCAACCCAATGGTTGGTAAGTTCAAGAGTTTGTGGTTAAACATAACAGTTTAACAATAGCGTGTATCAACCCAACGGTTGATCAGTTCAAGAGTTTACAGTTAAACGTCACAGTTTAACAATAGCGTATATTTAAGCATGTGCATTGTAATGGCTAGCTAGTCCATTCACAAATGATATTAAATAGTGATTTCGACATTGAAGCTGACTGTGTTATGTTTGCCTCCAGCCACGATGTCATATCGTGACAAATGTTCATAGGACAAATTGCACCCGGTTGACCTCGAGTCACATAAGTGGGGCTCGTCACACCCAGTAGTACTACCCAACTTTCCCCGCTATCCAATATTAACAATTCGAAAGTGTGAGGACTTTTATCATAATAAACAGCACTATATTAATATCCATACACATCTTAGATATATAAAAAGCGTTTATAACATTACCAGTATGCTATCTCCCCCAAAAGAGTTTTAATAAAATAGTGGGGCATGAACTCACCTAAAAGAGATTTAGTAAAACAGTGGGGCATGAACTCACCTTAGTCCTTGTATGATGTTGATAAGCTAGTAAATTCCTCCTAAGGAATTATAATTCACATAAGTAATTAAGTACAATTTATAACCTAAATAAGTTAGATCTTGAACCTGGAGTCAATCGATCTAGGGTTTGGTTTTCTGGAATTCATTATAAACATTAAATCATTTAATCATTTTTGTTAATTCTTTTATAATTAAGGATTTGCGTTTCATTAATTTAATAATGATTTTAACATATCATTATGTTAAAATGAATTTTAGACATATTTAAATATGTAGGTTTGTATTTAATTTAGTAGATTTTATAATTAAATTTATAAAATCTAATGTGTATTTGTCTTATCAAATATGTAATGTTTACAAGTTTTAATTAATCTCTACCTTTATATATTTTATAAAAAAAATAACTTGAAATAATGCTCGTAATAATTTATGAAATTATAAAAATATCTTTATAATTTCCATAATTATCATGATACAATATCCAACAATGAATTTATAATTTAAATTATTATTTAGAGACCATTTTATAAAAATGATTATTTATAACATTTATAAATAATATTTTATAAATATTATTAAGATGTTTTTGGTAAATAAATTTAAAGAAAATAATTATATACTTTCTAAAATAACCAAAGTTTATAAAAATTATTTTTATAATTTTTCAGAATTTTTCTGTATTTTAAAAGTCTCAAAAAGGCTTTAAAAAAAATAATTGTTGAGGGCAGGGTTCGAACCCTTGACCTCCTGTTCACGATCACACACACAAACCAGCAAACCAAGGCACAAGGCCGCGGTAAGACTCCACTTTTAATTCTTTTAAACTCAAACCCCAGTAATCCCAATTCACCAAGAACCCTAGGTTCGATCCGCATCAAATTGATCCCCAAATCGATTTCGATTGCGTCTGATTTCATGGGGCTATTGTTCCCCTTGTAAAAACGAGCAAAATGGTGTGTTTAGTTACCTGTTTCGAAGCTCTACAGAGGGTGTTCGACCAATTGCAGGTCCGCGACGATGGAGGGGATCGGATTGATTGTTTTCAAGTGTTTAAGATGCGTGTGAATGTATCATTAGTTTAGGAATGATTATATAGCCATTCTTGTTCGATTAATTTGAATAAAATAGAGTGGTAGTGCGATTTTGGTGAGTGGGTCGGCCGACTTTCGGTCGAGAGTGGGAAACACACCAAACCGACTTTAATTTTCAAATTGTAGTGGTCCCTGAGTTCGGTTCATGCACTATATGGTGTCGGGATGGTTTGATTGAGTCAAAACCGGCTAAATATGGCGTTTGGGAGTCGCTGGAGGCCGCCGGAGAGGTGGCCGGAGCACAGGGTCGACGGGAGGGAACAGTGGCCGGGGTTTTTAAAACAATTTCAAAACTGGTCCCTCAACTTTACTATACTTATTATTTTATGTTCAAAGCTTTTAAAACAAGTTTTATGAATTACAAAATCACCCCTTTAACTTCTCATTTTAAGTTTTAAATATTTAAAAGTTAAATAAATTTTATAAATTATTATTATTATTATTATTTTAATAACAACATTATTATTATTATTATTATTATTAATATCAAATATATACAGACATATATATATATATATATATATATATATATATATTATATATATATATATATATATATATATATGTTAACGATTTTTTTTTTCGGGTTGTCACATTTGTCGCTTCCTCAAACTATAGTTAATGTTTCGACACATAATTATGCTCAAACAAAACAGAACTAGACCGTAAATACCCCTATAACCAGACACATGTATCAATATTCGCTTTTCATGTTTTTGATTTTAGTATTAAACAGAAGAAATCACGAGGAGTTCAAGTAGTGAAATACAACACCGGTATTCCACTGTACTTTCACTCGTTTCTTGCTTCTACGCTTCTACGTATGACACCAGTTTAGTATCAATACAATACCGATCTCATTCCTGTATTGACGAGGAGTTCAAGTAGTAAAATATTTATTCTAAAATTGTGAGGAACCAACCACATGACAAGAGTATGACCCAAAAAGTAATTGGTTAGGAAATTATTGACCAACTCATACTTGGGCAAGAGGCAACTGTTGGATTACAAAACTAACTTGGTGGGTCTATTAAACAATAAACATTTTGATGGACCTGTTGAACATTCATCTGAGCTTGTTGGGCTATTAAGGTTATGAAAATCACGTGATTAATTGGAAATAAAAAGGCTCCATTTTCCTATTATTAGAGTTTGCAACGGGGTTGGCGAGATTAGGTGTTCATTGTTTCGATTATTAGTTTGTTTAGTTTATTCGGTTTTGAAATTTTTTTAGGCACAACCGAAAACTGAACGAACCGAATTGGGAATATGACTAACCGAACCGAACCGAATTGGGAATATGACTAACCGAACCAAACCGAATTCAATTCGGTTCGGTTTCGGTTAAAAACCATAAAAACCAAATTCAACCGAAAAAAACCGAATTCAACATTTGTTTATTTGCTTAAACGTTATTAACTTTAGATTACTTGCATGAGAATCACTTCATATATCTTTCGTAAAAAAATATATTGAATAATTAAACTCTTGAATTGGTAACAATCTTGTTTTTTAGAAATATAAATAGACGACTTTGACTCTTTAAAAAATAAGATTCGAGACTAAGTTTTGCTAATTGGAGTTGGGCTAGCATATAAAATCTTAATTATTTGGCTTAAACTAAACCACCTTGAAATTTTAGGTTTTGAGAAGTTGGGTTAAACTTACAATTATTAAAAAATATATAACTTATAACATGTTGAATTTGGTTAAATCGGTTAAACCGAAAAGACCGAACAAACCAAATTCAAAATTACCTGAACCTATTGGTTACAAACCAAACCGAAAACCAAATTCATAATTCGGTTTGGTTTTTTCGGTTACAAATGCTGATCGGTTTTCATTTTTTTTATTTTCGGTTTTTTTGCACACCCCTTGGCGAGATAGTGTGGTGGTAAGATCCTAGGCTTATCTATAGGAATCCTGGGTTCGATCCCTATGGTTGTCAAGTTGGTACCAAAGCCACCAACAATGATTAGGATCGGATAAGCGTGAGGTTGAGTATAGTACGAAGCAGGATCTAGCCACCCACGCGTGAGCATTTAATGAGTTGTTCATGCCCTTATAGCATGGGTGTCGTGGGCTGGTTAGTGATTCTAATAAACTTTTTTGTTTATTAGAGTTTGCAACCACTATTAGAAACTAGTAAAATCTATACTAAAACTTTTGTGAACACTTTTGTATGAACACTTTTGTAAAATCTATATTAAAAACAATTTTTTTTACAGTTGGTGTCATCTTACCTTACACTTGTAAGGATTTGAACGAATAATATTCTATGGGGTAAATGAATAATTCATTAATATCACTAGGCTATAAAAACGTGTAATAGTAACTATATAGTTTAAATTATAAAAATAAATTTAAACTTTTCTAAAATTCAAAGTCCTTAAACGTACTTATGATCAATTTTTAAATTAAAAGGAAAGCCAAACGATGGAAGATTTTTATTCCAAGCTATCATAACATGGGTACATGTGATATATCTTAATGAAATATATTTAGGTGTCATTCCAACTAATATCAAAATTGAGTTTTGTTCAGTTGCTTATGTTATAATAATATTGTTGATAACTTGATATCAATTATTATCAACATTTTGGTTATCTATTGCGTATACCGAAAGACGCAAATCAATGAACCCGAGAACTTGATTATTATCCCAAATAAACATAATTACACTATCATTACACTCTTGGAGGTCTTTCTAGTTGCTACTAAGGCCTTAGCTACCATCATATCAACATGAATGCAAAACCTAAGTTAGTTGTTTCTCATGGTTCAGAATTATTTGATCATTTATTATTTCTAACATAAATCGGTAAAGAATCACTAGAAGGCTAGTTCTTCTTAACCGAATAGATTAAACAGATTAGCCCTCACGAGATCATGACGCATTTAAATATTATTTGTCACATATTACATACATCGGAAAACATGAACTATTTAAAAACATCTTTAAAAATCATTCACAAATGTTATATCAGCTTTAAAACATGTAGATGTATGTTTACAAAAGAGGAGCGTAGAAGTTTTATTATTTTATAAAGCTAAACGTAGATATAAAAACTAAAATTTAGTTTTTAATATAAAATTTAAAATATATCATGACACATGCATTTAAAATTTATACATTTCCTAAGATTAAGATACAAGCTTTGAGCATAGCTTCTAAACACAACATAAAGTCAAACTAATAATTAGATGGAAAATAAAGGGTTTTAAGAACAATAATTACCAAATTTAAGAACCAAGATAGAAGACCATATATGCAAATGTGAGGTTATGATCTGTAGAACTTATATACTAATCCTATCTGTATATTGATCCGGAAAAAAGTTTATTAGACGTGAAAAGAAAGATCAGGACGAGGGGGAATTGGGAGTGCCGGAACACCATCCCCCTTTGCCGCCACCCAAAATCTCCATCCCAAACGGGCCAACCCGAAACCATACCATGAAGCCTTAAGTCCTTAACCCAACGAGATATCCGGGTCAACCCGACCCCGACCAACAGCCCACGGGTCATCCCCACCCAATATCATCTACCAACGCAGGTGGATCACGCGCCAAAGATCATCAAGTTGAGAAATTATGTAAGCGAGTGAACCTCCATACAAACCCTAAATCACCAAAATTCAATTTGGGGCCAAAAAGATCGTCAATCCACTCGCTCAACCCCCTCGCGTGGATCTTCCATCTTCCAGCAGATCTTCAACACAAAGCAACGGAATCAATTTAGCATCACCATCGATTCATTCTCATTACTCACATCAGGTACACACACACATCTCCCTTAACCCCTTCGATCTTCACCCCCCACCCACGATACAAACCATGAATTTTGTAGTTTCATCTCTTGATTCTGCTTCTGCGTGTGATAATCTTTCGAATCTCAAGTGGGTTTGTCGGGATTGTTCGTAACGCAAGTGGGTTCGCTCAAGATTGAGCTGAAATGGGTGCCACAGGTCAAGATTCTGTTCTTTTGCAGGTCATGTTCTTTGATTGATTTATGTAGTTTGTAAGTATTTTGGTTGGGTTTCTGTTCTATTGACATGAGTTCTTCGCAATTTTAGAAATTTTTTTCTGGAATGATGTTTTCAGTAATTGAAGATTTCAGTTTTACTCAATCATCTGATTATGGTTGCGAGCTTAGATGATCAACAGACTAAGCTTTTAGTTCAAAATCAATTGTGATTATATGGATACTGATGGAAGTGTATGTAACATATTTAATGTTCAATGGGAACTCTGATTTTCGTTGATGTTGATTTATACTGATGAGTTCTTTGATTCTGATTGTCATTTGTCTCTTTTAGATGTTGTTAGGTGGTTAATCGTTTCTCTAGACCGCATACTATATTGTTGGAACAAACATCATATTCATTACTAGATCATGTGTTTCAAAATTCTATAATTAGTAATCCTGCCCTTTAAAATGTCACTTTTTGAGAAAAAGGTTGTCGGGGTCATGAATCTGATGCAATGATTCACCACAAGCGGTATAATGAAGTCTGTTGTTAGAACGTAGAAGGTTATCTTACAATTAGGATGTTAGTAGAAATATTATTGATATTTGACATTATTATTTGTAAATTTTTTGGTTATCTTATAATTTGACATTGTATATAGTCATCCTGCCCTTTAAAATGCCATTTTTTGAGAAAAAGGTCGTCAAAGTCATAAATCTGATGCAATGATTCACCGCAAGCATTATAATGAAGTCTGTTGTTAGAATTTAGAAGGTTATCTTATAATTATGATGCTAGTAAAAATATTATTAATATTTGACAGTGTTATTTGTAAATTTTAGTAAGTGGCAGTCAGCTTAAAGAGACAACAATATGTGGTTAGTTTAAAAATCAGATGAATTTTCAAATTGTTTTTTATTTGCTAATATTTGTTGTTTCTGTAGGTAAGAAGCAGGCGAATTAACTGGAAAACCTAAATTCTTGCCATGGATATTGATCTTAGGCTCCCTTCTGGAGACCATGAAAAGGAAGAGAAAGAAGAGGCTAAAGAATTAAGCAATTTGATTGATGGTCAACATAAGATTCACAATGAAGATGTTTTGGGCCGAGATATTATGGTAAATTCTCCATCATTTGACATGGTAGATTTTAAAGATGATATAAATCTCGAGCCTTTATCTGGTATGGAATTTGAATCACATGGGGAAGCATATTCCTTTTATCAAGAATACGCTAGATCTATGGGCTTCAGTACTGCGATACAAAACAGCCGTCGTTCAAAAACATCACGTGAGTTCATCGATGCAAAATTTGCATGTTCTAGATATGGTACTAAACGTGAACATGATAAATCATTTAACCGGCCCCGCAGTAGACAAGGAACCAATCAGGACCCAGAAAATGCATCATCTGGTAGAAGATCATGCTCAAAAACAGATTGTAAAGCAAGCATGCATGTAAAAAGACGACCCGATGGAAAATGGATTATCCATAGATTTGAAAAAGATCATAATCATGAACTCTTACCTGCACAAGCTGTCAGTGAACAAACAAGAAAGATGTATGCTGCAATGGCAAGACAGTTTGCAGAGTATAAAAATGTTGTTGGTTTGAAAAATGATTCAAATAATCTGTTTAATAAATCCCGTAATATGGCATTAGAAGCAGGCGAGGTGAATATTTTATGCCATTTTTTTGCACAGATGCAGAGTATCAATCCAAACTTCTTTTATGCAATAGATGTTGGTGAAGATCTACGGTTGAAAAACATGATATGGGCTGATGCAAAATCCCGATATGATTATGTCAACTTCTGTGACGTTGTATCATTCGATACAACTTATATCAGAAATAAATATAGAATGCCACTTGTTCTTGTTATTGGGGTCAATCAACATTATCAGTTCATGCTGCTTGGGTGTGCGTTGCTTTCTGATGAGAGTATTTCTACTTATTCTTGGGTTATGCAGACTTGGCTAACCGCAATGGGTGGGCAAGCTCCAAAAGTTGTGATTACTGATAAAGAAGAGAATTTAGAATCTGCTGTTTCACAGGTGTTCCCGTCTTCAAAACATTGCTTTTGTCTATGGAATATTTGTGGCAGGATTTCTGAAGCTTTAAAGCATGATAATTTAATGGAGAAGTTTGAAAACTGCATCTATAGATCATGGACAGATGAGCAATTTGACAAAAGATGGTTTGAAATGGTAGATAGCCTCGGGCTCAAAGATAGTGATTGGATGAATTCATTATATGAAACACGTAAGCAGTGGGTCCCGGTTTATATGAGGGATGTTTTCTTGGCAGGAATGTCGACCCTTCAACGGTCCGAGAGTGTAAACTGTTTTTTTGACAAATATGTACATAAGAAAACGAGTGTTCAAGAATTTGTTAAACAATATGAAAGTATCATTCAAGATCGATATGAAGAGGAAGCAAAAGGGGATTCTGATACGTGGAATAAGCCGCCTGCATTAAAATCACCATCACCCTTTGAAAAACATGTGTCGAGTATATACACACATGCGGTTTTCAAGAAATTTCAAAGTGAGGTGTTGGGCGCGTCTGCTTGTTTGCCTAAAAAAGAAGCACACGTGGATATGATCATTACTTATAGAGTTTCTGAATTTGAAAAGGATTTGGACTTCACTGTTTATTATAATGAATCATCTTCTGAAGTATCGTGTACTTGTCGTTTGTTTGAATTCAAGGGTTATCTCTGTAGACATGCATTGATTGTTCTTCAAATTTGTGGTCTTTCTGTGATTCCGTCTCAATATATTCTAAAACGGTGGACAAAAGACGTAAAAAATCGGGGGTTAATTTCAGAAGGATGTGAGTTGGTGCAATATAGGGTTCAGAGATACAATGATTTATGTCAAAGAGCAATTAAATTGAGCGAAGAAGGATCACTGTCTCAAGAGAGCTACAATTTGGCAATCCGTTCGCTTGAAGAAGTTTTTGCAGTAAATAACTCCAATAAGAACCTTATTGAACCTGGAACCTCTACCGCTCCAGGTTTTTCAAGAATTGAAGATGATAATCAAAGCAGAAACATGCGAACAAATAAAAAAAAGAATCCTATGAAGAAAAAGAAGGTGGTTGTGGTTATTAACATAATCTTCTATCCTGTTTTTTACCCTGATTTTATGCTAATTATATGAATCTTTTTTAATTATAGATTAGCTCCGAGCAGGATGTTATGACCGTTGGAGCACAGGACAGCTTGCAGCAGCTGGTATGCTTCTATCTAAATCTTATATTACTTCCTTGATGTATATATTGTCTCATTTATCAGCCTAAACTGTATTTAGTGGTATGGAGATATTAAGTGTGTAATTATATAAATGCTAAAATAGAATTAGTTTGTTATTGGAGGAAATCGCTTTTAATAGTACCGTGATGTTAATAATAATGACAACCATGAGAAGATAAATATAAATGTGGATGCTAAAATAGTGCGACCTTTGTAACATTTCTCATGATGGAGCAAATATGATAATCATTCCTAGAGATGGCATTTTCAACCCGTTTACTTATGAATGGGTTGTTTTGGGTTGCCTTAAGTTTAGCTAGTCAAATTGGTGAATGAAAAAAGGAAAATCATCAAAATGGACATTGTTGACCAACCTTTCTACCAATGTAAACATCGACCAAAATATTTAAATTCTAAACATTGACCATTAAGAGTCAATCAAATGAGGACAAGTGGAAAGGGTGTGTAATTTTCGGTTGATATTGCACTCAACAAAAAGACACGTGGACCAAAAAATATGCTTTTTGCTGGACTGGCTTGAGAGGGGAGAGTTTTTCTAGAATATGTCGTTTTTCACCCTGTCATGCCAAAACCATCAAAAATTTGAAATCTTGGTGATGTATTTTTTTATTGGCAGCAATATTAAATAAAATTCACGCCTTGTAAAAGTTCTAAAGTGCCTGTTTATTCAAGTCCCCGACCAAGAGTATTTGAACTTATTAAAATATTAATACTATTATTACTAGTTTGTAATGAATAATACAATGTCTTAATTATACTTAACAAAGGGACAATGAGATCGGTTCATAAGGTGTACAACCAAATTCAGGATTTGCATTATATAAAAGGAGCATTAGGAAAAATTCATGATGGGAACAGCATTTTACAGTTGGCATCTGGCAATTGTTAGCTATAAAAAAATAACAATTTGGTTAGGTCAATATGATGTATCTTTATAGAGTTTTGGCCACTGTTAGTCTATTACCACAAATTAATCTACTAATATATTAATGTATATTGTTGAATTTATAAAAATACACAAATTACTTCTCACAGCTTATATTCTCCTTAAATATCATGGTTTGTTATTAAGTTCGTCCTCTATCATGCCCGCTGTTACAGGACAAGTTGAGCTCACGGTCAGTAACTCTGGATGGTTATTTTGGCCAGCAACAAAGTATGCAAGGAATGGTAGGGATTCGTTTATTATTTAACCGTATTTAAAATCTTTGGAAGCGGTCTCTCTACCTATCTGGATAGAGGAAAGACTTGCCACCACCTACCCCTCCCAGACCCTGCTCTTGAGTGGGATATACTGGGTTGGTTTGTCTGTTTGTTTGTTTATAAAATCTTTAAGTTTTGTAGTATCTATGATTGAATGTTCCTATGTGGTTTATTCAGGTTCAGCTTAACTTGATGGCACCATCAAGAGAGAATTTTTATGGAAATCAACAAGCTATTCAGGGACTCGTAAGTAATTTGATTTCATTATCATGATTTGGCTCTGATATTCTATCTAATATCACGTATTATGTACAATTTCATTTTCTTTATATAGGGACAGTTGAATTCAATAGCGCCAAATCATGAGAGCTACTATGGGGCCCCGTCAACCCTTCATAACTTGGTATATTATTCTTGAGTATGTAATTATAGTGACAATTTTCGATCTTGTGATATAATAGCAGTCCAGAATTCTTGCTTTCAGGGACAAATGGACTTCTTTCGGACACCAGGTTTCACATATGGCATTCGGGTTGGTGCCTCACAACTTTTTTTATTGTGTTAATTTAAAGATGGTAAATGGGCCCGTTAGGTGGGCTGGGTGACGAGTCAAAATGAGTTTGGATCAGAACGTATAATTTTGGGCCAAAACACCTCTTTTGTCCAAATTTTGTTTTGATTATTTACATCGTCAAATATGAATATATGATAATTGAATAATAATCGAGCCTCTGACCAAAACGGTTTACAGTATTTTATGTGTTAAAAATACAATTTGGGCTGCTATCAACTTGTTTGGCCCATTTGAGTCGTTTCTGTTGTTTTATAGTTTACCCATATCACCCGTTAGAACAAAACATAACCTTAATCGGTTAATTCTTAAGTAAACATAACATTCCATTCTTTTCCCGTTAATAGGAAGAACCAAGTGTGCGAACCACACAATTGCATGATGATGGATCAAGACACGCATAAGCTTATGATCCACTCCAACCGTTTTACTTAATCATCAACCCTGTATGCAAGTATAGTGCACTTGACGAAATCAATCATGTTCCGGACCAGAACAATCGCCACAACTAGCTTGAAAGCTAGAGAGAAATCCAAGTTCAAGCCGTTATCTTACAAAATCTGTTGTATCAATATCTTAATGATCATTTATCACGCTAATGTCATGCAAATGTGAGTTTCGTCTGAGAGCCAGAAGTTAGAATCAGCGTATGTAAACAGTTATTCTATTGTAAAAAAGGTTGTGCATCGAGATATATTAAGGCAGATGTGTATGTTTCTTTAACCTTGTATGTCTCTTAGATTCTTGGCGAGTTAGATGTTTTTTTGTTTTGACATTGTTGTTGGCAATTTGCCAGCATAGGCAAATGTTTTAGGATATATTGAAGTTGATTTCTCTGTAGGTGTTGGATTTAGTTATTTACACACGACTTAACATTTGAACTTTATCCTCTAAGACTTTTAACCTGTAAGTTTATAACCGTTTTATCATCTGAGGTTTGCAACCTTAAGTTTGTAACCATTGTATATCTTTCAGGCTTGTAAGCTCCTTAACTTTCACTTTATCCTTTTAGGCTTGTAACCTTTACGTTTTAGCCCTATTTATTTTTCACATTATCCTATCAAGCTTGTAACCTTAATTTTTAGCCCTTTTATTTCATTCTTTTGGACTTTTGATTTTTATATACTATTTGAATGATATGTGCATGTTTTTAACCTATACTCCGTCATACATGATTTTCATATGCTTAATTTTTTTTGAACATCCAACGAATAATTTTTAAACCCGGTCACCCGGTAAACCCATTGGCGAAAGGCCACCCACGCCCGCGAACACAGACAGCGCTGGTGACCCGGCTCGACAACCATTCCAAGAGAAACCCACCACCCAAAGGCCCTCTGAGGTAAAACTCTTGACCCACTTGGAGCATATTGCACCTAGTGAGACTCCAACTCATGACCTCCACTTTAAAAAGTCATAGATGCATCCTCCTAAACCAGTTGATCTAGAACTCATCGGCACTTAATATTGCCTGAATTATTTTTTAAATGAACACGTATTTTAGACTAGTTTAGAAACTTTATTACATCAAACTCTAGAAACTTTATTACATCAAACTTCAAAATAGCATAATTAGTTCAGCAAATTCTTTTTGTGCAAGATTAGGAACTTTTAACAAACTTGCAGAACCTGTACATGCAAATATTCCAACAAAGCAGAACATAAAAAAGAACTTAAACACTACCTTAACAACCCCACCCCACCCAACCCCACCAACCCGACACGAACCAACTAAAAAAAGGTGCTGGTTCACACAACATTTATAAACCATCCATGAACAAACTTCAGCCGCCATAGGCCTTATAAAACCACCTTTCACTGGCAGATGAGACTGCAGATTAAGCGACCAACAAAGCTTGTCCTCTTACTGATTCACCCATTTCATTTATCCTCTTACAGATTCAGGAGCAACCCGACCACCATCACCTTTATGACCACTGAATCCACCAGCATGCATTGACCTTTGACTAAAGTCAACCAACATCTTCCTCTGGCTATCATCTGTATGAGGCAGACTAGCCCGAAGAAGTTCCACAGGCATTTCTCTACTAATTGCCTTCGCAGCTTCAGATAACACGATCTCTGTGCTTGGTGACACCTGTGCATACATAGCTTGCACTAAACTGTCATATTTACTTAAGCAATATTTAGTCAAAAGCCCGAAAAACGCATCAAATGAAGCTTGCCAAAGTGTTGTGTTTTGCAGGTTTGAGTTCGCGCTGGTTAACAGCTGAGTAGCTCTTTCTAGAACTGATTTTAGGATGACGGTTGCACCGTCGCCAGCTGGACTGCCAAGGGGGCGAAGTGGTGGTTGTTCTCGTGAACAAACTACAGCAGCAAGACAAGCACTTAATGAATTGAGATCCATGGAGCTTATGCATGTTTTCACTGTTTTTGCTAGTGAAGTGACAGTTTCAGATGCTTCAGTTTCAGTTGGAAGCCCCCCGAATAGGAATCTCAAATGACGAAAAACGGTCATGCATACGATTCGTGCCAGCTCACTACTCGGTGCCAGAAGTTGAAGATATTTAGAAATAAGTTTCCGGCCTTTGGGAAGAGATGCAACCCGTAAAAATACAATATCATCTTTAGCAGCCAACCCAGAATAACTGTTTGAACTTGCACCAAGCGGGTCAACAAGTTGAAGAGCTGCCGCCAGACCTTCTAGAAGAATCTTCCGCCTCTGTCTCGCCTGAGAACCGCCATCTTGCGGCTGAGTTGACTGCAGGAAGCGGTCAATGTCGTCAACATCAAGAAGTACACCAAGGCCATCTTCAATCATGATTCTAGCTGCAAGCAACGGTTCTTGTTCCAACGGTCTCTCAGATCTTTTAGGTTCAGACCCCCCATCACCCAAACCAGATGGGGGATCCACTTCAAGAAGCGGTTGTGGCCTACGAATTAAAGAGAATGAAACCCTTCCATGTGAATCAACATTAATATGAGGCTGTGAATCTGAACCACTACGAGCCCGTTGTGTATCTTTAAGGTGGGCTGGGTGGAAAAGGTTTTTAGGAGAATTCTTGGCAAGACGGGCTTGATGATAATAATCATTAATATATGGATCATTGCTATGGGCTCCAGCATGTTGCATGTTAAGAATGCTTTCAATCTCTTCAGATGTCATGTATTTTGATCTGAATAGTATCCGGCATTTATTATCACTCTTCTGGTTGCTGCAATCAGAGCCCTGACGAGAAACACGTGATCCATGTTTACTCTTTTGTTTTATTTTCTGATCCCGTGAATCGAGCGACCCATATCTGTTCAAATGCAACGGGTGAGAAGGGAGGGCATCATATAAGTATGATGGCTGAAGTGCAAACGGGCTGAACCGTAGAGAATGTGGTGACATAAAATGTGGTGATAAGAGCCCGTTTTGAAGCAACTTCTGTTGAATTGTATTATTCAGTAGTCCAGCATGATCCAGATGCAACGTGTGGTTAGCCCATTGGTTTTGGGCTTGAGTAAATTGTGTTAAGCCCGAATGGAGCAATTGGGTACGGTTTCCACTAAAGCGAGACGCATGAGGGAGCCCACCTAATGGTGAGAGATTTGCTTCTGAAAAGGGTATCTGGGTACTACCAATGCCAGACGGACGGTTTAGATGTGAATGCTGATGGCTACCAGGAGAATATGAAGGCAATGATGAGCTGGGTACCAGTACAGGCTCGGAGAAAAATTGGTTTTTTTCATGAGGGTATGATGATGCTCGGTACAGCGGTTTAGAATCTATTAGATGTGATTGTGAAGACCATCTCCTACTTACATGACTGCTTTCTGTGTCAGAGACGTGTTGATCTAACCACTCGGGTAAATCTTTGTCTTGCACCCAGTCAGATGCAGATGAACCTGAAAATATAAATATGAACCTTAAAAATAACAAGTATATCTTGAACACCTACAATCAGATGTTCAGAAGAAAATGTGTACTCACTTTCTCTTGAAATAGATCCTGACCCTCGATCGCCAATAACTCCAGGATGTCTCGGTCCACTAACTGATCTGTTTAACTGCAAAACAAAACATTTTAATATCATTTAATCAACACATAAACCCACACACAGTAAGAGTGTTGAATGAAACTTGAGGGGTAAAAAAATAAGAAGTCTTAATGTAAGAGTCGTAGCACATCCTAAAACTCTAAAAATTACTGCACTTACCTTCGAAAATATAGTTGACAGATCATCTAAATCAGATAAAGAGCCTACACCTGGTTCCTGTAGAAAAAAGACAGAATAAAATTATCACTGCAAGTTCAAGAAGTGCAGTAATGAAGTCAAAGCTATTGTAGAAACTTAGGCGTCTAGAATGCAAATTGATCAACAAGTAGATCAGCAATTAACCCTATTTTCCCTCAAAGTCTGATATCGCATCCCAGGCATTTAGATTTAAAAGCAATATACGAAAAAACAAACAGAAAATGTGAATATACAAGAAAACACTGAATCTATTTATACCACAAAAAGTCACTTGTCAGTACCCTGCACGTAAAAGAATCCAGTTTCACAATAAAAATCCACATGCCAAGTTAATATCAGAATAAAGGACAAATGAACCATCAAGTGCAAATCTTTTTTAACCAGTACAAATTCAGTTTTTTTATGTTTGTATAAACAATGTTTTTGCCGTCTATTCTATTTGACACCCACATTTTTATCATCCCCGTAATGGTAAAACACACACACAAACCAACATCTAAAAAACTGTAGTTCATATCTATTTAAAACCTATAGTTTAGTTAAGTTATTGTACATTTATCCATCACCAACTTGAAATATGCATTCTGTGATCTATAATTTAGGTGTATTAAAAACTCAAATTCAAATTTAAGCTGCATTTATAATACAAATCAAATCATGAGAACTAAATTCAAGCATTACAACTCTTTGGGGATAAAAACCAATTATAGTAACGAAAAATTAAACCAAAATCAAACTGTATCCAAATTATAATTTTAACAACTTGAGCCTAATTCCATTCATCATTCTTCGATTCAATTCAACTCATTTACAAATTATGCCCTTACTTGTAAAATAGGGGCATAAAGTTTAAATAGATTTTTTGTGTGACAAACTATCACATCGTTTAGTTAACAGGCATGATAACAAACAACAAATATTCTAGGGAACTAAAACCCTACCTCTTCTCGGTCAAACAAATGGTATTCATCATCAGCACTACCAGCTGAAGGTTTATAATCATCTTCTTCTAAACACCCAAAGTCAACCTTGTCCGTAGCAGGTCGACCAAAGAAAGCATATTGTGAAGCATCAAAGAGTCTATCATCTGCACAACAGTTCAAAAATTTTATCAAGCACAGAAAACAAATACTTGAAACAACAAAATGAAGAAATAATTAAACCCTAGATAACATTATCACACGCACACACAAACACTCTAAACTAAAAAACTGCTAATTCACGTTCAACAGCACCCGATGTACTATACTTTCCCAATAGTTCGATGAACATAGTTTCTGTTCATCAACTAACACAATTTCATCAATCTTAAGATCTACGTACTAGTAAATCATTCAAACCACAATTATATTCAAATCAAACCCTAAATACAAACACAATCCAACAGTAACTACCAATTCAAACAAAAACAAAAGTTACAATACAATAAACAATTAGCTCACCTGATAAAGAACCTTATTGATGCTAGACTAAAACAATTTCATCAATCTTAAGATGTAGGTACTAATAACTCATTCAAACCATAATCACACTCAAATCAAACCCTAAACACAAACACAATCAAACAGCAACTACCAATTCAAACAAACAACAAAACCTAACAACACAAGAAACAACCAGCTCACCTGAGAGAGCCTCAGAACCCTTACTGACGCTACTCAACTCCTGACCACCAGATCTCTCCATAACCAAACTCAAAACAGAGAAAAAATTAGGGTTTCGATAGCGAAAAGGGTGTTGGAGTTGAAATTGATTGATGAATTGAATAAGTGGATGTATGATAGAGATCCCACCGCCTGTTACAACAGCATGAAGGTGAGTTGGCTTATGAAGACGATGATGGTGGTGTAGCAGAAGAAGAGATTGTGATTCGATAATATTATTATCGAAATGGAGTTGATTATCGATTGCATTTGTTACAGTGAAATCACGGTCGGTACGCAATCATTTTGTAACCTAACAAGATGTGTTCTAAAAGATATTATTATTCTGTCAAAATGTTGTAAACGATTAAATAATAGCAAATTTGTTTGGGATTTATGTTTGTATTTTTTCCAGTAAATTTGCGACAGTGTTTTAAATGATTGGTGTTATATTAATCGGGTTCATCTATCTAATTCTTAACTGAGACTATACTTCCAACTCACTCAGAAGAAAACTCATTGTTGAGAAAACCCACTGCTTCAACTCTGAGTAGTTTTGATTAGAGTGAGACTTGAACTCATGTTCTCCCTATATTTACATATCATAAGTATATCATTTTAATCAGTTGAGCTAAAGATCATTGTTATTTATGGTTATATGATATAGTCTTAAGTTTTGATTTATTTTTTTTTTCATTTTAGAAATTATATATTTGGTTCTCCCTGTTTTGTTAACATTTGGTTCTCCCTGCTTTCTCCACTTCTACTTCATTATGAGATACATTGTCAAAACCACATGGGTAGTTACACCTAAAGGTTTAGTAGATATAGAGAACGAGACCATAATGTCAAATGTGAAGTAGATATATAGGTCAAATCTCTCGTCTGAATCCAAAATGTCATCAAACGAGACCAATGCAAAGTATATTTACATGATGTATGATGGAATTAGGAGAATGATCTTGAAATGGCTTCATGTTCACCGCATTAATAAAGAACTGTTCAGTTCCGGTATACGAAACAAACTGAACCATGCTCTTGTTTAGTTGTTTATTTGGTGAATTTAAAATGCGAGAAACACTTTAGTTTTAGAACTTATACTTGCTATCCTTTAAAGGTGAAAGATATTAAGGTATCTTCATTTAAATGGATTAACCATAAAATAAAAAATATATAACTTATCTTAGTTGGACCGGTATTATTCCCTTTATTTGCTTTTATTGTATCTTGTAACTAAAGTTACAAACTCCCTGTTATGATATTGGAGATTTGAAGTTGTTCAAAAAGTTATAGATCATATGATGAAAAAGAAAGAAAATAAATTTATATTAACCAAACCTCTATATTTTCTAAACAAGCTTCTCCTTTACCCTTACCAACACCTAGGGTTTTGAACACATCTTCCCTTGCTTAAATTTACAAAAATGAATCATTTGAATGATATATGTATTCTTCTAAACTTATAATCGCAAACCAACTATACTATATATAAAGCATATGAGAGGGGCATTTTAAGATGCCAAAAAATTAAGAACACTTACTATATTCAATGTATAAAATACAACCAATTGTAAGGGTAAAATAGTATTTATAACATTATTTACACATTACCCCTTATAATTACTTACACAATAATCTTACACTTACTAATATTTGCATAAAATTTTATATTATCTACCCATACACCAAAAAAACTTAATATGTTTTAAGATTTCAGCTTTATCTTTTAATCTATCACATTAAAAAACGTTTTGAGCCTACAACCTAATCTGTTTTTATTTTTAAATATTTTGATGTAAACTTTTTGCTGAAACGATTTGTATTTTATAAGGTACAATAAGTTAATGTGTATATACAAGTCGTCATGCAGAACTCATTTATCTGTTGTTTTAAATTTTAACTTAGAAAAAAACATAATAAACTTTTGTAAAACTACTACAAAAATAACAAAATATTAAATGCACGTGTCAAATGTAAAATGTCGTCCCGCTGCATTGCACGGGCACCCTTCTAGTTATGATTAACACATTACACAACTATACACTAACAAATGTCAAGATCAAATATAACAAATAACAACTAGAATTATTTGTAATATCTAGTTTCTATTACTATTAATCTAAGATGTCGGTGGAACTTTTTTGATTTTTTTTTTATTTTCTTATTATTATATATATATATATATGTCGGTGGGGATTTTTTTTTATTTTTTTTTGTATATTATATATTATATATAGCAAAATTAAAACATGAAATGACATCTATCTTGCTGGGTTGTGAGCTTTTTCACCATACATAAGACCCGGGTTCGAGTTTAACATTCACTATACTTTGCATGTTTTCTTAATTAACTCATATTTTAGTTTCTCATATAATAATAGTAGTTTAAATTATATCTATTTTAAAAAAACTTTATTATATAATACTACGTGTTTATTTTTATGTGTAAATTTATTTGCAATAAGTTGGGTCAAATATTATAATTTTATTTCATTGGTATAAATTCGAGTTACTCTATGTTTTAATGTAAATTCTGTTAGGAAAGTGTTACAGCGAATGTAATCTATGCTTTATCATGTCGCTTATGGCTCTCCCGCACTTGATTATTTTGATGTACGTTTTGAGTTGTTCTACGTTTTAACGTAAATTGTGTTTAAAATATAGTCGATTTAAATAAAATATGTTTTCATTTGATGGTACAAATTCGTGTTACTCCATGTTTTACGTAAATTTAGTTTGAAAACAAACAGAGTCGATTATATTTTATACTTGATCATGACACGTACGATCGCCGTCGAAGCAACGCGCGGCGAGTTAAATCACTAGTTAGAATTATAGATTCCTTATGATGCTAAGTGTTAATTTAAAATTAAAATTACTTTGAGTTTTTTATATTTACATTATATCTAGGAAAATTGTATTTTAATAATCTAAACTATTAAATATTGGACAGTATTAATTTCAACTAACAGTTTGACTAGTATGAATCCCAGCTTTCGATTTTGTTACTAATAACAGTCGCAATCTAACTTTTTGTTAACTCTGTTAGTTTTTTATGACGTATGGTGTGGCTCGTGACGTGATGTATAACATAGAAATAATTAGAAATATAATATATTACTCAATTTTTTTTATAAAAGATCATTTTTTTGAAGTTATTCAACGTAACGCTTTTGTCACCGATGGAGTAGTTTGGAGATAAAGATATGCAAAAATAAAATGATGATTTATATTTTATTTTAGCTATGTAATATGTCATGTCACATGCCACATCAAGAGCAACGTCACGTGTCACGTCATAACAAAATAACGGAGTAAACACAAGTTAGACTGAGACTGTTATAACAACAAAAACGGAAGTTGAAATTAGTACTGGTCAAACTGTTAGTTAGAGTTAATATTGACCAATAATTAACAGTTTAAACTATTTAAATCTAATTTTTCAGTATCTGTACTTAACTTTCACGTTAGATTTGTACGCGTACAGGCTGAGAGCATTCACATGACATCTATCATATCAAATTCATCACACTACAATTTGAGGAAAAATTAAGATTTTCCATCTATTTTGTCACCTCATCCGTTTTTAAAATTAAGTTTCGTTTAATTTGATGTATTTATTTCTATCTATGTTTTTATATAATTTAATTTAAATCAAGTCGTCGTAACTCGTAACACGTAACTAAAACACATGGATCAAATATAAAATATTTTTTTTATTATAACAACATAATATTTTCTAAAATTCTGAGTATGCTTCAATATAATTTTAATTGAAATCATGCCCCGTAACACTTGTCAAAACTAGACGTAAGCCAATTATTCATTATAATATTGTGTCCGTACTTTACATTTTGGTAGTCATAATTTCTTTTTCTTTTTCTTCTATGTACCGAATGTTACTTAAATATTGCCTTAAGTCATCCAAATGTTAAATCAAAAAACAAATTTCCGTTAGTTTATTTCGTACTAATATTGGGATTGAAAATATATAAAGATAGGTCATTGTATAAAAGTAGTGGTATCGTGCTAAACATATCAAACCATCACAATGCGACACGTGACATGAGGTTCATGACAAATAGTTAATTATCACACATCATATATCTATAACTAGCTTTAGTGGACCTGTGTATTACACGAGTTGAATAAATAATATTAAATAGAATAAATTTTATTAATTATAAAATAATATATGATTTAAATTATATATGAGTAAGGAATATAAGTAATAAAACAATAACATCAACTTTTAAAATTTTTGTTTTTAACTTTTTTATTTTTTCAAAAAAATAAATTAAACATTTCGCTTAAAAACATGTTAAAAAATGTAAAATTTAAAATATTTTGTGTTTTAAAAAAGTATGATGTCTTAGAAAATTTGTTTTAATAAAAATTTGTTTCTCTAGAAATAAACATCAAAAATTATCTATTTCTAAATTTTTCTAAAAATAATTTTTAATAAAAAAAGAATTCAATAATATAATTAGTAATTAATGGAGTTATTTAATAAGAGAGAGAAGCGGGAAAATTTTGTTAAAAATGAATGTGGTGTTGACATGTGGCATCCCAAGTTATGTGGTGTTGCCATGTGGCATCCCTAGCTATCCTTTTATTAGAATAGGTAGATTATGACATATATGTTGATAATTAAGCAACCTATATTTTATAACTACACAACATAACTACGTACGTTATCACACAATGACTTATATTAAACTATACTAGTAAGGAACCCGCGCGATGCGGCGGCGGCATCGACGATATTTTACAATGCGATATTCATTTTCTGAATACTTGTGTGGCTTCTATTGTATAGTCTATTATCGTTTTCTGAATACTTGAGAATCATAAAACTCAATTGAATAATAGCACACGAATAAGAAAAAGTTTTTCATAAACATAGTACGTTAAAAATAATATCTGAGCACACGAATAAGAAAATACAAGTCATAAACATAGTACGTTAAAAACAAACATCCGCATGTCAACTACTTGGATTTGATGAGATCATTTTTTTATCATAAGCCTTACAATCTCAATGACCTCATCACCATGTTTCGACCACCATTCTTCATCGGTGTCCAAACTGGAAGATTCTTGTGTTACTTCCTTTTTTACCGCTTCTAATTCTTGATTAGGACTTTGTTGCATTTTCTCCTCTTTGACTGAAACAGATACTGAAAAATCAATGTTAGTAGTGTTTTATTAAGAGCAGAAAGGTACATAGATTAAACTATAATTATAAACTATAAAAATGAAAATTATTTAAAAAGTACAGACAGCGTAAAGAAGTCTATTTAGGAGGGATCAAAACACCCCTTATAAAGTCTACAGCTACAAACTGGCGGATTTATATATGTTGTTTCATCCTTAAATGGCTAAAGTCTTAACACAACGTTTATACAGGTCATCTATCTTGGTTCAAATATAAAAATTCCATGCTTTTTCTAGATTATATAGACTAAATATTATGTATAATGATATTATTTTGACCTGACCCAAACAGACAGGACAGAATTCCTACCCTGCAAAACCTTCAACTTCAGTACCTATTTAATGTCTCCCTCCACTCCTAGATTATTTATAGTATATATCAAACTATGTTAGGAATAATAATAATAATAATAATAATAATAATAATAATAATAATAATAATAATAATAATAATAATAATAATAATAATAATAATAATAATAATAATAATAATAATAATAAATCACCAAGAAAGTCATTCAAACTTCCAGATTGTAACAATCTAAAAGCAAAGTACAGCAAGAATCATGTGCTCCCATGAACAAAGATGAAGTTTTAATATAAGTCATAATGATTAGATGATGGATCATATGATACCATAACTTGGAACAATAGAAGAATACTAAATGCGCAACATAATCATGCAAACAATATGAGGTTCCTTCTTTCATTCTATAATATCGTATACTTAAATAGAAAAAGTTTATCAACTACTCATTTAAAGAAACTAAAATTTGCATATTTACTCATTTTATACAGAACGTAGTAGCAGTCGGCACAAATTACAAAGTTAACACATGGGTCCGAGAACATCTTCTGTGCCATTTCATGTAACAAAAAGTTACCTATTGCTTATTAGAAATGATTTGTTGTTATTACTTCTGAAATAACCAGCTTGGAATAAAAAAAAGTCCAGGTTGTTTATCAAATACTGCTTGATATACCCATTAATATAATGATTAAGAGAATATAAATATACAAATTCATACACCCTGACACTGTAAAGTCTAAAGCCTGTTATTGTGCATATTCTTTTTTTCACAAAAGTGGAAGCAGTTAATCAACTATAACAACACAAAATGCAAGAGACGGTATCTAGGTTTGTTTATGCTATAAAAATGCAATAATAAGACACTCTAAACAGACTATGTGCGGTCTCAAAACAGCAGTAAGCAGATAGCTACCTTAAATAAGCAATGACATACACCCCCTAAAGCATCTAAACACATTTCAAGCATTACCCATATTAATATACAAAAAGTAATCTATATTAAAAAGTCATCAGCCCCATCCCCCATCAATTGAAGATAACAGTAAAGTCTAACAACAAACAAAATGTTGAAGAACAAAAAGTCATCTGCCCTATCATAGTTACATTATCCAAACTAATTAAGTTTCAAATCGAGGTCAAATAAACAGCTATCATTTGATTAAATCATTCTCGTAGCCTAAGAAAAGTATCATATATAGTTCACGGTAAATAAAAACTATCCCAGACATTTCATCAAACAGCTTCATGCGTTTAACATCTCACCATTTCCAAGTCCACATACCTGACATTACAAATTACTACTTTACCCATTTAAAGAAACTAAAATTTGCATATTTACTCATTTTATACATAACGTAGCAGTTGACAGTAATTTAGGGTTAATTCGTTCTTCTTCTTTTTTTTGTTTGGTGCGTAATTTTGGGTTTAATTTAGGGCCGTGTTTGTGAAGTAATTGATCAGCGAATTCGATTATTTGATATTTTCCCCATTTTTATATTACAACAAAGATGAGGGATATATCATCTGATAAAGTTCATGGACTTATTCTAGCTATATCATCAAGTGTATTTATTGGCTCAAGCTTTATCATTAAGAAAAAAGGTCTCATGAAGGCTGGTGCTTCAGCAACCAGAGCAGGTTCACTTTATTTATTATTTAATGATTTTGTTTTCAGTATACCATTATGTATTATATGCTGTCTGTCTGGGGGTTTGGGTTTATTAGTTGCTTGTTACTTTTTGATACACCAATAAGCTGTTTTGATTATTTTGGGATTGCATATTCAAGCTCTATATCACTTGCAACCGAAGTAGTGGTAGAGCTTATATGCGGGCCGAAAGTCACGTGAACCATAAAACTTTTTCTTATCACTATATGGACTTAATACGTATAAATTTTTTGAACAAAATATGAACTTAATAAGTATAAATTTTTTGAACAAAACCGGGGGGCCGGGCCCCTAGGCCCCTAAATGCTCCGCCTATGAACTGAAGTAAATGTTTTGGGTAAACAGTTTAAGTAGCTTATTCTAAACTGCATATTTTTAAAAATCAGTTAGCAGATAAGCAATTTAATAACCATCGAGAGGTGAACCATTTTTTAAGCAGTGTTCACGTTGTTTTTTGTTTTCTTAATCAAAGGTTTACTGTCAATGCAAAGCCCTATACAAGAAATGTTGAAAGCCTGTCTAACCAACCCCGTATTAAGATCTTTTTTGCCCTGAACCTACGCTGATGACCCATTAACCCCCCCCACCCAGCCATTAACTCTAAAGAGACCCATGATTGAACAACAATCCTCAAGACAACAAATGTGTAAAATAAGATAACCAACGTTGTACTTGTAAATAGCAGGACCATAGCATAACAACTGAGCTGTGATTTCAACAACAATATATTATTACTTTTATATTGACCTACTGAAAGTAATGAACTTACCAAGCCTTCAATAGAACCAGTGTTGGTTTCCCCTGCAAATCAACAAGGCTCCAACTTTTAGCTTAACTCAAATACAACAATAATAAATATACATTATGCTGTAAGAAGTAACAAAGAAGCTTGAAAATTAAACATTTTACAAGGGCAATTTTCACTCATTCTGCTGAATTACTAATTTGTAAAGTCAATTAGTAATTATCCATAAATGTGGTCTCAAATTTTCTACAGCATCTTTCTAATGTCCCAAAAAACCCTAATTTTCAAATCCCATCATTTGCTTAGGAAGAGAAGATCTCCTAAGAAGTTACCTGAGATGAAATAGGAAGAGAAGAGCAGCACTCACCCAATTTAAAATCCTCAACCTTCAAGTGTATAAATCGATCGAGATGTGTGCACATTTGAAAACGCCCGCCCATTTGAGTAGCACCAATTCCCGCCCATTTGAAAATCGATCGAGAAGTGGAAATCCTCAGCCATGTTCAGATCTGCAGAAGAAAAGAAGGTCGCAGACCTTCTTCTTTCATCTTGGCGGTTCTCCCGATCTTTTCTTTCCTGCGAAGTTTGTTCTTTTCTTTTGATTGGGATGTGAGATGAAGATGATGGAGATGAAGATGAGTTGTAAGGTATGCAATGTAAGTTGTACATCTCTTAAATGTGGGTGAAAAGACAATTTTAACCTTCTCATTTGCTTATTAAGAGAGTATAGATTTGATAAAATTTATATGACATATTATATTCAGATTAAAGATAATAAAATAATGGATATAATGGTGTAATTTAAATATAAGTTAATTTCTATTTTGCTCTCCTAAGGTTTAACAAAAGTAACAATTTTCTTTCAAAAGATTAGAAACATCAATTTACCTTCAAAATTTTCATAAACTATTTCAATTTTAGTCCAAAAGCTTCATAATTTTGGATTTAAGTTGAAATAATTAATTAAACTTTTGGATTGAAACTGAAACAAGTTATGAAACTTTTGAAAGTAAATTAATGTTTATAATATTTTGAATGAAAATGGTTATTCATGTCAAACCTCAGGGAGCAAAACCGAAATTAACTCCTTAAATATATAATGTCAAATAAAATTGTTTATGTTTAAAAAAAAACTTAGAGAAAACTAACAATGATAGAGTATTCTAATTTACTCCTCCAAATCCTTTCTAACACGAGTGAACATCATACACATCTATAATTCCATAAATCTCATTTATGGGTGCTTATTTGAGCAAATTCTGGTCATTTAATTTATTTGAACCGGATTATTTAAATATGGAAACGAATCAAATCTGCTTTATGTGAATAAATTTGTATCCAATTCAGAATAAAAGCTTATTCGGCTAAAATAAACCGATTAAAATAAGTTTTATCGAATAGAATATAAATAAACTCAAATAAACTGAATAAAAAAATAAAATCACTACATGTCTAAAAGTTTCGCAATCTAAGTGATACGCGATTTACATGAAGAGGTTAACAAGATAAATAAAATAACAACGAGATCAACAATAGTAGTCATTATGGTTTAAAGCAGCCACGACAACATTAGACCCTAACATATATTTGATATATTTGATATTTTCAATAAAAGAACTTAAACATAACACAACATTTTAAAACACACCCGCATGTTATATAAAAATAAAAAATATATAATGCTTTAGCATTGAACTTTGCAAACTTTTAGTATTGGTTTAAATTTCATTTATACGCTTCCCAGTGACGGAGCTTGAACATTCCCGTAGGGGACGGGGGCGAAAATAATTTTGTTTAGGGGGCGAACTCGAGATTTATATAAACATTTACACTACCGGACCAAAATTTACACTAACGGGCTAAAATTTAACTCTACCGACGAAAAAATAGGGGGGTTGGCGCCCCCCCCCCCCCCGGCCCTCACTATCCTCCGCCGTTGACGCTTCCGCACTGATGTTTATTTCGTTTATGTTTTTACTCTGATTGAAGTCAAACGTTTATTTTAAATTCATTTAGTGTCGTTTGATATGATCGTGTCTGAGAACCTGGTTTGTCACATGCCTAACGGTAAAACCCCGTTTGTGGAAATTGAGGGTGTGTCATAAAACAACCATAATAATTACAAATCAGAGTTTTAATAAACAAGATTTTTATATAAAATAATTTTTTTATAAAAAATAATAAAATGAATGTTTAAAAATGAAACTATTTAGATAAGAGAATTGAAAATAGTATAATTGGTTTTAGTTATTGAACTATTAGGTATATATAATTTTAATCATATCTTATATTAAAATATCATACTGTTAACTTTTCATTTTTGTTACTAACTATAATTCGTTTATTATATAGGTTTTTAGACTATCTATCTATCTGGCTGTCTATCTATCTATCTATAAATAAAAAAAATTAAGATAAGGCGTGACACAATTTCAAGTCTTATCATGTTAATTTTCTTATTTCTCTCTATTATTATTAATAATATTAAAAACTAATAATATCAAATACCATTTTTTAACTAAAAATATATAATTTAATAAATAAAAACCTATTTTTAATTAAAAACATAGTTTTAGAAAACAAAAGTTATATAAAATACAAAATAGAATGGGCTTTTTTTAAAAAAATATTTTTCTTAAAATAAAATATTCAAAAACCATAATTGTTTTATAAAACAAAAGTTTAAAAAATATTTTTTATTTATTTACTTAAAATAACTATTTATATGTAATTATAATCATATTTTATCTTCAAACATGGTTTTATGATTCATAAATTTTTATTATTATTTATTTAATATTTTATTTTTTCAACCCGTGTAATACACCTATACCAACTTAAATGATAGAATATTCCAATTTACTCCTCCAAATCCTTTCTTTCACGAGTGAACATCGCACACATCTATAATTCCATAAATCTCATTTATGGGTGCTTATTTGAGTCAAATTCAGGTTATTTAATTTATTTGAACCGGATTATTTAAATTTGGAAATGAATCAAATCTGCTTATATTTGAATAAATTTGTATCCAATTCAGAAAAAAGCTTATTTGGCTAGAATAAACCGATTCAAATAAGTTTTATCGAATAGAATATTATAAATAAACTCAAATAAAATGAATTAAAAATAAAAATCACTAAAAGAGTCTAACAAGATAAATAAAAATAATAATGATATCAACAATAGTAGTCATTGTGGTTTAAAGCAGCCACGACAACATTAAACCCTAACATATATTTGATAGTTCATATTTCCAATAAAAGAACTTAAACATAATACAACATTTTAAAACACACCGGCTGCATGTTATATAAAAATAAAAAATATATAATGCTTATTTGGATCGGCAAAACCAAATTCAATTTTGATTTGCATTCAAATTAGTTCTTCGCATCGAATAAGGATTCAATTTGAATAAGCCGAAATTTGAATTCCTTACTAAATTCAATTCGATTCAAATTTCGGGTTGTTCGAATTTGATTCGAATAATGAGCACTCTAATTTCAACCACCGGTCTTTAAATTAACATTCGATATCACTTCGTACACTTATCAATGATTTTATGTAAACAAATTTATATAAGCACTTATATCAACAATTCCATTTGTTAACGTGCAAATCATATTTGATTATGATATTGATAATAGTCATAATACTTCTCGACGTGTGACCTATATGCTCATATGTCACTAGCTAGTAGTGTTATTATAAGTTGTGTTTTGAGCACATAGATCTACAGCCTTTCACTTGCTCAAGATTGAATATATATCAACATATACAATGGTGGATATTTAGTAACGTCTCACTACCTTCTAATGGCATACAAAGAAGTGTGATCCACACCAACCATCGGTCTTAAGCACACGTGCTTCAGAGCAATGGTATATGGTAACTTGTCGAGTATCCTTTTGTAATAGACATCTTGTTAAAAATGAAACGTGAATCATCATCAACCTCATAAAGTGTTTATATATTATGTTAAACTCGAATAAGAGTCATGGTGATTAAATAAACACATTTGAACAGAAAAACTTAATTAGCTTGAGTGTGGGACATATTTCTATCAGTTCGAAAACTAGAAAGGTTATCACTTTATCATACTTGACTATCTACACATGGAGCGTAGTTTATTATGTTGTATGACAATTTCTTGTTACTCTCACCAAACTCCTTGTTTATTACTAGTGTTAATCCAAAGTCTTTCATTTTCTCTCGTGTGAGTTATGCACTTATGCATTTCTTCTACTTGTCATCTTCAATTGAAACTTTTTTCTAGGAACTTCTCTTTATTTGTATGCTTTTATCCTACCAAGAACATATACATGCTCAAATCATTTTCTTGAGAAATTCTCACAATAAATCGGTTCGCATCCATTGCCGACCCCTGAGGGTGGGCTTGGTGGACGTTCGAGGCTTAATTTTCTATTTTCTTTCGTTTAGGGTACTAAAGTGTTAATAATATTATAAACTTATTAGTAATTATATGGTTTAGATGAATCTAATAAAGTTAATTAACATTTTAAGCTTAATATCATATTAGAGGGGCCAGATTAACCAATTTAACTTAAAATTTTAAAAATCTTATGCCTGATGATCTTAACCGTCGTCTGTTAATTACATCAAATGATTTGCATCCCATTAATTTATACCCAGCAATTTTACACTCTGGTCCTACGTTTGGGCCTTGCCATATATGAATTTATATTTTAAGGTGCTTATTTTACTTTGTCGCACTAGACATCCGAAATTTACGAACCAGTAAATAACATCAAACTAATATTGTATTCAATTCGTACTCTAGAATTTAATGGTCATGATTTCTTTTGTATATGACAATTATATGTTCCCTTAAGCCATCTTAAACTATATAGATAAACTAGTTTGATTGTTCGTTTATGTATATAATTTAATACATGTAGGTTATGTGTGTAAGTTATATTACGTACATACGTGTAGTTTTTAAAAAAACATACGAATTAGGGGTGTGTACGGTGCGGTTCGGTGCGGTTAATATAATTTTTGAAACCGAAACCGCGAGTTCGGTTAATACCATTTTCTTAACCGCAACCGCAACCGAAACTTCGGTTAACCACCGGTTATGATTAATTTGCGATTAATTCGGTTCATTAACGAATATATTTAACATATGTTTTTAAACCAAAATATTAACTAATAAATTGTTGTTAGGATAGTTTTGGACCAATTTACAAGGGGAAAAAGTTCAAATACAAAGTGTATTTTTGCTACTAAGTGTGAGAAGACACAATGAGTCAAAAAAAGACACAATGAGTCAAAAAAATACTACAAAAAATTATATCTCACAATCAAAATCGAATTTCAAAAAGTAATTCGGAGCTTTTGTTCCCCTAGTCGTCATCAATAAGAAAAAAAATAAACGAAAAAATAAAAAAAAATAAAAAAATTAACGTTTTTTTATTGTGTCATTTATGAAAGACACAATAACTTCATTGTGTCATTATGAAAGACACAATGACGTCATTGTGTCAATATAAAAGACACAATGACGTCATTGTGTCATATAATGACACAATGAAAAAAAAATTATTTTTTTTTATTTTTTTTCTGAAAGAGGACAATGAGATGAACAAAGGCTCCGACGTATTTTTTTAAAATTCAATTTAGATTGTGAGATATAAATTTTTTTGTGACTTTTTTAGCCTCATTGTGTCTTCTCACACTTTGTAGCAAAAATACACTTTGTAGAATAACCTCACCCTTTACAAGGGTGTGCATAATATGATTCGTTTTTAAGGTCTTGTCAAAACCGAAACCGAATTCGGGGTGTGCATACAACAATGTGTGCGCACATTTTTCATTGTTTCTGTTTGTTTATAATGTTTCTTTTATACAAAACGAAATCCATTATGTAAGTATATTTTCATAAATGTGAATTAAAAAGGATGAATATATGAAAAATTCTAGTAAAATAATGAGAAGTATTGTAAATTTATTATATATAATTGACATTCGGTTCGATGCGGTTAATGCGGTTATTTGCACATCAAAACCGAAACCGAACCGCAACGTGCGGTTAATCGTTATGCTTAACCAAACCGTCGGTTAATTGTTCGCTTCGGTTAATTTGGTTCGGCTAATGCGGTTAAATCGGTTATGGTTCAGTTAAATCGGTTATTTGCTCACCCCTAATACGAATAAAATAAGTTTGATGGTACTTTTGTACATAATCTATGCACGTGTATGTAAGAAGCATAACATTTAAAAAGTATAAACAACATTGATAATAAAACGTTTAAGGATATATGTTTGATCGTTTTGTTCTAGTAATAATTTAGTTATGGAATGATCATCACCTTATATATAATACATACATGCGTATTAATAATAGATGGTGCTTGTATAAACTCTTTAAACAAGACTAACGGTAATTTACCAAATAATTGTGTGATTTTATACAAATAAGCTTCATCCAAAATATATCAGAAATACATTCGGGTTGTTAACATTCAAATTATATTTTGTCTAAAGTAATTATAAATGGATACTAATATGCAAACACCCAACATTATAAATCGACATCTCTCTATACTTCTCATATAGCACTATACACGGTGTATAGAGTGAAGACACTGAAAACAGCGAAAATTTAGGAGGGGCTGTCAGAGGCTATACGCCCCATATAGCCCTATACGATCCAGTATACGACACATATAGGCTATACGACGCGTATAGCAAATTTCGACACTGACTACGAGGAAAATACAAGGGGCTATCAGAGAGGTAATACGCCCCGTGTAGGGTTATACGACCCCTCTATACGAAGTGTATGAGACTATACGACCTGTAAATTTAGGGTATTGATTTATAATTTTTTAGGTGTCTCAATAAAACACCTTATTAAGTGAACGCACAATAATAATGACAACGACGACAAGAATGATGGCGTTGGGGGTATCATCATCCCTAACCAATTTGTCTACACTACTTGTAATTTTTTTTCAATTTTGAAAAGAAAGTACTATCCTTCTTTAGGACATCTTGTTTGAAATATAAAGAAATGAACATAAATGGAAAGATTTGAAAACACACAATTTTCACTTATTTGTGTTCACTCGTTTTCACGTGAGAAAATTATTGAGCCAAAAGGAAATCTCTAGAACCTTTGATGAAGCTTTTTGTTGACAAAAGTAAGTTTAACAAATTTGTTAATATTTTTTCTTAGAACTATTATCGCATAACATTGATTTATATATAATATTTCTTTTTTTTTTCAAATCTTAGAAAGGAAAAAGTTTACTCTTTTCTTTTATTTAAGATATCTTTAAATTACAATTCCTCTCAAAATAACACATAAATCACACACGTAACAATTACATAACAATTATCTCTATTAATAAATAAAGAAAATTTTATTAATACATAAATCACATGTGTATTTTTTTTCACACACTTCTTGTCACATGTCATTAACATAAATAGTAAACTATTTAACTGATCATATTAAATGTTAAAGATATTATTTATATTGTTTTCAAATTATAAAACATATTTTTATTAAATATATTTTTTTAAAAAATAATAAATATGATTTTTAATACAAAAGCTTTTTCTTTAAAACGTTTACAAAAAATCAAAATGTTCAAAAAGCAGTTTTTAACAAAAGGTTTTTAAAGGCGATAGTTTAAAAAAATATAGTTATTATTTTATTATTTAAGGTAGTTGATTATATGTAACTTAAATAATATCTTTACAATTTTTAAGTACTAATTACTAAATATTAATTTTATATTTTAATTCAATCCTTGTAAAAAATGGATTTTCTAAAGTGCATCTATACTAATGAATAGAAAGATTGTTTTGTGATAGACAGATTAGACATGTATGACAATACCAAATGTATATAACATAGAAAGTTAGCAATAACAGAAAGACCCTTACAGCATCCACAATAAAGAAACATAAAAAGTAAAAACAATAAACACCTCTAGTCAGCTGATACGTCATAAAATCAATCATTCCTTCAAAACATCAAAACCTTCTCAATAATAAAACTCAAACACACACACTAAATAAAAGGAAAAACCATGATGCATTATCACCATCTTTTTATGTATCTCTCTTTCCATATGTATATTTAATATAATTAAAAAACTTGTTGGCCGCACCACGCTTTCATTTGTTATGTTCATGATTATAAACTTCTACTCTAAAAACGTAGCCCTCCAATGATGAAAAACCAGTCCATGTTGCTATTGGTCTAAAAACAACCATCAGAAATGATCTTAATGTTTACAAGTGAAATTGTATATCAAAATAAGACCACTAAATGATTAAACTATGACATGATCTAAAAATAGTAAGAATGATTAACTTTTTTTCTCATCTTGGATGGACATACTAATACATACTATACACAAAAATACAATATATATATATATACACACACACCCACACCATATCATCTGCTACCTTGTAAAACAAACAATTGAACTATCAAACCATATAATACGGTAAAATAATAATATACTATTACATAGTCACATGAAAAGTTTAATCTATATGTCTGTATATATTACATAATATTAAAAAGCAAATGGAATGAATAGTTAGGATATTTTATGTTTTGGTTTGACCATAACAGTTTTTGGGGTTTGCACTTTGCCCCCTCTCATCTATGTTTATATTGAGAGAGTTAAGAGCTTGCTGGCGGAGAGTTTTGGCTACCACCGGAGTTCTTAACCGACGAAGATATTCTCATGGATTTACCCACGGAAAACCCACCGTCGTAGCTCTCACCGGTGGTTTGAACAAGGGTTCCTCTGGTTTGTACGGTCATGGGCTGTACGAACCCAACTCCGGTGTGAGTTCTCCCGTGGAGTCTGTAATAGGCTCCACCGAAACAGAGAGTGATGAGGAGGATTACCTTCATATTCTCATGGATTTTACCCACGGAAAACCCACCGTCGTAGCTCTCACCGGTGGTTTGAACAAGGGTTCCTCTGGTTTGTACGGTCATGGGCTGTACGAACCCAACTCCGGTGTGAGTTCTCCCGTGGAGTCTGTAATGGGCTCCACCGAAACAGAGAGTGATGAGGAGGATTACCTTCATGGGTTGACACAAAAGCTCTCTAACACTCATGTTAATGGGGATTTTTGAAATCAGATGCTAATTTGAAGGTGTCGTTTTCGACCCTTTAATGGAGGTAGTTTGATTTGATTCTTAATTATGTTAATGATTTCTAATTTAGGGGTTGATTTGTTTGAAAACAGTCGACAAGGGTTGTGGTCGGTTCGCCTCAATTGACGCTGTGTGGATATAAGCAGGGGTCGAGCAGAGGAAGCCCTAACTGCGGTTCGCCGCCGGCTACGGCGGCAGAGGCGGAGGCTAGAAGATTTCGACGGAGAAACCTCCACCGGCTCGAAAGCCTGTTATTGAAATATCAGTGGAAGAGCTGGTTGCGAAAGCAATAGTTCCCGTGAAGAAGGAATTTATGTGTCCTGCGCCTACAAGAAATATAAGCGATGTCAATGACTTCGAGCGTCCTTCCACCACCGCCGCCTGCGCACCTGTGAGCAAGGAGAAAAAATCGAAACGACAGCTCAAGAGAGAAAGAAATCAGGTATGTTTTCTTTCATTACTTGCCTTTTTGGTGTTTCATTTGTATTTGTTTCATCTCACTAGCATCGGTGTAGATTCCATGTCATTTGCATACTTTGACGCCTTCATTCGCAATTTCCATGGATCTACAGATATTTTCATATTTTGCAAGTTCAGCTAGTATAATTAATTTAAAATAAGAAAGCTGCACAATTTCTTTGTACGATGTTTCTCATGCTAATTAGTAGTTACGTGTGTTCTTTAAACCCATCGAATTGCCTGAACCGAAGCAATATAGTCAGTTTGCTGCTTTGAGATTGATCCAGTGACTTGAACTGCAGGCGACCGAACCTAGGGTTCTGACGAAGTTATGATGAATTCATCAAGGCTTGCATGTCTTAGATCTATATATGTTGGTGATTCTCAAGCCACCATGACAGATTAGGTGAGAGAAAGCCCTGTTTCTTTTCATCGCCAACCACCGCCTACACCGTCGTCACCTGCACCGCTACCCCGTGTACGAAATCGCCGGTCTGTTGGCCGGCCGTGGGGTGTCGGTGGTGGTTCGGTTGTCTGGATGTATTGCTGGCGTTGGTATGTGAGAGGGCGGCCTCGCCGATGGGTTCTCTAGAACCCTAGGTGGCGATAGTCCTATGGATCTTTATTGGTGACGCTAATGTGGCGGTTGTGTATTGGACTTGTCGTGTTTTTGTCGGTTCTTTAGTTTTGATTAATCTCTAATTTTTATGAAAACATAAATGGTTCAATGTTATTGTCCAGGGTTTTGTGATGTTGGCTACTATTTCATGGTTTTTAAGTTTGTAATCTGGTGTTAGGTTGTTGATGGAGTCAATGATGATGGACTGTTCATCTGAGACGTCCTGTCGGGTCTATGATAGTGAGTGGTAACTCGTCTGAGACATGGTGTCAATTCACGGGTTGTTGTTGTGTCATTGGGGATGTGATCCGATTTCATTTCTCGGTGATGATGAACGGTTGTTCGTTTGAGGCATTGGCTTGATGTTATGTATAAAGGTTGTGATGATATTATAAGGGTTACGTTGTTTGGTGCGACACCATCTTCGGTTTGCAGCCACGACGATACATCTATTTTGTGCCTTTGAACCACAACATTTGATGTAATGACATGCTTGGGTTAACAACACGGTTGTGTGTCTGTCTCAGTTGCTATGCAAGACATGTAACAGACCTCCGGTTGATGATGATGAATGGCTGAATGCTAATCTGCGACCAATGTTCATTAGACGCGCAACAGATTATTACCACTAGTTATCATGAGAATGTATAATCAGAAACTCACAAGATTTTACAATACTCTGCCGACCAATTAAACCAGATAAACGCAGCACAATTTGAAAATAAAAAAAGGCACATCTATGGATTAACATTTAGATTTTTATCCTTTTGACTCTAACATTAGAGACATAGTTAATGAAGTCACATGCCTATAAGACAGAAATGTAATTTGGAATTTATTGAAATGTGAACATATAGCTATGTTATGTCAACGTCGTTAAAGGTTTTGGTCCCCTTCACACAAATTTCACACGGAATAATTGTTTTACAAAATTTATTATGTTCACGCAAATTCCTTGGGAGGGGCGTTTTAAAAAATAAAATTTAATAATTTCATCTACTCATATTTCTAGACAATTTGGCTGTTGACAACTATCAATTGACATGTTGTGTTTATAAATGAGGACGAACATAATTCATTTCCTGAAAACAAATAGCATGTATCTCAACACCTATATAGCTTGAGATCGACTTGTTTAGATTTTTATTTTTAAAACTCGAACTTAGCTCATTAATTATTTAGTTATATATTTCTTATAATTATATATATATATATATATATATATATATATATATATATATGTCATAACTCTCGCAAAACCTTACGTTCTGTGTTTTGGATTTATTTCAGAAATCTCAGAAACCTTACCACGTGTAAACTTATGAACACTCTTCTTTTGTCACTGTTAAATCCGGTGTCCCGCGTTAACCTGATGTTTTAATTTTCGGGACGAAAATTCTTTCAACAAGGGTATGATGTGACATCTTGATATTTCAGGTTAACACCATCAGCTCTACTCTCGTTACGTTAACTCCTTACGAAACTTCTTTATGAGTGTTTTGAAATAAAATAAAATGTTAGTAACAATAATAATAATAATAATACTAACAATAATAATAATAATACTAACAATAATAATAATAATAATACAAACAATTATATAATCAAGGGATGTTATCTCTGTTGGATTATGTACGAGTTCGGTTACGTCACGTTGCCACCGAGCTATGACCCGTAAGAGTTACACCTTGGGCAACAAATATTAAGTCCACTTAATTTGATTAACTAGCGCTTACGAACTATATCGGGTTTTTATAATTTATAATTGTTATAAATTATTTAGTATTAATGTTTATTTAAATAAATAATAATAAATAAATAAAAACATCAAAATTAGGCCAAGAGACAAAGTTAGTGGTAGGCCTCTCAAAGCAAAATAAAATGGGATGGTGGATTGAATGGTGGATTGAATGGTGGATTGAATTGCAATCGATCTAAAAGAAAAGAAAAGATGAGATTCCCACTACCCACCTTGCTTTATATCTTATCACCAACTTTCTCTATCTCTGGATGAATGAGATTGATCATTAATTTTGTTCAAGAATCATATTTTGCTCCCAAAGGATTTCTATAAGAAAAGAGAAGAAGGAAAGTTGAATTTTCTTTTCTATCACAAACAACCGATATATTTTGATTGCAACCGTGGATCACGCCTCTTAGAGCCGCAACCACTGTGTTCCAATTTAGTGTTCGTTGATTCTAGCATTCATTCGTTGTTCCTCGGTGTCTCAAACGGTTAATTATTAACCACAAAGGTATATTATATCTCATCAGTAGGTTATTCATATTCTGTATTTGCATTGTTTGTAACCCAGATCCTGTCGGGTTCATTCTGGTATTTTATTATACTCCGCTGCGTTAACTGTTATTAATCTGATTAATAATTATCAAACTGTTTTTGATAAATAAACCTAACGAAGATACCACTGAACCTAACAGTGGTATCAGAGCCAGGCTTACAACATGCAAATCAGATCCGGTCTGTTACTGGTTATAGATCACAACTTTAAATTATTTGAAGTTTCTGATTTATATTATTTTGGGCAACTTGTTTATTTTGGTTAAATATTTATTAACCAAACGATTGCCCGTATTATTTTGATTGTGTTTTAATATGTAAATCTGGCTAGACCCTGTGGTTGAATGGTTGTGATGTGATTGTTATTGTTAAAGTTTTTGGTTTTATGGTTTTTGGCCCATTTGATGGCTCAAAGTTGTAATAGATTAGAGTTTTCTTTTATTTTGTATTTCTTTTGTAAATATTGTAATATTTGAAGACCCGAAGTCATAACTGGGGACAAGACGAATCAAGGAGTCAGTGGGAGCACATCAAGACAACTAGATGCACTTAGGTCCATTCTTGTGGTTGTTTTGTGTTTTCACCCGTGACCTAGCTTGATCTCACTATTTGGCTCTAGCGAGATCAAACAATCATAGCCATTAGATTTACATATTACTTTGCTATTATGGTTGCTTTATTTTATATACCCAACCTAAATATCAAACTAATTAATTAAAAAAGTTTTTTACAATCAAAATAAATAACAAGTTTTAACTTTTTTAACAACTTGTTAAATTATTAAACAAATTATTTGTTTTAAATGGGATAATCGGATAAGTTTTCAAATCAAAATTAGTTTGAATTTCAAAACTTAAAACTTGATAATTTTTAAATTAAAATTAATTATCCATTTAAAAGGATGACTAGACAAGTTTTCAAATTTAAAAGTAGTTTAAATTTTAAACTTAAATCTTAATAATTTAAAAATTATCAACTTAAATCGGTTGTCTATCTCGCGATGAACCTAGTTTTAATAGGGTATTAAAATCTGGTGTCCCGAGAGCTGAAAGGGTTCGTCATTTATTATCACGAACTATATATTGTAAAACTAACTTTTACGACGCACGTATAACTTAATTATACGTTGTGTTTGACCCTATTCGGTAAACACTAAAATTGGATCCCATAGATAAAAATCAATAGTCTATGCCATCCTACTATAAGGAACACTTGGAACATTAAGCGAAACATCAGTGTTTGGAGCCACAGCACCGCACTTGATGTGTAGTTTATTCTTCCAAGGTGCAAGGGTTTTTGTTGACACATCCGCCCTTTCACAAGTAACTGTTTTAGGATGACTATTACTTTTCTCTCTTGTTACGTGCCACAGCTGTCTAGAGAAAAGTGGGCATAGATGAGGCTAAACGTATCAATGCATTGACAAATATTGTCGTTGCGGCTGACCGGCTTGTCGCGTGCACTAGTCAAAGATAGTATTTGTATAGTTCCTTAGTACCAAACTATGTAGCAAATGGTAAGAAGGGTGTCGAATCACAAGGAGTATGTGTTTGTGTTTAGACTTGAATTGGACTATCGAGTTAATTATGAAGCTTGCTATTTTGTTTATAAAGCTTGATATGTTTACTTGAAATGGTGTTGAAACTTTGTCCAACACAAAGGAATGAACAAAACACAAAGGTTACTTAAAATGATTAATAAAACTTGGCAAACTTAGAACAATGGTTAACAAAACAACGTTTAATAATAAGGTTCACCCCCGGTTGATATCATAAGGTTGTGGTTCTACCAATCCAACTAACTTGCATCAAAGGTGTGATTTATGCTAACGAGTTCATCATTACACGTTTAGGTGTCAAGAATCGTCAACGTTAGGGTGTAAACGAGCCAAGCCGGCTCGCAAGCTACTCGGGATCGGCTCGAAAAAAGCTCGAATCGAGTTGAGCTTAAACGAGCTCGAGCCCGAGCTCGAGCTCAAATTATTGCTCGTTTACTAAACGAGCTCGAGCTCGAGCTTCAGGATATCGAGCTCGAGCTGGCTCGCGAGCCTAAACGAGCTTTTTGTATATATGTATTTTTTACTTACATATTAAATATATATAAATACATATTTACATAAATTATATTATTAAATATATTATTGTGATAAAAATAGTTAAATATATATATTGTGTTTATATAAAAAGTATGCTTATAAATAATTATAAAAATAATTATAAAAAATATTAATTTAATAATTTAACAATAAACTAGTCGAGCTCGAGCCGAGCTCGAGCTTGAAAATTAGCTAACGAGTCGAGCTCGAGCTTTATAAATAAAACTATAAACGAGCCGAGCTCGAGCTCGAGCTTCCTAAAACCAAAACGAGCCGAGCTCGAGCCTTAGCGAGCTCGGGCTCGGCTCGGCTCGTTTACACCCCTAGTCAACGTTAACACGGACAATAATACACTTCATTACACAAGAACATTCAAACTCTACATATACATAGCACACATGACCAACTCCATTTCTCAAAGACAAATTTCATAATCATTCACTCAATTTGGGAATTCAAGTTAAGATCAAAGTACTAACATAAATGTTTCAAGCAATCAAATACACAACACAAGGATGCAATCTAGTTTCAAATGTTAACAAACCATAGTCTTACAATACACGAACCGGGGGAAAACCCAAAGAAGCTTAGCCTCTCATGTTGATTGAAGCGTGGAATCCGGTTGATGATCTTGGTTGCAACTCCATGGCACTTGGATTTGGAATCACTTTGATGATGATGAAAATGAGTTAGAGAAGTAGAGAAGAGCTCCAAAATCGCCCCTTTTCGTCTCTTCCCGCGTCTGCTACTGCTTAATGTGTTTTTTGCCCTAATTCCCCCCTTAAATGTGGTCAAAACCCGAAAGTTTTGGTCAACCCAGGATAGGGACGTAAGTTACGTCCATAAGGACGTAAGCTACGTCCTCTTAACTTTGGTACGTCCTGAGCTACTGCCTTACGTCCACAAATCAGGGGAGAAAGGTTAAGGACGTAAGCTACGTCCTTTAGGACGTAAGTTACGTCCCATGCATAATTTTGCCTCTGAGCTTCTTTTGTTGTCTTCTCGTGTTCCAGATCTCATCTATCTTTCTCTTACGCTCAATTTCTTCCTTTTAGCTCCAAATACCTGCGTTTCATAAGCGGGACAAAGTGATTCCGTTCGATAATAAAATCACGTTAAACGCATACATTTAAACACTTAAAACATATACAAAACATGAACGCATCACATCCCCACACTTATCATTTGCTTGCCCTCAAGCAATCACTAGCACAATTAGCTCCTAATGTGTACTCATGATCACATGGCATTTCTCTGTAATGTCCGTTAAGGTCCCTCGTCATGATCAACTCATACTTACCTTAAACACATTACTTTTCAGATCAAGATTCTTCTATCCAAGCCTAACGAGCTGCCCAATTTTCCCTATGCATGTAATCACACCTCTCACAATTTTCACTCCTCTCGTTTAATATTTAGTCTAGCAAAAGATGTGCTAAGATATCAATGTAATACTCTCAACCAAGAACAACTCATAATTACCATAAGCTTGCACAATGATCGCAACTCCACCAATTAACACAAACCATGCCACATCAAAAGGTCTTTGAAGGGTTGTAATGTAAGGCTTAGGTTCTGGGTGAGGATAGAGAATTTAAAGTGGCTAAAGGTGGTGAAATCCAAATAAGAATGTTGAATCTTGTTAACCAATAACGCAGCACTACACAATGGACTTGGGTAAACTTGAACCATTTTTACAATATATTACCTCTGGATCATGACATTGATAGTGGTCATTTTGACCCATTATTGACTCGTTTTTTTTTTTTTTTTTTCAATGATTATATCTAAACACTTCACTGCTTCTAACAATGCTATATCAAAAATTCAAGCAATACTTATCAGATTTCATCACACGGGTTTAAAAAGTAAAAACGTTTGAAAAAGCTAATGGGTTGATTTGGGTTTAAACAATTAAAAGATTAGGGGCTCAAACTGGCGACTATAGGATTATTGTAGGGTTGGGTAACACAATTGAAACAGGCTAATCAAACAACGGTTTATCCTAATGCCTTAATCACATACGTGCAACAGTTTGGTTCATGATCTCAAAACGCATCCATTGTGCAAGTTCTGGAATTAAGTAATTGTTTTGGTACACACACATGAAGAGAAGGTGAGCAAATAACCTACTGTTGTTCTAAGCTCATGTATAGGCTCAATTCTCACAGAAAATAGTGGTTGACAGGCTAAGGATGTACAAACATGCATAAAAGGTCTATTATCTAGCTCGTTACACTTAGTTAGCTATCACTTATCCGTTCTTAAAAAAAATTCCTTTAGCCTTAAGTTGAACATGAGTCAGTACCTCTATTTTACATTACACAACGCTACTTTCATGTACCATTTTTTTTCTTTCCCTCATCCCCACACTTAAATCATGCATTGTCCTCAATGTAGATTTTGGAGCTTGTATGTGGGAATTAAAACAGCTTTGCCCTACTTAAGTGATAGATCATCCTTCTCAAAGATCACCCCCCAACAACATCAGTTTAACGCATTCCCATCACATAACACTTACTACACCACCAAACACACAACAGAAAATAATTGTTTTGACCACACCATGAGACACCTAGCCTAAAGCAACAGAAAAGGAAAGAAAAGAAAACCACAGACACACATAAATGTAAAGCATAGTTCAACAAAGATAGGGTGGAGCACGTGGACCTGATCATAGGATCAGCGAGTGCATCAATAACCACCAGATGGTGGTCCTGGATATGGCTGCCCGAAGATACTCTCAAAGAAACCCCTCCTCACATCTCCCATGTCGAAAGCATCAGCTGGAGTTGCATGAGATCCACTTGGTTCGTCTGAGGGTGCGGTGGTAGTGGGAAGCCAAACAGATGGTGTAGACTGTGGGTAGTGTGGGGCTTGTTGCGTCTGACTGTAGGGAGGAAGATCGGGTGACTGCCATCGGTGAAAGGTAGTGTGGGTGTATAAGGTAATCCTTGCATGTAATCCTCGCGATGACGAATGTTCTCCCTATACATATAATCCTGGTTGCGATAAAATTCCTGAGAATACATCATGTGTTGCATGTACATCCTGTTTCGCTCTATTTCCTCAGATTGTCGATCAAACATCCGTTGTTCTGGCTCTGACCAACGTGTAAATCCCACAGGATGAGCCTGAGCCATGCAACCCTTATCCTTCTATGATACGGATCATCATCATCTGCCACATCATCTCTCACTGGACTATCGCGTCTTCTCCCTTCCTCCACAAGAGAATCCCCTTCTCGAATGCCAGAAATCCCGTCTTGCACTTCTAAATATCGACCACTCCTTCTATCCACTAGCTTATGAACACCTGCAGACCTCTCATAAGACCACCTCGGAGGTAAATTGCTGATTTTGAATGGGACATGGGTTATTTTCTTCTTCTGAGCCCTGCTTGGTAAAACATTTGTTTCCTGAAAAATTTTGACAACAGGCGGCAATGTGGGACTGATTTCCTGTCTGATTTCTCCCGCGATTCCCAAATACTCCACAAGATAAGATGCCGAGCAGACAGAGCTGGTGTTCCTGTAACTAAAGCATGTAAGACCATCACCTCATATAACCTTACCTTCGCCTTGTCACCCATTCTTGGAAGCACATTCTGATTCAAGAAAATCAACAACAGTTTGGGCAATGGTTTCAGATTTGCACGATCAAGAGACCATCGTGCCACGTTGATTCCTTCAGGTACCTAAAACATCTTATATATCATACTTCGCCACACATCTTCCTTGGCGACTTTACATGCTAGCATTGCGTCGGTAGGGTATGTATAGGGGTCCCATCTGCTGTTCTTGAGTCAAAGTGAGCAATCCTATTTAAGTTAAAGAAGGATAGACTCACTGTTTTACCATTCACCATTCCTGTGAGTTGTGTTGTGACGGGAGGATTATCTCCTGGTTCTTTCTTCAAAGTAGACATCCATTCCAAAATTGCATCCACATAAATATCCTCAACTCCATCATTGTTGAAACTCAAGTGTTGTTCCCACCCCAATCTGGTGAAACATTCAACCACCCCAAACCTCTCAAAATCCAACCGGTGAATCTGTCTTTCGCAGATCATCAATTTATCCGTGGACACTTGACTTGCCTTCATCTTCTTCAAGTACATCTCTGCTTGCACATCTGCACCCTTAAAAGATGATAGGCGTCTATTTTTTCTCCAAATGGGAAGTCCATCATCCCCATAATCCTCCTCTTCTGATCGACTGCTCGTGTAGACTCATTGTCGGATTCATTTTCGGATTGAACATCTTGCATTTGAACTTCCTCGTCCTCAGATTCTTCAGTATAGATCACTCGCCCCCTTTTTGCTCGGAGGACGAAGCAACCTCCTTTCCTTTCGATGATCCTGCGGCAGTTTTAGTTCTCACCATTTTACCTACATTTTCATGACCAAAGTTAGTGGAACATCATCACATGATCAACATCTATTTCAACACATTGCCACAACATTCACTTATCAAACACTATTTCTATAGTCATGAACTAGTTAGAGGCAAACTAAATCCATTAACACCCAATATCCAAACCACTTTCAATTCATGGTACAATCTGCGTTTATATTTATTTCTCACAACTCTCTTCTTCTAAACTCTCTAGTTTGACCATTTCCATTCATAATCACACATACAATGCTACCATCTACTAGCATTACTTTCAAAATATTCATATGCATAATCAACCTCATAACATCTAATGAAAGAAGGAAATACACGTACCTTGATGTTTGAAAGTGTATGAGATGAATGAAGATGCAAACTTGACTCCAAAAACCCGAAAATTCCCAAAATTTTCATAACCTTAACCCTTCGAATCACCCAAACGGCTGCGATTCACGTAAAATTACCACATGGGTTTTGTTCCTCTCGAAAAATCAAGCCAATTGCATATATAATATGCAAGATTTGGTGAAGAATTGAGAGAGTTGAGGTTGATGGAAGTTAGGGTTTTGTAGTGAATAGAAGAAGAATTGAAGAAGATGGGAGGGAATTGATAGAAAAAAACGAATGTGGTGAAAAATTGTGGTTAAAATGGTTGGTTTGTAAGTTGTGGTTGATATTTACCAAAATATGTGGTGAAAACCGGGGTTCTGCACCCTGCGCGACCCGACGTAAGTTACGTCCCTAGGGACGTAGCTTACGTCCTCTTCAGATTTGGATTCTTCGGCTAGGGAACGTAAGGCAGAAGGGTGGACGTAAAGGACCTTTCGGACGTAAGCTTACGCCCAAAGGACGTAAGTTACGTCCATTTGCCCTTTTTTTATATTAAATTTTTACACTTATCACACATAAAGTAAAATATAAAATTAACACACACACCATAACTAAAAATTGTAGATATATATACCTATATATATATACCACCCCCCCGAACACACGTGTATTGTCCCGAATACACACCAGTCGCACGAGCAATAGGATTTTGTGACTCGGATTTGGCTTGGCAACACTAAATGAGGGCTGAAATGGTCTATATTAAATTAAACAATGCAAAACAACAAATATGTACGAGTTACCTTTCGTGGGTTGCCTCCCACGCAGCGCTAAGTTTACCTGTCGTTAGCCGGACTTTGCGGTGCTGTGATCAGATGGGTACCTCATCAAGAGTGCTCAACAACAAGCACTCCGATTGTTTGTCCGCCCCATTTATGTCATTTGGGTCAAGATATGGTTTAAGGCGATGCCCATTCACCGTTTGCCTTAAATGGTCATCGAAGTCTTCAATCTCTACATCTCCAAAGTCGCCCACCCGAGTGATCAAATATGGACCCGTCCATTTACTTTTTAGCTTTCCGGGAAATAGCTTTAGGCGTGAGTTGTACAACCATACCTTTTGTCCGGGCTTGAACTCTTTCAAACGAAGCTTGGCATCATGAACCCGCTTCATCTTGTCCTTGTATGCAGATGCGGTTTCATAAGCTTCGTCCCTTATCTCTTCTAACTCATTCAGCGCCAGTTGTCTTTGTTTACCTGCGCACTCATAATTGATATTAACAGTTTTAATTGCCCACAAGGCACGATGAGTTAATTCTACAGGTAAATGACAACCCTTTCCATAGACCAACCGGTAGGGAGTGGTTCCAATAGGCGTCTTGTAAGCGGTACGATACGCCCACAAGGCATCATCTAAGTTTAGTTGACCAATCCTTCCGATCGGGTCGTACCGTTTTTTGCAAAATTTCTTTGATTTGCCTATTAGAAACCTCTACTTGTCCACTTGTTTGTGGATGGTATGGTGTTGCAATTCTATGGTCAACACCATAACGTTTTAGAAGTTTGCCAAAGTTGAAGTTTTTGAAATGTGATCCCCCATCGCTTATTATCACGCGAGGGATACCAAATCTTGAAAAAATGTTGGTCTGGACAAACTTGCATACCACCTTATGGTCATTGGTCTTGGTGGCGATTGCTTCTATCCATTTAGAGACATAATCGACCGCCACCAAGATATAGAGATTACCAAAAGAGTTTGGAAAAGGGCCCATGAAGTCAATGCCCCAAACATCAAAGATTTCCACCACCAAAATTGGTTGCATAGGCATTTCATCTCTTCTTGTCACACTCCCCATTTGTTGGCATCTTATGCAATTCTTGGCAAATTCATGGGAGTCTTTGAAGATGGTCGGCCAATAAAAACCACAAGAAAGGACTTTGTGACCCGTCTTTTGTCCACTGAAATGTCCTCCACATGCCGATTCGTGAAGCATGCTCAATACACATGGGATCTCCTCATCCGATAGACATCTTCGGATGATTTGATCGGCTCCGACTTTGAAGAGGTCCGGTTCATCCCAAATGTAACGTTTTGCTTGAGCCTTGAAGTGTTGTTTCTTTCTTCTACTCCATCCTTCCGGCAATGTACCTGTAGCCAAATAGTTTGCAAAATGGGCGTACCAGGGGTTATTGGTGGTGATAGACATGATATATTCATCCGGGAATTGTTCATTTATCTCCGGCGTGGTATCTTCTTCCACCGGTTGAATTCTTGACAAATGATATGCTACTACATTTTCACTTCCTTTCTTATCTCGAATCTCAGATTGAATTCTTGCAATAACAAAATCCAACGAATCAACCTTGGTTTCGCGTCCTTTTTCTCCATGAGGTACCTAACAGCAGAATGGTCAGAATAGACAATAACCTTGCTACCCCATATATAAGACCGAAATTTATCTAAAGCATATACCACCGCAAGTAATTCCTTCTCAGTTGTTGTATAATTCAATTGGGCATCTGAGAGGGTTTTACTTGCATAGTATATGGCAACTGGTTTCTTATCAACCCGTTGACCCAAGACAGCCCCAATAGCATAGTCACTCGCATCACACATTATTTCAAAAGGCAGTTTCCAATTAGGTGATTGCAAGATTGGAGCTTCAATTAGTTTTTGCTTCAAATGTCAAAGGCTTTTACACATTCTTCATTAAACTCAAATGGGGCATCTTTTAACAATAGATTACACAATGGTTTGGTTATGACACTAAATCCCTTTATGAATCTTCTATAAAAACCGGCATGCCCCAAGAATGACCTAATGCCCTTAACATTAGTGGGGTGAGGTAAAGTGGAAATAACCTTCACTTTGGCATGGTCTACCTCTATCCCACGGCTAGACACAACATGACCCAATACTATCCCCTCTTGAACCATAAAATGACTCTTTCCCAACTAAGGACCAAATTGGTTTCAACACATCTTTTTAAAACTTTTTCTAATTGAAGCAAACATAATTCAAAAGATGTGCCAAAAATTGAGAAATCATCCATGAAGATTTCTAATGACTCCCCCACCATATCTGAAAAGATACTCATCATACACCTTTGAAAGGTGGCGGGGGCATTACATAACCCAAAGGGCATTCGCCTAAATGCAAACGTGCCATAAGGGCAAGTAAATGTAGTCTTTTCCTGATCTTCAGGATGAATAGCTATTTGGTTATAACCTGAATAACCATCTAGAAAGCAATAAAATTTCTGACCTGATAGTTTCTCAACAATTTGATCAATGAATGGTAAGGGGAAATGATCTTTTGAGGTAGCAGCATTTAATTTCCTGTAATCAATACAAATTCTCCACCCGGTTACTGGCCGGGTAGCTACCTCATTACCTGAATCATCTTTAACAATTTGGATGCCCGCCTTTTTTGGTACAGTTTGTGTAGGGCTCACCCAAGTACTGTCAGAGATTGCAAAGATGATACCTGCATCTAGCCACTTCAATACCTCCTTCTTGACTACCTCTCTCATGTTTGGGTTCAACCTTCGTTGGGCATCATGTGATGGTTTGATTTCAGGATCCGTGATGATTTTGTGCATAACAATTGAGGGGCTAATTCCTTTTAGATCCGCAATGGTCCATCCAATGCCTCCTTGTTAGCAATCAACACCTCCATCAACGCACCTTCCTGTTCAATGGATAGATTAGAAGCAATAATAACAGGTAAAGTTTCATTCTTACCAAGGAAAGCATATTTTAAATGCTTTGGTAATTCTTTCAATTCAACTTGTGGTGGTTCTTGCAATGAAGGTTTCAACCCGGTGTCGATCTTCTCTGGTAGTGGCTCCACTTGAACCGACCATGGTGGTCGTCACTCCTCATGGCCGCAATCATTAGCTCCCTATCTTCCTCTTCTAGTTGCTTTTCAGTTTCCACTCTCAACCTGTCAAACATGAAACAATCCTCCATTGTGTTTTCCTCATCAACGACCATGTCGCATAGAGGTATACACTCATCAATAATGTCGGCTATGTAGCATTCATCATTGATAGGAGGGTTAGTCATACCTGAAAATACATTAAGCCTCAACCTATTGTTACCAAATGTCATGTCAACCGTTCCTGTTTTGCAATTGATTTGAGCATTTGAAGTTGCCAAAAATGGTCTACCCAAGATAACCGTAGGTTGTTTGGTTTGATCTATGGAAACATAATCAAGTACTAAAAAGTCCACCGGATAATAAAAATTCTCAACTTTTACTATCACATCGGTAATTATCCCACGGGGAAGCTTGGGTGTTAAATCGGCTAATACCACGGTGGTCTTAGCTTCTTGAAGCGGACCAAAGTCGTATTGGTCATACAAGCTACCCGGTAAAATACTTACACTAGCACCAAGATCCAAGAGTGCCCTTGTCATTTGAATTCTCCCACTTGAAGAGGTATAATAGGCGCTCCCGGGTCTTGTAGCTTAGGTGGAAGGGCACCCGAAAGAATAGAGCTCACATTTTCAGTCAAATCAAGCTTTTTAGGAAATTTGTGAGCTCTCTTTTGGGTACATAGTTCTTTTAAGTACTTAGCATATGAAGGAACTTGTTTGATTGCATCTAAAAGTGGCAAATTAATTTTCACTTGTTTAAAAATCTCCCACATTTCATCTTGTTGTGGACCTCTCTTCTTTACCACTTTTTGCAAGGGTGCCTTAAGAGCTTCGGGAAAAGGGACAGTATTACCCTCTACCGCCTTTTCCTTAGCCTTAGGGTTTGTGTAACCACAACAGGGTTTGGTTTTAGATTTTTCAGAAAAATTTTCATTTTGACCCGTTTGGCTACTTTCACCCTCATCGTCACTTTCATCAGTAACATCTTCCACCACCCCTTCAACAAATTGGGGTGGTGGTGGTTTAACACCATTGTCGACTAACTTACCACTACGCAAAGTAAATTTATTAATTGATACCTCGCGTGTGTTTTTAGAATTTGAACCTTGATGTTGTGGATTCACGGTTGTATCACTTGGCAATCTTCCACCGCTTCCCTTAAGTCGGCCCAAATCTTCGGCTAGTTGACCAACTTGCCTTGCGAGAGCTTCATGTGACTTATCTCTTACTTCATTTGCTCTCTTCATCTCCTTGATGTCATTGTTAGATTCTTTCACCATGTTCATAAGAGCATCTAACTTTGCACTCAACGAGTCATCTCCACCACCTTGGCTTCCCGATGGTCCACCTTGATTATTGTTGTAATTTCTTTGGAAGTTACCATCCCGATGTAGCCTTGATTACCTCCTTGATTATAGTTATTCCTTTGGTAACCACCTTGGTTGTAATTTCCCCCTTGATTGTTCCCTTGGCGGTTTTGATAGCCTTGTCCACCTTGATTAGCCGGTTGAAAGTTTGGGTTCATTTGGTTTGAAGGATTACCATACCTAAGGTTGGGATGGTTCCTCAAACCCGGATGGTAAGTGTTGGAGTTCATGTCAAAAGGCTTCCGGTCTCCATAAACTTGATTCACCTCTTCGGTTCCTTGAGCCATGTTTACTTGACAACTATCGGCTCTATGACCAATGTCCCCACATTCTTCACAAACCGCGAATTGAACCGCATTTACATCTTTCTTCTTCATGCGAGCTAACTCCCTTTCCAACGCGGCTATTCGATCCTTTGCACTTGAGTCAATGTCGGAGGTGGATTTTGGACTAGGGTGCTTTGCTTTCCTATCCGCAGATTCTTCAGCTCTTGAGTTCTTACTCATCCTTTCAAGGAACTCCCAATCCTCTTCCTCGGGGTTATTCAACAAGGTTCCATTGCTAGTAGACTTGAGGTACTTCCTTTCTTCTTTTGTCAATCCGTTCACAAAACTCTTCACTAGCTCCCAAAGCTCAATTTGGTGATGTGGACATTTTCTTATCAACTCTTTAAAACGAGTAAAAGCTTCATGAAGTGGTTCTCCGGATTGTTGTTGGAATGTCTGGATCTCGTCCCTCATTTCATCCGTTTTGGCCATTGAATAGTATTCGTCAAGGAAGACTTGTTGCATTTCTCCCTATGTTCGAATACTATTAGCCGGCAAGGTTAAAAACCATTGCTTTGCCTTGTCCTTCAATGAAAATTGGAACAATCTTAAACGCACCTCATCTTGTGAGAAGTTATGTCCTCCAATCGTGCCACATATGTCGGAGAATTCGGATATATGTGTGTAAGGCTCCTCCGTTGACATGCCATGAAAATGAGGTAAGATGTTGATGTAGTTAGGCTTGCAATCAAATGAACGCCTTCCCGGAATCGGTGGAACAATAGGAAAGACATTGTCCGATATGATGGGTCGAAACCTACCATTCACGCCTTGTGTTCAAGCTTGTTGAGGTTGTTGGCGTGGGGGACCATTCACTTCTTGATGCATTGGGTATCTTCTTTGTGGTCCTTGATTAGCTACACCGACAAACTGAGGAATTTGGTTTGGGTTGGCATTCATGTTTGGATTCCTAAATGGTTTTGTCTATGTTGACGGTTGTAGTTGTAGTTCTCTTTCTCCATATACCCATGGTTCCATTCATCATAATTATCACCTTGGTAGCCATAATCACCAGCATACCCTCCTTCATTGTAGAACCCCCATTGCCTTCATTGTCATACTCATAATCATCACTATCACCCGTGTGATAGGTGTGAACACTCACCCGTTCGGGTGATTGGTAAGATGGAACACTAAATGGCTCATCGTCATGAATGGCATTTCTTAGCTCATCTAAGTTTGGTGGGCCAAAGTGACCCATGGGGTTTTGGTTCACATGTTCAAAAGTTGGGTTACTATGGATATGAGTTCGTCTACGGTTTGGGTTGGGGTTATGGTCATTAGTGGGTGGTGGTGGTGGATTTTGTGGAATGCTGTGTTGTGGTGGGGGTCGGTTGTTACTACCTCCCTCCATTTGGTTGGCTCGGTTCCTTCTTGCAAAGCGTTCAATTTCCGGTTCAAACACCAACGGAGAGGTTCTTCCGGATGCTCTAGTATGCATGCACTACCTGTGATCTACACAAATAACACAACCAGCATAACAAGGGAAAAAGAATGATGCAAAAATAACCAAACACTTAAATAGAAAATTACAAACTAGTCAACACAATTCTACACACAAAGCGCACTACTCCCCGGCAACGGCGCCAAAATTTGACCGGCATGTCGCATGCACTAGTCAAAGATAGTATTTGTATAGTTCCTTAGTACCAAAACTATGTAGCAAATGGTAAGAAGGGTGTCGAATCACAAGGAGTATGTGGTTTGTGTTTAGACTTGAATTGGACTATCGAGTTAATTATGAAGCTTGCTATTTTGTTTATAAAAGCTTGATATGTTTACTTGAAATGGTGTTGAAACTTTGTCCAACACAAAGGAATGAACAAAACACAAAGGTTACTTAAAATGATTAATAAAACTTGGCAAACTTAGAACAATGGTTAACAAAACAACGTTTAATAATAAGGTTCACCCCCGGTTGATATCATAAGGTTATGGTTCTACCAATCCAACTAACTTGCATCAAAGGTGTGATTTATGCTAACGAGTTCATCATTACACGGTTTAGGTGTCAAGAATCGTCAACGTTAACACGGACAATAATACACTTCATTACACAAGAACATTCAAACTCTACATATACATAGCACACATGACCAACTCCATTTCTCAAAGACAAATTTCATAATCATTCACTCAATTTGGGAATTCAAGTTAAGATCAAAGTACTAACATAAATGTTTCAAGCAATCAAATACACAACACAAGGATGCAATCTAGTTTTCAAATGTTAACAAACCATAGTCTTACAATACACGAACCGGGGGAAAACCCAAAGAAGCTTAGCCTCTCATGTTGATTGAAGCGTGGAATCCGGTTGATGATCTTGGTTGCAACTCCATGGCACTTGGATTTGGAATCACTTTGATGATGATGAAAATGAGTTAGAGAAGTAGAGAAGAGCTCCAAAATCGCCCCTTTTCGTCTCTTCCCGCGTCTGCTACTGCTTAATGTGTTTTTTGCCCTAATTCCCCCCTTAAATGTGGTCAAAACCCGAAAGTTTGGTCAACCCAGGATAGGGACGTAAGTTACGTCCATAAGGACGTAAGCTACGTCCTCTTAACTTTGGTACGTCCTGAGCTACTGCCTTACGTCCACAAATCAGGGGAGAAAGGTTAAGGACGTAAGCTACGTCCTTTAGGACGTAAGTTACGTCCCATGCATAATTTTGCCTCTGAGCTTCTTTTGTTGTCTTCTCGTGTTCCAGATCTCATCTATCTTTCTCTTACGCTCAATTTCTTCCTTTTAGCTCCAAATACCTGCGTTTCATAAGCGGGACAAAGTGATTCCGTTCGATAATAAAATCACGTTAAACGCATACTTTTAAACACTTAAAACATATACAAAACATGAACGCATCAGCGGCCTCATACACGAGAGTTGTGCAATTTTCACAATTGATAAACATTATTAGTCTGCCTAATCACTTACTAATGTTGCGTGCCCCAGCTGCCTTTAGTGACTGACCAAGCCAGATTCTCATTCCTTATTTAAAATTACTGTAAATGGGTCATTAATTAAAATAAGGAAACAATACATCGAAAATACTAATTAATTTATTTTGCTTATAGATGTCTTCAGAAACCAACAACTCCTTCATTCTCAAATCTATTCTTGAGAAAGAGAAACTTGATAACACCAACTTTCTCGCATGGCACCGCAATCTAAGATTGGTTCTCAAGATGGCGAAAAAGCTCTATGTTATAGATAGCGCTGTTCCCAACGAGCCTGAAAACAATACGGCCGCAGCCCGTAGAACTTGGGAAAAATTTAAGGAGGATGTCGATGAGGTAGCCTGCCTTATGCTAGCCACCATGTCTCCTGATCTCCAGAAGAACATGGAGGACATGACTGCATTTGACATGATTGAGCAACTTAAGGGCATGTTTCAGAAACAGGCCCGACAAGAGCGCTATGATACCATGAAGCAGCTTATATCCTACAAAATGCAAGTAGGCTCGCCTGTTAGTGCCCATGTGCTTAAAATGAAAGGGTACATCGACCAAATGGCCAAACTTGGTTATCCTATGCAAGATGAAATGGCAGTAGACTTCATTTTGAACTCCTTGCCTAGTTCTTATGACCAGTTCATAATGAACTTTAATATGAATGCGTAGGTTAAGAGTGTAGCTGAACTACACGGTATGCTCAAAACTGCTGAGCAAAACATACCAGGTAAAGCCAGTCAAATGTTGATGGTCCGATCTACTGGTGTTAGGAAACCAAACCCCAAGAAAAAAACTTATAACAATAAGGGTAAAGGTAAAGTTGTTGCTGGCAAGCATGCCACCAACAACAAACAGCTGGCTAAAAACAAAGCAGCACCCTCTCCTGAGGAGCGACACTGTTTTGAATGCAATAAGATGGGACACTGGAGACGTAACTGTCCTGACTTTCTAGCCAAGCTGAAGGTGAAGAAGGCCAATGGTGAAGGCTCTTCTTCAGGTATTCTGATTTATGTTATTGAACTTTTCACTGTTTCCAGCAACACATGGGTATTTGATACTGGATGTGGTTACCACATCATTAATGTCTTGCATGAGCCTAAAAAGTGGAAGAAACTGAAACAAGGCGACATGGAGCTCATCGTTGGTGATGGGAAAAGAGTACCGGTTCTAGCAACTGGAACATATCATCTTTCTTGTCCATCTGGTCTTGTAATTACTTTAAATAATTGTTTGTTTGCTCCTGGTTTAACCAGAAACATTATTTCAGTTTCTTTATTGTTTGAACAAGGATTCAAGTATGTTTTAATGATGCTGTTATTTCTGCCTACTTGAATGATATCTTTTATTTTGAGGCTAAACCTCGAAGTGGTATTTATGAGATTGATATTCAAACAAACAATAATGTATATAATCTTTCTAAACGTATCAAATCTGGAATTAACGATACGTTTCTATGGTATTGTAGACTTGGCCACATAAGCAAGGCCCGTGTGAAAAGGGTTCAGTCCGAAGGGATTCTTGAATCCACAGGACATGAATCTTTTGATGAATGCGAATCTTGCTTAGCTGGCAAACTCACAAAGGATCCTTTCACCCATGTTGGTGAACGGGCCAAGGATCTGTTAGCACTTATACATTCTGATGTATGTGGTCCTTTCAGAACCATGTCTAGAAATCACAAAAGATACTTTGTTATGTTTATTGACGATTATAGTCGATACGCCTATGTCTACCTTATGAAGCATAGACACGAAACCTTTGAAAAGTTCAAAGAGTTTCAGAACGAAGTAGAAAACCAACTTGATAAGACTATCAAAGTACTTCGATCAGATCGAGGTGGAGAATACCTAAGCCAAGAGTTCATTGATCATCTAAAGGAATGTGGAATTGTTTCACAGTTCACTCCACACGGCACACCCTAACTTAATGGCGTGAGTGAGAGGAGAAATTGAACCCTACATAATATGGTTCGATCAATGATGTGTAGAACTAACTTACCTCACTCCTTTTGGAGTTATGCTCTTATGACCGCCGCCCGCCTTGTCAATCTGGCACCGACTAAGAAGGTAGATAAAACTCCATATGAGATATGGCATGGGTCTAAGCCCAATTTGTCTTACCTTAGAGTATGGGGATGTGATGCTTATGTCACTAGCGAGTCTAATGACAAGCTAGATCCTCGAGGCGAAAAAGCTATTTTCGTTGGATACTATAATAGAAGCGGGTATTACTTTTACCATCCTGATGCAAATATGATTTCCATCAAAAGGAAGGCACATTTCCTCGAGAAAGAGTTTCTTGATCGAGGAACTGGAAGTAATATTGTGGATCTTGAAGAAATTCGAGAACCACAAACAAACGCTAAAGTAGTCAGTGCGTCTGAACAACAAGAAATTGTTACTGATTCAGATATAAACACAAGCGTTCGCAGAAGTAGCAGAACTCGCAAAGAACCTGACAGATATCTTTGGAATCTAGAGGGTCCTGAGGTTCTGGTAGTAGCTGATTCTGGTGATGAACCTACTAACTGCAAATCTGCTATCTCAGATCCGGAATCTGCAAAATGGCTAGATGCCATGAACGCCGAGATGCAATCCATGCTAGACAATCAAGTCTGGGACTTGGTTGAGCTACCTCCCGGTTCACGGGCTGTAGGGAGCAAGTGGATTTTCAAGAGAAAAACCGACATGCATGGAAATGTACACACCTATAAAGCACGGCTAGTTGCGAAAGGTTTCACTCAAACTCAAGGTGTTGACTATGATGAAACTTTCTCACCCGTTGCTATGATCAAATCAATTAGGATATTGCTTGCCATAGCCGCGTACTATGATTACGAGATATGGCAAATGGATGTCAAAACCGCTTTTCTAAATGGACATCTCTCTGAAGATGTCTATATGGTTCAGCCTGATGGTTTTGTCGATCCACAATATCCAAATAAGGTGTGCAAACTGAATAAGTCTATTTATGGACTTAAACAGGCATCCCGTAGCTGGAATCTTTATTTTGATCAGAGAATCGTCGAATTCGGTTTTGTCAAAAGTGAAGATGAGCCTTGTGTTTACAAAAAGGCTAGTGGGAGCACTATATCGTTCCTCATATTGTATGTGGATGATATACTGATCATTGGAAACAATATCTCAATGCTTAACGAAGTTAAAAAATGGTTGGGATCTTGTTTCGCACTGAAAGATCTTGGAGAAGCTGCTTACATTCTAGGAATAAAGATCTATAGGGATAGATCTAAGCGGCTTCTAGGGCTTAGTCAAAGCACATACATAGACAAAATGATGACACGCTTTAAGATGGAAAACTCCAAGAAAGGAGGTGTTCCAATGACTAAAGGTACCGTGTTGAACAAATCGCAATCTCCTTCAACGGACATTGATATTAAGCGAATGGAAAATGTTCCATATGCTTCAGCGATTGGTTCCATCATGTATGTTATGTTGTGCACTAGACCTGACGTCTCGTATGCTTTGAGCATTACTAGTCGTTATCAGCAAAACCCTGGTTTTGCTCATTGGACTGCAGTTAAGAACATTCTGAAGTACTTGAGAAGGACTAAAGACATGTTTTTAATATATGGAGGAGTTGAAGAATAGCTCACTGTAAGATGTTACACTGATGCTAGTTTTCAAACTGACCGAGATGACTCTTGCTCACAATCTAATTTTGTATTCACACTCAATGGTGGAGCCATCTCTTGAAAAAGTTCCAAGCAAAGTATGGTGGCAGATTCTACCACTGAATCTGAATACATTGCAGCATCTGATGCTGCAAAGGAAGCTGCTTGGATGAAGAAGTTCATAGCCGATCTCGATGTGGTTCCAAGTATTCAGCAACCAATCGAGATATTTTGTGATAACACAGGTGCTATTGCTCAAGCCAAAGAGCCTAGATCTCATCACAGGGCCAAGCACATTCAGAGGAAGTTTCACTATATACGGGACATAGTGAAACAAGGAGACATCGTGATAAGAAAAATCGACACAGATCAAAACCTAGCAGACCCGTTTACTAAGCCCATGACTCAGAATAAGCATGATTTACATAGAAATACGATCGGGCTTAGATTAGCTAGTGATATGTTTTGATTTAGTATTTGGATGTACGAACTTTTAAACAGTTATACTTTTGAATCATTTTGATCTACTGATATAGATACAATTCTGAATCCTATAACTGTGTTTGATTTTAATACGTTTAATCCATGGATATTGTATTCTAAATTATCCATAGTCGGTCAGACTTGTGGGAACAATTCTGAATAAAGACTATACTGAATTTAGACTCAAGGAGTTGACTTCTAAATTCACAGACCTCATTATGAATGACGTTGGATGTAACTCGCCACAAACCATCTTTATTATAAGATGCTTTGATATTGGTATACTCATTTAGTATCCTATGACCTGAGATGCATACTAGAACTTCCGTTTACCGAGGGTTATTCTTTGATCACTGTCAACCGTTGTCGCGTAACTGCCAGTCATAAAGGCTTTGGTTGGGAATAATTCTGAAGTTCAGTGGGAGTTGTATGTAGTCAATAAGGGATTCTTTACTCTTACATTATATGTAACAGTTAGACATCGTGGCGCCCTTGTTGATTCAAACTGGTGAAGTGTGAGGCCTCACCTAAACTGACTGTGTGTTTGATTGGACCATTTTGAATCTAGATCGAGAACTATAATGATTGAGTCCTATATGAGAATTAATCTCAATGACTCAATTGATGTCTTTTACAGAAAGGATAAATGACTATGATTACCATAAGTTTATTGTCTTTTTATAGTAAAATGATACTAGACGAAGATGTTTGGTTAATGACTTTAAAGTGTCATACCTTGTTGGGGGCAGCCATGTGCAGCTAGAGCGCCGCTGACTGTCTACGTGGAATTTAACCGAATGTCGTCCAAGTGGGAGCTTGTTGGATTATGTACGAGTTCGGTTACGTCACGTTGCCAACCGAGCTATGACCCGTAAGAGTTACACCTTGGGCAACAAATATTAAGTCCACTTAATTTGATTAACTAGCGCTTACGAACAATATCGTGTTTTTATAATTTATAATTGTTATAAATTATTTAGTATTAATGTTTATTTAAATAAATAAATAAATAAATAAATAAAAACATCAAAATTAGGCCAAGAGACAAAGTTAGTGGTAGGCCTCTCAAAGCAAAATAAAATGGGTTGGCGGATTGAATGGTGGATTGAATGGTGGATTGAATTGCAATCGATCTAAAAGAAAAGAAAAAGATGAGATTCCCACTACCCACCTTGCTTTATATCTTACCACCAACTTTCTCTATCTCTGGATGAATGAGATTGATTGTTAATTTGTTCAAGAATCATATTTTGCTCCCAAAGGATTTCTATAAGAAAAGAGAAGAAGGAAAGTTGAATTTTCTTTCCTATCACAAACAACCGATATATTTTGATTGCAACCGTGGATCACGCCTCTTAGAGCCGCAACCACTGTGTTCCAATTTAGTGTTCGTTGATTCTAGCATTCATTCGTTGTCCCTCGGTGTCTCAAACGGTTAATTATTAACCACAAAGGTATATTATATCTCATCAGTAGGTTATTCATATTCTGTATTTGCATTGTTTGTAACCCAGATCCTGTCGGGTTCATTCTGGTATTTTATTATTACTCCGCTGCGTTAACTATTATTAATCTGATTAATAATTATCAAAACTGTTTTTGATAAATAAACCTAACGAAGATACCACTGAACCCAACAATCTTAACCACCCCACTATAACCACTGGCCCAACCCCACCACTCCATAACCTCGACAACCCCTCTCTCATTCATTCTCAACACTCAAAATCTCCTCTTCTCTTTCGACAGCCCACCCTCAACCACCCCACTTTAACCACCTACCCCCACCCTACTTGACAACCCCATTCGCGACCGGTATAGTAATTAAATACATATATAAATACACAATATTCCCCCTTGACAACCCATGCCATTCGCGTCCGGGAGAACTCTGTTAGCACCTCTCATCGGCCCTCCTCATCTTTGCAGCCTTCGGTTCATGTTAATCTTCCTTGATCATCCTTCCCGACTTCAACCGGGGACTTAAGATAATCAACATACCTTTGGCACTTTCCTCGCGGTGAATCGTGTGCAGCGAGCGGCCCCCAGCAGCCCCTAACTTCCGACTGAAACCACCCGTACGGTATGTTCCTCATTGGTTTTAGGTGTTTGGATTCGTTACGGTTCGGCTTTACGATGCATGGTACACGCTTCTTACGTTTTGTATGTTCAAGATATGCGTAACCGTCATGAACGTGCGTTTGGATCGATGCGGGCAGGCATACGTATTCATGTATCTACAGTTGAGATTGTGTGTGTGTTATATGTATATGTATCTATTGTGTGTGTGTTATGCGTGGGTTCTTTGTGTGTAACACAATATTACATATACTATGATTACTACATAATATAAAAATACTATTATATGAAAAGTCTCAAACCTAAAATCTAACTGTTAATCATAAAGTATACATAGGTTTGAAATTAAAATTCATTAAACCAAAGGCAGCAATGTCTATCACTAATCGGTGGTGGGTTTCTAATTTAAAGTGGGTGCGTATTCATTTTAAATATATATATATATTTCTGTTGATGCAAATATACAAAGAAGTGGGATCGTGCTGTATATATGGGTGTATGTATATATGCAGTTAGGCATGGAACTTGCATGGGTAGTAGCTAGGTAGTTTTAGGATGCATGTTTCTTTGACATTTTTCACAAGCACTAAGTTGTTAACAATGATATTAAAAGAAAAATATTAATGTGAATCATGCATAACAAAATACAGTTTGGTTTTTGAAGGAATAATTATTATTTTACAAGTATTTTTACAAAGGTGATCATATATTTAATTTTGTGTATATGCTTAGGAATGGTAAATTATATGCTTGTATTGTGTTAATCGTTCTTGCTTGTGAATGGGTGGTATCGATAGCCTGCATCGTAGCCGAGTCGCGTAACGCGAAGCCGTCCAACTCTGGTATTATTATTTAATAATTAATATTAATTATATATTAACTGAAATTCAGGCTATTCGGAAACCTGACTGCTTGTGCTTGCATCACTAAATTGTTGTGCTTGTAAGGTGAGTCTTCACGGCCCATATTTTACTCTTTTTCCTTTTTAGGGGAGAAAACATGCAAACATATTTACAAAATGGTTTTTAGTATTATTGATATCGCCTGTTACGTTAGTGCAAACATACTTGAAAGTCCTTACATTCTCGAACCGTTAGTAATGTGTAGCGAGGTAATTCTGAGTAGTACTACTGGGTTTGACAAACCCCGCCCGGGCTAGTCGCGCTAGCTTGATTGGAGGTCAAACAGGTGCATTATTGACCTAACATTTGTCACTGTCTGGTGAGACATGACGGGAAGGAAACAAACATACGAACATACAAACAGTCAGCCTCGGTTCGAAACGCTAAGTAACTTGATTATAGGCTAGCTACCTATCGATATGCTTTAATTACAAACATTCGAACAATTATAAACATTCGAACAGTTACAAACATTCAAACAGTTACAAACATTCGAACAATTATGAACATTTTCAACTGTGATAAAACCTCTGAACTCACCAACTTTATGTTGACACACTTTAGCATGTTTTCTCAGGTAACAGGAACGCTTAAGCTCATGATGCACGATTAAGGAACGCACTCAAGACATGCATTCATCAGATCCATTTATTTTGCATTAGACATTGTTTTGACTTAGCATTTCAGACTTTCAGTATTGTTTACATTTCGTTTATTCGCTTCCGCACTGATATTCATTTCATTTACGTTACTCTGATTTATGTCAAACGTTTATTTTTAAACTCATATAGTGTCGTTTGATATGACCGTATCTATGATCCTGGTATGTCACACGCCTAACGGTAAAACCCCGTTTGTGGAAATTGAGGGTGTGACAGATTGGTATCAGAGCCACTGGTTATAGAGAACTAGGATTGCATCTGCATCTAGACTATAGCATTAGACACAACACTAGTATTGCACAGACACTTTTACATGATTGCAACTGTTGTACGAACATTCTCCCAGCATGCTAACACTACATTACTGAACGATCAAACATTACCCGCACTATCTATATCACCTGTATCATCCTCGACTAACAGAGGGGGGCGGAGAGTCCAGCTCGCTTACTTCCAACATCTACACTTGTTTCTTCACTCCCGGAGTTGAAGCAATGACAACTTGAACCTAACATTACCACTTGGGAACACGAAACTCTTTTCTAACAAACACGACAAACCTAACGACGACGAATAAGGAGAACAACGCACATTACTTTTCTAACTCTATTTTACTTGTTTCTACTTCCAACATGCCCTTTCATCTTCGCTAGTCTTAACAGATAGCACTCGGTACTTGACAAGGTATGTTATCTCAAATGGAAGGAACCATGAATGACCATGCAAAGCAAATTAGAATCACGGGTGCACACGTAATTGTAATTTGTCGTGCATGAGAATTCTGGTAACTCTATTGGGTGATAACGGTCATAATTAGTACAAATTTTCATTTCTATACTTGGAGACATGAGGTCTCGGTTCTCATGAAACCTCACTATCGATATGCAAACAAATCCTTCATTCCTACTAGTATGAAAGTTCTCATCTACCCCGAGCCTTAATGAGATTCATGTTATGACATTAGCCCTAGTCTCTATGAGACGTGCTCTTTTTAGCATTTCAGTGTTCGTGTAACACTATCCATCTACATTGTGCCAGATCTTCAAAAGTTGTAATAAAGTGATAATATTCTTGACGCGTGTAGTCCTTGTTCACTGGATTGATCTTAAGACTTAGAGTCTCAGTAATTTCAGTGTTCCAGCATTCATTCCATTTGATATCTATCCTGTTTAAGCATACGTTACATTTTTTTGTCTCCCTGGTGGTGAGAATCAATCGGATTTTTCTGGCTTACTACGCTTGGCGTAGGACCAAAAAGCAAGACATTATGACGACCCCGTCCAACATATCTCAGCCTCTCCATTATAAGCAACAGGTGCAACTATCCCTCCCAATGACTCGTGCAATAAGAACATTTGAGAGTACTGTAGAGAAATTTGGCCATACCTTCAAGAACCATCGTGTGAACATCCTGGCCAAGTCTCCTCCGCCACAAGAATCACAAAAAGGATGTTATGAGTGCAGAAAACCTATGCATTAAAGGGAAACCACCCAAGGCTCAAGAAGATAACAAACCAGCAGAAATGGTAGTTCTGCTCCAGCATTATCTCATTCGAGTACCGATAGAAGTTTCATATCTGGTAACTTGAGTGGACTGCTAGAGGTAGTTCTTACCGGTTTAATTTCTAAAACCTACCATAAAAGTTACCGATGGTAGAACTATAACCGCCACCCATGTGCTTGGCAGTTGTAATCTAGGTCTGTCTAGACAGTCGTTCGATATAAGCCTGATTTCTATTACCAATGGTAGCTACGATTTTGTGGTCAAAATGGATTGGTTGTCCAAAAACCAAACATAGATCATTTGTGGAAACAAACTAATTAAGTTACGTCTTCTTAGCAATGGAATACCTACGGTAGAAGACGACAGGGTTGGTGTTTTGGTTGGCATCATCTCAAACGTGAAGGTGCATAAACGTCTCAAGAAAAGGGATTTCTCTCTACTGACACTAATTACAGAGAAGAAGGCGGATGAGAAGCGTGTTAAAGATATTCCAGTTGTCAGAGACTTCCCGGAAGTATTTCCAGAAGACTTAAGTAGTATGACCACTACGAGTTTTTGGTTATGTCATTCGGGTTGACCAACGCGCCAGCGGTTTTCATAGACCTCATGAACCGAGTGTGCAAACCCTATTTGGACAAGTGACGTGAGGTCGAAGTCTCAATCAAATTTAAAACCAAATACTACTAATTAGCTAGCGGTAAGTGGGTATCGAACACAGGGAGTTTGTGGAATATGTGTTAACTTAATCAAATTGTAATTACCTAAATTTGACTAAAATGATAAATAAGTAAAGTTTAATAATCTGTTGATTTGTTGATTTGACTTAAAGCAAGAAATGAAAGTAAATTGGTTTGTAACAATCAGTAATGAGAGATATGTTTCCTTTTGGTATCCGGATTTTAACAAATGATGATATCGGTGTTAATCGGGAAGAACCACATAGACATGATTCATGAATGTATGCTTATGTGTGATCAAAGAGGACTAAGTACTTGGATTAGCAAGGTTATCTCTCGATAATCAGTATCACTATCAAATTACTCAATCTTTCCACTAAATCAAGATTTGCCTATGGCATCAAGAACGTATGGTTGAAGTTAAGCAATTTATGAATGACCCATTACACATAATACACAATCATCATGACAAAACAATCACAAGATCAATTTCATCATCCCATAAATAGAAAACACCAACATGATCAAAGTTACAAATCCTTCAAACCAAAAGGAAACACACAAGAAGTTTAGCCACTCATAGTTTAATGCATGAGAACAAGATTCAAAAGACAATTCATAACAATCAAAGTGAAATAACAAGGATCAAAATACCACAATATCTTGTTCTTCAACACAACTAAGAAGTTCAACCAAAGCTTGACCAAAACAACACTTGAATCTCACTACCCGAATGATTTCTTTAAAGGAGATTAGCTCCCCATGTTCATATGAATCAAGACCTTTTAAACAAAACATCACAGCTAAAAAGTTGTAGACAATCTCCAGAATTTTGTCACATCTCCATTTATCCCTCAAAAGCCTTCCACTTGTGATTTAAATATGAGAATCCACTTGCCAAAAAGTTGCTTCTACCGTAACTTACGGTAGCCACCGTAAGTTACGGTAGCCATAAGATATGTACGGTGGAAACCTTCTGTTATACGGTGGGAATCATAGGTGTTTGGGGGCTACCGTACCTTACGGTGGCCACCGTAAGGTACGGTGGAGCTTGGATATTTTTTATCTTCTTTTCTTCTTTCCACACACGTCACTCCGTTCCATGCTAGCAACGTTTTCTCCATTTTTAGCTCCAATCATTCCTGAAACATAAGCAACTGTAGTTATCTAATTCAACATAATTACACGATTAAATGAGAGAATGTTACGCGTTTTAATATCATAAAAGGGTTGTTCCTTGAACCACCCATCACATCCCCACACTTAACCGTTGCTTGTCCCAAGCAACACATCAAATCAATTTCAAACAAGCGATCAATGTAACCTAAGCATAAACATGTAATACTTTTACTAACCCTTTCGTAACAACAAAAATGACACACCCCTCACTATCTCCCTCCTCTCGGTGACAAGTAAGCACTAGCGTACATGAGCTAGATACACAAAAGGCAAACGGGTGGTTGCACAACTATAAACTTGTATCTAAATCGACCCTTCTCTTAACAATTGCCAAACATGAATGCATATCAAAGGGACTTCAAGGTTGTAACGTGGCTAGGTGTATGGGTAGGAAATGGAATATATATATGAAGAAGCGAAAACTTAACCTGGTCTTTTATTACATAATAACATAACTACTAATTACCCAACCTAATACTATGAACAAGGTATTCAACTTCAATTCCCCCTCTTTTTTTTCTTTTCTTAATTTTTTTTTTCTTTCTTTTTCTTCGTTCATTTTTCTCCCCTTTTTTTTCAATTTTTTATATATATATATATATATTTTTTTCTTTAATAACAATAAAACAAACACAAAATCTTCACACAAACATTCAGTTGTAATCATTGAAGATGATTACAACTACTAAACAACTACTAACACTATAAGACCAGGTCAAGTTGGGTAAATTTTGAAGTAACTAGCTAAGGGGTACAAACGATAGGCTTTTAGGCACAACATTGGGCAACTAAATGTCCAAACCCCCGCCCCTCTCGCAACCAAGCTCATATATATAATTTATGAGGTCCAACCTCCCAAATCCCACACTCGCACACATCAAAGACGAGGCTACCTAAATGCCCTTATTCTTTTCACATTCACATTCAACTACGGTCTCAAATCGTATTCAAGCACAAGTTCTAATGCACCCCCACCTGTTGCCACTCTCTCAAAGAAATGTGTTATTTATCTACAAGTGTGGCTTCAACTCTCACCAAGAATAAGAATGATTAAGGTTGCTGATGCATCATTCGGAGTTAATCCAAGGTGTTCAAATTCTCACAATGTTTTGCTTGAAATTTTTTTTTTTAAAACTTCAAAAATTCCCCTCATCCCCACACTTAGGATACATTGTCCCCAATGTATGGTTTTGAAAGGAACAAAATAAACAAAACAAAAGACTCACAAAATTGAAAATATATTTTTTTTGTTTTATGATACTAACACCTCCTTAATTCAACCCCGACACATAAACATTAACATATCATAAACTCCACCCTACCACCCAACCGAACTACTCAAAAGAAAACAATAAACAAACTGTACAAGAGAAGATGCAACCTGAATAGCTTGACTTATGGTGGCCTTGTGGAGTGTTTCAACTCTTGCCGGGAAACTTGACACACCTTCCCGCATCCCCACACTTGTGCAACAAGTGTGCTACATCCAGTCTTCTTACCTTCACTATCCATCTCAGTTTGTTCAACCGTCTTCTCCACCTTCTTTTTCTTCGCTCTTCTCTTTCTCTTTCTCTTCTTTTCTTTGGTTGCAACCTCTTTCACTTCCTTTAACATGTCAACAGCAAAACATGCTTCCTTGATGGAAGGGTTAGTAACAATAGAAAACATATTTAAGTTCAAAGCCTTCTCACCAAACTTCATGTTCACCATTCCTAGCTCACAATCTAGGACTGCCTGTGCAGTAGCTAGAAACGGCCTACCCAAGATGACTGAATGTGGTGCATTCTCAATAGAAGAAGTGTAATCCAGCACCAGAAAATCCACTGGGTAGTAGCAATCTCTCACCTTTACAATGTGTCACACCCTCGCTTAAAGCGGAAACACGAGGATGCGACGGACGGGATCGTCATAACACTTGGTATAAATACAGAGATATAATACATGCAAACTTCTCGTGTCATGACGTCCCCCGACACAATGGTGACTTGTGTCGTGGTTACTCAGTTCCACGACTATCATAGTCTTATTGTTTCTAAAATCCAAAATACACATTGTTCACAAATGAATACAAATGATATACATTACAAATGCAAAATTAATGAAATCCTGAGGGTCTCTGCTAAGGCATCAGCACTAGCTATCCTCTTTGATTATGATCACCTGAAAAGATATGCTCAAAAATTTCAACAATAATGTTGGTGAGTTCCGCAGGTTTAAATTTAAAACATATAACTGATGCTGTATAGATTTTGATGTGGAATCAAACTGTAAGCACAAACCACATAACATGTGTTTAAGACAACCAAACCTAATGACGTTATGCATATAAATCTGACGGAATATATTCACCCATGGCCTGTTTGCTGGCAGCTGTAGTCGGTAACTCACAAGTTAACCGATCTGTCGAGGGTGGGGGTGTCAACCAGTAGTACTACCAATACCTAACCGTTGGTTCCCAAACCCGGGAATTAATGGTTGTTTGAGTTTTCCATAGATTAACACCATGTATGCATGCAAAACAGTATCACATTGATTCCAAGAATGAAAACAGAATATAAAGTGTACAGCATTGAAAACGGGTGAGCATACTTTTCCCCCAATTTGATTGAAAACATTGTAACTTGTATAAGCATAAAAAGGGGCCACGAAACTCACCTTGAATTGTTGTAATGCACAAAGACTTCACAGAATAAGCAAACTTCACAGAATCAAGCAATTCACGATCGAACACGATCAATACCTATTATTGATTATAACTAAGCCTTTAAAACGTATACAACGCGAATAGATATATTTGGTCGGATTCGAGTCGGTTCGTTTGACGTATACGATTAGTTATATATATATATGTTTAACTTTGATTATATACCTTGCGATAATAGGATTTAAGTTGAATGTGAGGTTTTGAACAAATAATGAAATTAATTGTATTTCGATCTATTCGAAATAAGTATATGTACGTATTCCTTGTAATCATATAATTCAATAATAATTTATTAATTAAAGTAAAAATATAATCTATAATTATATTTGTAAATATTTTATGAAATTATATAATTTGTGATTTCTATAATTTTCGTGATTGTTTCATAATTTTACACGATCTAGAGGTTATTTTTATAAAAATTGGTCATTTCTAGTGTTTATAAACAATATTTTATAAATATTTTAAGGTTTTTAAACAAAATTAATTTACAGAAAATCATTTTGTAATATTTAAAATAATGGCAGTTTATAAAATTATTTTTATAATTTTTAAGAATTTTTTCATAATTTTTAGAGGCTTAAAAAGGCTTCAAAAAAATAAATGCAGTGGCCCGGGGTCGAACCCGGGACCTCTCGGATAGTATGGAGCGTGGGAACCGGTGAACCAAAGGCCGTGGCCGCGGCAATACTCGGTTCCATTTAGTTTTAAACCTCCTTCCCCGGTTTCCCCCAAATCCACATAAACCCTAATCTGATTTCCCCCAAATTGAATCCGAATTCGAGTTTAATAACAGTTAAAATCATGGGGCTTTTGATCCCCATGTATAAACGAGTAATATGATATGTTTAATTACCTGTTTGGTTTCGGTTTGATGATAAGAACAATGAAGAACAAGCCGCGATATAGGTTGAATTCGAATGGTGATCAATACTTGATGCAAATCAAATTAATCTCACAGAAAGCTTAGAAAGATTCTATGGATCAATAGCCCTATGGTAATTGCAGTGTATATAGGTCGGAGTGTGGTGTAAGGTTAGTTGCAGGTCGCGGGTGAAGTTGATGATAGGATTCGATGTTCGTGTGGGTTTTGTTTGCAATTAGCAGCTGGGTTCGAATTATTGATTGATAAGGTTCGTGTTGATTGTATTATTTTGATTAAAGTGGGGTGTTAGTGGTCGATTTAGCCGTTAAGCTTGGTCGGGGATAAAGTGTAAAGGAATTAGAGCCGTTATTCGACCGTTGAACGCGTTTTAGGGTTGTGTCGAGTTCGAATCTTACTCACGAGACGATTGGTAATAATTTGGGCTATTAAAATCGAGTTTTTGACGCGTTTTGGGGTTCGCCGGCGTGTCGCCGGACGTCGGCCGGAATAGTGTGGCCGGAAACACGGGTTTTGGGCGGGGGTTGGGTTTGAAAATTAATAATTACAGATTTGGTCCCTGAGGTTTATGTTGTTGTTATTTTATGTTTAAAATTCATTTTTAAGTTTCAAAAATATCAAAACACCCCCTGGACTTAACATTATTATTATTATTATTATTATTGTTATTATTGTTATTATTTTTATTATTATTATCATTTTTTATTATTATTGTTATTATTATTATTATTATTTTATTATTATTATTGATTCTTATTATAAACGAGTATACGAAAAATTCATTAAGATGACATATACATATAAAAATAATAAATACGTACAGATAATTAACACACATGAAACATGTACCTGAAGATAACTCGATTAACATGATACATAGATTATGAACATACGCGAGGCTAATCAATACACACGATGAGTTCTCGAGCTTGACGTTGATTGACGGTCTACTGGCGACAGTTGCTACATACCATCTCATTTACCACATGATCTTTAACAAGAAGAATCTTGGGTTTCCTTTCTGATTTGGGAATATCTTGAATGTTTCTAAGAATTTGTTCATTAAATCCATCTGTATCATCTGAACTGTCACACTAATGTGACAGTGAACCACAATTTTCTTTGCTTGATTTTGTGAGATGTCACAGTATCCCCCAGTTGAGAGAATTTCGTCCCGAAATTCAACTGGTGCTAGGTCCAAAAGTGTCATCCTCGAACAGATGAGGATATTTGTGTCTCATTTGATCCTCACATTTCCATGTAAACTCTGGGCCTCGTTTGGAATTCCATCTCACACGAACAATAGGTATCTTGCTGCGTCTCAGCTTCTTGACCTTTCTGTCCATGATCTCAATAGGTTCCTCCACAAAATGGAGACTTTGATCAATCTTGATGTCTTCAATAGGCACGTGAAGTGATTCGTCAGCTAAGCACTTCTTGAGATTCGATACATGGAAAGTATCATGCACACTGCCAAGCTCTTGTGGCAGCCTTAACCGGTATGCCACGGACCGATCCTCTCTGTGATCTCAAATGGTCCAATGTATCTCGGGGCTAACTTCCCCTTCTTTCCAAACCGAACGATCCCTTTCCAAGGGGAGACCTTAAGTAACACTCGATCTCCAACATTAAACTCTAATGGCTTCCGACGGGTGTCGGCATAGCTCTTTTGGCGATCTCGAGCAGCCTTAAGTCTATCTTTGATTAGGAAAATTTATCGGTTGTTTCTTGTATGATTTCAGGACCTGTTAGCTGACTCTCGCCAATCTCGGCCCAACATACAGGTGACCTACATTTCGGCCATACAACGCTTCGAATGGTGCACACCCAATACTAGTATGGTAGCTGTTATTGTAGGAAAACTCAATCAAGGGTAGATGAGTATCCCAACTGCCACCAAAGTCAATGACACATGCACGTAGCATGTCCTCAAACGTTTGTATTATGCGTTCACTTTGGCCGTCAGTCTGGGGGTGATAGGCTGTACTCATATCCAGTCGGGTGCCCATCGCTTTTTGCAATGTCTGCCAAAAACGTGAAGTGAATCGACTGTCTCGGTCGGATATGATTGACACCGGCACTCCATGCCGTGTCACAACCTCTTTGATGTACAATCTTGCCAACTTATCCATTTTATAGTCTTCTCGGATAGGCAAGAAATGTGCAGATTTTGTTAGTCGATCTACTATGACCCATATCGAGTCATGTCCGCTTGGTGTTCTCGGGAGTTTGGTGATAAAATCCATTGTGATGTTCTCCCATTTCCACTCGGGAATTTCGGGTTGTTGCAATAATCCCGATGGTTTTTGGTGTTCAGCTTTAACCTTGAAACACGTCAAGCACTTGCTCACATATAGAGCAATGTCTTTCTTCATACCCGGCCACCAGTACAGATCCTTCAGATCATGGTACATCTTGTCTGCACCGGGATGAACCGAATATCGAGTCTTGTGTGCTTCATCCAAGACTAATGTACGTACATCTCCCCATTTGGGAACCCATATGCGATCAATGAAGTAATGTACGCCGTCATCCTTGCGATTCATCTGTTTATCCAACCCTCGGAATTCTTCTCCCGCAAGGTTTTCTTCTTTTAGAGCCTCAGTTTGCGCATTTTGGATTTGAGTTTTCAAGCTCGTTTGAATAGTCAAACCCAAGGCTCGAACACGTAATGGTTTTACGCGTTCTTTACGACTGAGGGCATCAGCCACCACATTTGCTTTCCCCGGATGATACCGGATTTCACAATCATAGTCACTAAGTAATTCTACCCATCGTCGTTGTCGCATGTTGAGCTCTTTCTGATTTAGGATGTGTTGAAGGCTCTTATGGTCGGTATAGATGATGCATTTGGTTCCATACAGATAGTGCCTCCATATCTTAAGTGCAAAAACTACAGCGCCCAACTCCAAATCATGAGTTGTGTAGTTCTTCTCATGCACTTTTAGTTGTCGTGAGGCGTATGCAATCACCTTACCTCTCTGCATCAACACACACCCTAATCCTTGATGCGAAGCATCGCAATACACCACAAAGTCGTCTGTTCCGTCCGGAAGAGACAGTATTGGAGCATTGCACAACTTTTCCTTTAACATTTGAAAAGCTTGTTCTTGTGCATGTCCCCAATCAAACTTCTTATCTTTCTGAGTTAGCATGGTCAACGGTTGTGCGATTTTTGAAAAGTTCGCAATAAACCGTCGATAATATCCGGCCAATCCTAAGAATTGTCGGATTTCTGATGGTGTTTTGGGTGTATCCCAATTCTTTACCGCTTCAATCTTGCTGGGGTCTACATGGATTCCATCCTTGTTAACCAAATGACCCAAGAACTTCACTTCTTGAAGCCAGAATTCACACTTCGAGAATTTGGCGAAAAGCTTCTCTTCCCGCAACAATTTCAAAATTGCTCGAAGGTGTTTCTCGTGGTCTTCTTTCGAATGAGAATAGATAAGTATATCGTCTATGAACACGATTACAAATTATCTAAGTATGGTTTGCACACTCGATTCATTAAATCCATGAACACAGCTGGTGCATTAGTCAGCCCGAACGGCATGACTAAGAACTCATAGTGCCCGTAACGAGTCCTGAATGCTGTTTTCGGTATGTCATCCTCAAAAACCCGCAGTTGATGATATCCAGAACGAAGATCAATCTTGGAGAAATACGAAGCTCCTTGTAGTTGATCAAACAAATCATCAATTCTGGGCAAAGGGTATCGATTTTTCACAGTCAACTTGTTCAAATCGCGATAATCGATACACATACGAAATGACCCGTCTTTCTTCTTGACAAATAGAACCGGTGCTCCCCATGGTGAATGACTCGGCCGAATGAATCCCTTCTCCAATAGCTCTTGTAGTTGGTTGGAGAGTTCCTGCATTTCGGAGGGTGCTAATCGATATGGTGCTTTTGCTACCGGCGTAGCTCCAGGAACCAACTCGATACGAAATTCTACCTGTCGTAGAGGAGGTAATCCCGACAAATCATCAGGAAATACTTCCGGATAATCTCGCACCACAGGAATATCTGCCAACTTGATGCCTTCTTTCTTCTTTTCTACAACATGAGCCAGGAGTGCATAGCACTGCTTCCGTAGACATCGTCGCATCTTCATGCAGGAAATAAGCTTCAGAGTTCTTCCTGGTCGTTCTCCTTGAATCTTGAGTACCTCCCCATTAGGCATGGGGATTCGTACTACCTTCTCCCGACAAACGATCTCTGCTCCGTGCTTCGCCAACCAATCCATCCCCACAATTACGTCGAAGCTCCCTAACTCGAAAGGTATCAAATCTATGTCGAAGGCATGGTTTTCTAATATTATGGAGCACTGTCTAATTATATCATCTGCTTGTACAAATCTACCGTTGGCCAATTCTACTGAAAAGCTAGTTTTTAGCCTACTCGGTTTCAAGCCAAGCATGTGTGCAAAATCAGAAGATATGAAGCTGTTATCTGCTCCCGTATCAAACAATATAGATGCGAAGTGGTCGTTGAGAAGATACGTACCCGTGACGACATTGGGATCTTGACGGGTATCATTAGCTCCAATGACGAAGGCACGTCCTCTTGCAGCATTTCCTTGATTTCCCTGGGCTGGATTACCAGCTATAGCCAGCAGTTGCTGCTGGTTATTGCCTTGTTGACCGGGTGCTCTGTTCAATCGAGGACACTTGTTTCGGAAGTGATCAAGACCTCCGCATTCGTAGCATGCCCTGGCGTTCCCGGCGGGGTTAACCGCATTGATGGGCGTGACCAGGTTTGGCGCAATTCTACAATCTTTCGCCCAATGACCCAAGCGTCTACAGCTCGTGCATTCCCGACACGACTTTGTTGGGGAGTGGTGCCAGTTACACTTGTTGCACTTAGGGTGCGGTCCCGTGTAATCCTTCGTCCCTTGAGTCACAGCCACAAAGTTTCTGGTCGTTTTGGCCCTCTTATCAAACTTTCCAGTACCAGACCGACTTGTTTCCCCAGTCTCTTTCCTTTTCTCCGCTCCCTTACCCAGTACTCCTGTTCTTACCATCTCGTCTGTGAGAGCGCCCGCTTTCAGAATAGCGTTCTGGATTGTGGGAGGAGCAGCTGCAGTTACCATCGCCCGAATTTGAGGCGCGAGTCCCCAAATGTATCTTTCTATCCTCTTGGACTCCGGGTGACTAAGTGTGGAACTAATCTAGCCAACTCGTGGAATCGGTCAGTATAAGCTGCATGCCCTGCCCCCACCATAGCATGATTCCAGAACTCATGTTCAAGCTTCTGCATCTCGTTGAGGGGGCAGTATTCCTCGGTAATCAAGGCTTTGAATTCATCCCAGGTCATTTGTATCGCAGATTCCCTTCCCCTAGCTTGAACCTGTGTGTTCCACCAGGTTAGTGCTCTGCCCTGCAGTGAGCACGTAACATACTTGATCCGCTAGCTATCAAGGCATTCACTGATGTCGATCACGGCCTCCATTTTCTCAAGCCATCTAGTCAGGGCTATCGCCCCACCTTTCCCATCAAATTCGTGGGGTTTACAAGCCACAAATTCTTTATATGTACATCCACGTTTGATTTGGTTGTCGCCAGTTTCATTCCCATTTGTTCTGCCATTGCCAGTATCACCCACCACACCTTGATCATGTTGACCGTTGGTGTTGTGATCCCTGTGGAGAGGATGGTTCAGCAGGGCATCGCTTACTTGGGTTACGATGGTTGGTACCAATGCAGCTAGCTGCTGAGCAATCATGGCAGCTATATCAGGATTGCCAGTTTCCTGATTATTGTCGGCTGGAGCACCACCAGCTCCTGAAGGTCTACCCCTTCTCCTGTTCTGTGGGACTCCAGCTTCTTGGTTGGTTTTGCGTGTGACTCTTTTAGGTGCCATCTTCTAACTACAGAAAGATGGAAATTTTAGTCACCGTATGATTTCATGCATTAATTCATAATAACCTATGCTTCGGTCCATTAAGATCATTATGTAGCCCAGGTTAAGCACATTATCAGTATACCGGTGATGCTTATATATAGGGTTCCCCACAGCGTTTCCACCACATCCACGATATACCTTGAATAATACTTAAACTAGTTACATAACATCTTAATTTTCCTTAGCACCTAATCAAGAATAAATGTTTCATAAGATCAATATCGTGATTGGAAATACCATGATGGCTCTAAGTAGGACAGGACTTAAGTAAATTGATAATGTTTGATTGCCTTCCATAAGGACTTATAATGTTTGATTGCCTCCAACAAGGACTTACTAGAATTATGACCCTAGCACCCTAGGGTATAGAATAGACATGTGTGATACTCATGATCGTTACCTCGTGGTAAGATTAACCAGACTTTTCATGCATGGCGAATTACATTTACGTGTACACCCGTAATGGTAATCTACCTTGCATGATCACCCTTAGCTTCACTTACCCCAAGTTAACATCATAGTATTATTTAGATTCAACAAGCACAAATAATATGAAGTCCTCCTGTCCATGAGCCAGTATTCCAATAATAACATGTAATTGCAATTAAGCATATAAGTACATTATGTTTAATGATAACCGCATATCTGTCATACTTTCAGAATTTCACTCATAACTATGATAGGTTCGGATTCAATATCTGAGATCAACACTACGTGTGATCACCGAAGTTCCCTGTTACTATGATGTTGTGCGCATACAAGCGTAAAGTTCTAGCATAGAAGTATCCTAAGAAGATAGTCTAAGAGTAGTAATGTCTTCCTTTGGGATACTCAGATAAAACGTGTATATATATAAAATCAAGTATGTAGGAACATACTTGTATATTATTAGGTATATAGGAATATACCTATATATCAAATTTATAGACTTTAGGTAAAATCAAATGCACACAATCCCTAGCATGCATTCTATATGAAGGTTCTTAGGTTATAGTCTAGGTCGAATTCTCCACCTTAATCTCTATAACCAAGGCTCTGATACCAATCTGTCACACCCTCGCTTAAAGCGGAAACACGAGGATGCGACGGACGGGATCGTCATAACACTTGGTATAAATACAGAGATATAATACATGCAAACTTCTCGTGTCATGACGTCCCCCGACACAATGGTGACTTGTGTCGTGGTTAGTCAGTTCCACGACTATCATAGTCTTATTGTTTCTAAAATCCAAAATACACATTGTTCACAAATGAATACAAATGATATACATTACAAATGCAAAATTAATGAAATCCTGAGGGTCTCTGCTAAGGCATCAGCACTAGCTATCCTCTTTGATTATGATCACCTGAAAAGATATGCTCAAAAATTTCAACAATAATGTTGGTGAGTTCCGCAGGTTTAAATTTAAAACATATAACTGATGCTGTATAGATTTTTGATGTGGAATCAAACTGTAAGCACAAACCACATAACATGTGTTTAAGACAACCAAACCTAATGACGTTATGCATATAAATCTGACGGAATATATTCACCCATGGCCTGTTTGCTGGCAGCTGTAGTCGGTAACTCACAAGTTAACCGATCTGTCGAGGGTGGGGGTGTCAACCCAGTAGTACTACCAATACCTAACCGTTGGTTCCCAAACCCGGGAATTAATGGTTGTTTGAGTTTTCCATAGATTAACACCATGTATGCATGCAAAACAGTATCACATTGATTCCAAGAATGAAAACAGAATATAAAGTGTACAGCATTGAAAACGGGTGAGCATACTTTTCCCCCAATTTGATTGAAAACATTGTAACTTGTATAAGCATAAAAAGGGGCCACGAAACTCACCTTGAATTGTTGTAATGCACAAAGACTTCACAGAATAAGCAAACTTCACAGAATCAAGCAATGCACGATCGAACACGATCAATACCTATTATTGATTATAACTAAGCCTTTAAAACGTATACAACGCGAATAGATATATTTGGTCGGATTCGAGTCGGTTCGTTTGACGTATACGATTAGTTATATATATATGTTTAACTTTGATTATATACCTTGCGATAATAGGATTTAAGTTGAATTGTGAGGTTTTGAACAAATAATGAAATTAATTGTATTTCGATCTATTCGAAATAAGTATATGTACGTATTCCTTGTAATCATATAATTCAATAATAATTTATTAATTAAAGTAAAAATATAATCTATAATTATATTTGTAAATATTTTATGAAATTATATAATTTGTGATTTCTATAATTTCGTGATTGTTTCATAATTTTACACGATCTAGAGGTTATTTTTATAAAAATTGGTCATTTCTAGTGTTTATAAACAATATTTTATAAATATTTTTAAGGTTTTTAAATAAAAGTAATTTACAGAAAATCATTTTGTAATATTTAAAATAATGGCAGTTTATAAAATTATTTTTATAATTTTTAAGAATTTTTCCATAATTTTTAGAGGCTTAAAAAGGCTTCAAAAAAATAAATGCAGTGGCCCGGGGTCGAACCCGGGACCTCTCGGATAGTATGGAGCGTGGGAACCGGTGAACCAAAGGCCGTGGCCGCGGCAATACTCGGTTCCATTTAGTTTTAAACCTCCTTCCCCGGTTTCCCCCAAATCCACATAAACCCTAATCTGATTTCCCCCAAATTGAATCCGAATTCGAGTTTAATAACAGTTAAAATCATGGAGCTTTTGATCCCCATGTATAAACGAGTAATATGATATGTTTAATTACCTGTTTGGTTTCGGTTGATGATAAGAACAATGAAGAACAAGCCGCGATATAGGTTGAATTCGAATGGTGATCAATACTTGATGCAAATCAAATTAATCTCACAGAAAGCTTAGAAAGATTCTATGGATCAATAGCCCTATGGTAATTGCAGTGTATATAGGTCGGAGTGTGGTGTAAGGTTAGTTACAGGTCGCGGGTGAAGTTGATGATAGGATTCGATGTTCGTGTGGGTTTTGTTTGCAATTAGCAGCTGGGTTCGAATTATTGATTGATAAGGTTCGTGTTGATTGTATTATTTTGATTAAAGTGGGGTGTTAGTGGTCGATTTAGCCGTTAAGCTTGGTCGGGGATAAAGTGTAAAGGAATTAGAGCCGTTATTCGACCGTTGAACGCGTTTTAGGGTTGTGTCGAGTTCGAATCTTACTCACGAGACGATTGGTAATAATTTGGGCTATTAAAATCGAGTTTTTGACGCGTTTTGGGGTTCGCCGGCGTGTCGTCGGACGTCGGCCGGAATAGTGTGGCCGGAAACACGGGTTTTGGGCGGGGGGTTGGGTTTGAAAATTAATAATTACAGATTTGGTCCCTGAGGTTTATGTTGTTGTTATTTTATGTTTAAAATTCATTTTAAGTTTCAAAAATATCAAAACACCCCCCTGGACTTAACATTATTATTATTATTTCTATTATTATTGTTATTATTGTTATTATTTTATTATTATTATCATTTTTTATTATTATTGTTATTATTATTATTATTATTTTTATTATTATTATTGATTCTTATTATAAACGAGTATACGAAAAATTCATTAAGATGACATATACATATAAAAATAATAAATACGTACAGATAATTAACACACATGAAACATGTACCTGAAGATAACTCGATTAACATGATACATAGATTATGAACATACGCGAGGCTAATCAATACACACGATGAGTTCTCGAGCTTGACGTTGATTGACGGTCTACTGGCGACAGTTGCTACATACCATCTCATTTACCACATGATCTTTAACAAGAAGAATCTTGGGTTTCCTTTCTGATTTGGGAATATCTTGAATGTTTCTAAGAATTTGTTCATTAAATCCATCTGTATCATCTGAACTGTCAAACTAATGTGATAGTGAACCACAATTTTCTTTGCTTGATTTTGTGAGGTGTCACACAATGACATCTGTTAGCATACCCCTGGGCCTAATGGGTGTTTGGTCAGCCAACATTATTAAGGTATCAACATATTTTAATGGACCAAAATCAAATTTGTCATATAAATACCCGGGGAGGATGCTAACACATGCTCCTAGATCTAAAAGTGCAAGGTCAATTTAATGTCTCCTATATGAATTGGAATCAATGGCACTCCTGGATCTGGGAGTTTTAGGGGTAATTTATCTAACAAAGGAACACTTACCTGAGATGTGAATTCCAAAGCATTAATGTGTACTTGTTTTGGGCTCTTGGAACTAGATTGGTGATTAGGATTCACCACAGTATCACTTGGCAGCTCTTCTTTGTTCTTCTTCAAGTTTGCTACTTCTATTGCGAGTTGGCCCATTTGGATGCTCAAAGATTGAATGGCCTTATCACGAATTTCATCTTTTTGGGCCCGAGCATCATCCAACTGATTTCTCTTTTGCATCTCCTGTTGCATCATCATAAGAATATCCATAACTTCATTCCTGCTTGAAGTAACATGACCCGCTGCACCACCTTGCTCATTACCCGATTGTTGGGATTGCCTTTGGAAACCTTGATTGTTCCCACCCCAGTAATTGCCTTGACTATTGAATTGTTGGTGAGGCACATAGTTACCTTGGGTGTTTCCTTGAAAATTCGGGTTGGATTGATTGGCCGGATTCCCATAACTGAAGTTGGGATGATTTCTCAAACCCGGATGGTAGGTATTGGAATTCATGTTGTAATTTCTTCCACCAAACCCTTGACCTTGAATAGCATTCACTTCCTCCACTTGTTCAAAAATTATCGTGCAAGAATCCACAGTATGCCCTAACTCATTGCAATTTGTACAAACATTATAAACTTGATTTGTAGATTGTACATTACCATCATCCACCGCATGAACTGGAGCTCGTGTAATGACCGGTCGTGCTTGTCTTGATGATTGAGCCTTTCTCTTCGATGTAACCGCCATTTGTTCCAGAAATGCCCAATCGTCTTGCTCATAATTCGTACCAAATGTACCATTTGTGATAGACATTAAATCCCGAGCATCTTCAGAATGAAGCCCCTCATGAAAAGCATTCAACAACTCCCATAACTCAATTCCATGATAAGGACAATTCTTGATCATCATGTTAAACCGCTCAAACGCCTCATGGAACATTTCACCTTGTTGTTGTTGGAAACTTCTCAAGCTTCTCCTAGCATCATTAGTCTTTTGGGCTGTGAAAAACTCTTCCAAAAACCTTTGTTGCATCTCAGCCCATGTATAAATTGAAGCGGATGGCAAAGTGTAGAACCACCTCTTTGCCTTATCCTCCAATGAAAACTGAAATAACACCAACTTGACATCATCTGCAGAAAATCCTTGACCACCAATTGTGTTACAAATTGAGTCATAAGCTTCCAAATGAAAATAAGGTTCTTCTGTTGCTAACCCTTTGTACTTTGGCAAACTTTGAAGTGAATTTGTTCGGACTTCAAACGTTCTCCCTTGATTGTTTTGAGGAATGACCACTGGTGAAGGATTATTTATGATGATTGGATGAAAGTGTGCCTCAATACCTCTAGCAACATCCCAATTATGCCTTCGTGGAACACCCAACCTAACTCTTGGTCGCTGAGGACCCATTGGTCTTTGAACTTGTGGTCCTAGAGGCATGAATTGCTGAAATAGTGGTTGAAAGTTTGCTCCCCCATGTTGTGGAAAAATCTGCTCTTGAAACTGTGGCCCATGTGGCCTCACTTGGGGTTGCATTTGTTGTGGTATAACTTGTTGCTGCACAACTTATGGTTGTAGTCTCCCATATCCTTGCATAGCTTGTCCTTGACTATAAACATAACTTCCTTGATCAGCATCTCCTTCGTACGTATACCCTTCTTCCTCATATCTCCTAAATTCGTCACCATAACCACCATCAACACCAGCTCGTCCTGCTCCCGATGTTTGTACAACTTGAGGTTGTTGGTCTTGTGTATCCGTTTGCAATTGAAAGGTAGAGGGAGTATGAAATATGGATGGGTCGGATTGATATGGTTGTGATGTTGGGACTGGTCTAGACGATGATGATTGACCGGTTGTTGGGAAGAAATATGAAAAGGGCGGAATAGGTGCTGATGGGTCAAAGCTAAAGGAATGTTCAGTTTGGGTACTTGTAGGTAATGGGGTATGGGTTGGTTTAGTCTCCGGTGGTAATGTAGGATTTGGCAAAGGCTCGGATGGTGTTGTTTGACCCGTAGTAGGAGGTGGTGAAAGCGGATCCATTGTGTTTCGTGGTGTAACGGGTGATGTAGGTGCTATTGGTGAACCACTGATTCTGTTTTGTCGATGTAAAACTTTGTTTCTACGAGCAGCTCGTTCAATTTCTGGATCAAACACTAATGGTGATGATGAGCTTGAATTCCTGGTATGCATACACCTGAAACAAAACCTGCACACTACACACAACCAGCGTAACACCGAAATAACAAAACAAAACTAATAAGCAAACACACGTTGCGCACAACTCCCCGGCAACGGCGCCAAAAATTTGACGTGAGGTCGAAGTCTCAATCAAATTTAAAACCAAATACTACTAATTAGCTAGCGGTAAGTGGGTATCGAACACATGGAGTTTATGGAATATGTGTTAACTTAATCAAATTGTAATTACCTAAATTTGACTAAAATGATAAATAAGTAAAGTTTAATAATCTGTTGATTTGTTGATTTGACTTAAAGCAGAAATGAAAGTAAATTGGTTTGTAGCAATCAGTAATGAGAGATATGTTTCCTTTTGGTATCCGGATTTTAACAAATGATGATATTGGTGTTAATTGGGAAGAACCACATAGACATGATTCATGAATGTATGCTTATGTGTGATCAAAGAGGACTAAGTACTTGGATTAGCAAGGTTATCTCTCGATAATCAGTATCACTATCAAATTACTCAATCTTTCCACTAAATCAAGATTTGCCTATGGCATCAAGAACGTATGGTTGAAGTTAAGCAATTTATGAATGACCCATTACACATAATACACAATCATCATGACAAAACAATCACAAGATCAATTTCATCATCCCATAAATAGAAAACACCAACATGATCAAAGTTACAAATCCTTCAAACCAAAAGGAAACACACAAGAAGTTTAGCCACTCATAGTTTAATGCATGAGAACAAGATTCAAAGACAATTCATAACAATCAAAGTGAAATAACAAGGATCAAAGTATCACAATATCTTGTTCTTCAACACAACTAAGAAGTTCAACCAAAGCTTGACCAAAACAACACTTGAATCTCACTACCCGAATGATTTCTTTAAAGGAGATTAGCTCCCCATGTTCATATGAATCAAGACCTTTTAAACAAAACATCACAGCTAAAAAGTTGCAGACAATCTCCAGAATTTCGTCACATCTCCATTTATCCCTCAAAAGCCTTCCACTTGTGATTTAAATATGAGAATCCACTTGCCAAAAAGTTGCTTCTACCGTAACTTACGGTAGCCACCGTAAGTTACGGTAGCCATAAGATATGTACGGTGGAAACCTTCTGTTATACGGTGGGAATCATAGGTGTTTGGGGGCTACCGTACCTTACGGTGGTCACCGTAAGGTACGGTGGAGCTTGGATATTTTTTATCTTCTTTTCTTCTTTCCACACACGTCACTCCGTTCCATGCTAGCAACGTTTTCTCCATTTTTAGCTCCAATCATTCCTGAAACATAAGCAACTGTAGTTATCTAATTCAAGATAATTACACGATTAAATGAGAGAATGTTACGCGTTTTAATATCATAAAAAGGTTGTTCCTTGAACCACCCGTCAACAAGTTCGTCATTGTCTTCATCGATGACATCCTTATTTATTCAAAGAATAAGGAAGAACACGAGGAGCACCTTAGACTGATTCTGGAGCTGCTGAAACGAGAACAATTGTATGCTAAATTTTCAAAGTGTGACTTCTGGATACGAGAGGTCCAATTTTTGGGTCATGTGGTTAATGAGAATGGAATACATGTTGACCCGACAAAAATAGAAGCCATCAAGAACTGGGCTACACCTAAGACTCCGACTGAGGTACAACAGTTTCTTGGGTTGGCTGGCTATTATCGACGATTCATCGAAGGGTTTTCAAAGATTGCTCAACCTCTCACCGCGTTAACTCATAAAGGCACTACGTACAATTGGGGTGACAAACAAGAATCCGCATTTCAGGTTCTGAAGCAGAAACTCTGTACGGCACCGATTCTATCCCTGCCTAAGGGAACAGATGATTTTGTAGTTTATTGTGATGCTTCTATTCAAGGTCTCGGTTGTGTGCTAATGCAACGCGAGAAGGTGATTGCTTATGCTTCCCGTCAATTGAAAGTTCACAAGAAAAACTACACGACACATGACTTAGAGTTGGGAGCCATTGTATTTGCGCTCAAGATATGGAGACACTACTTGTACGATACCAAGTGAACCATTTACACCGATCACAAGAGTCTCCAGCACATCTTTGAACAGAAGGAGCTGAACATGAGACAACGTCGTTGGGTCAAGTTGTTGAATGACTACGACTGTGCAATCAAATATCATCCAGGTAAGACTAACGTAGTAGCCGACGCCTTAAGTCGAAAGGAGACACCTAAGCCGAAGTGAGTTCGAGCATTACAACTCACCATTCACACCGGATTACCCGATCAAATACGTAATGCTCAACTTGAAGCTTTGAAAGACGAGAACCTGAAAGCCGAATCACTACGAGGCATGGGGAAACAATTAGAGGTCAAATCTGACAGAATCCGCTACTTCATGGACCGAATATAGGTTCCTTTGTATGGAGACCTACGAGAGCTAGTAATGGACGAAGCTCACAAGTCACGATACTCTATTCATCCGGGTTCAGACAAGATGTACCACGATCTAAAAGTCCTTTACTGGTGGCCAAACATGAAAGCGGACATTGCCACTTACGTAAGCAGATGCTTAACCTGTTCTAAGGTTAAGGTGGAGTATCAACGACCATCTAGTTTACTTCAACAACCAGAAATTCCAGTATGGAAGTGGGAGCAGATATCTATGGACTTTATCACGAAACTGCCTCGGACTCCCAGCGGATGCGATACCATTTGGGTAATTGTAGATAGTTTGACGAAATCCGCACACTTCCTACCAATTAGGGAGACTGACCGAATGGAGAAGTTGACTCGTATCTATCTAAGGGAAATAGTCTCTCGGCACAGTGTGCCAACTTCCATTATCTCTGATCGTGACGCTCGATTCACCTCACATTTCTAGCAATCCTTACAATGATCATTGGGAACACGGTTAGATATGATCACTGCATATCATCCTCAAAATGATGGCCAGAGTGAGCGTACGATCCAGACTTTGGAAGACATGTTACGCGCTTGCGTGATTGATTTTGGCAGCAGTTGGGAAACTCACTTACCGTTAGTTGAGTTTTCATACAATAATAGCTATCACACGTCGATCAAGGCTGCTCCATTTGAGGCACTGTATGGGCGTAAGTGCCGGTCACCTATTTGCTGGGTGGAAGTTGGAGAAAGTCAACTTACCAGTCCTGAACTTATGCACGAGACGACTGAGAAGATCGTGCAAATTCGTAACCGCATGGCAGCAGCACGTGACCGACAGAAGAGTTACGCTGATAAACGCCGCCGACCATTGGAATTTCAAATAGGTGATAAAGTGCTTTTGAAGGTGTCACCTTGGAAGGGTGTGATTCGTTTCTGGAAACGTGGAAAACTAAACCCTAGGTACGTGGGACCATTTGAGATTGTCAAACGGGTTGGCCCCGTAGCCTATCAGTTGAACCTACCTAAAGAACTCAGTGGTGTACATGATGTGTTCCATGTTTCAAACCTGAGAAAATGCCTTGCAGACGAGACTCTCGTCGTTCCGTTAGACGAGATACATGTTGACGAACAACTACGTTTCATCGAGGAACCAGTGGAAGTTATGGACCGAGAGGTCAAGACACTCAAACACAGTTGTATCCCTATTGTCAAAGTCGGATGGAACTCAAAGAGTGGACCAGAGTTTACCTGGGAACGCGAAGATCAGATGAAGAAGAAGTACCCACAACTGTTCAACGATCAGACACCTATTTCTTAAGAAACTATCAGAAAACCTAGCGCGTCTATGTTCTGGATAACTGACCAGTTGCTCATCACTCGTTTGTTAACCTTAGTGTTCTAATTTTCGGGGAGAAAATCCCTTCAACAAGGGGATGATGTCATAACTCTCGCAAAACCTTACGTTCTGTGTTTTGGATTTATTTCAGAAATCTCAAAAACCTTACCACGTGTAAACTTATGAACACTCTTCTTTTGTCACTGTTAAATCCGGTGTCCCGCGTTAACCTGATGTTTTAATTTTCGGGACGAAAATTCTTTCAACGAGGGTATGATGTGACATCTCGATATTTCAGGTTAACACCATCAGCTCTACTCTCGTTACGTTAACTCCTTACGAAACTTCTTTATGAGTGTTTTGAAATAAAATAAAATGTTAGTAACAATAATAATAATAATAATAATAATAATAATAATAATAATAATAATAATAATAATAATAATAATAATAACAACAATAATAATAATAATAATAATACAAACAATTATATAATCAAGGGATGTTATCTCAACCACCCCACTATAACCACTTGCCCAACCCCACCATTCCATAACCTCGACAACCCCTCCCTCATTCATTCTCAACACTCAAACTCTCCTCTTCTCTTTCGACAGCCCACCCTCAACCACCCCACTTTAACCACCTACCCCCACCCCACTTGACAACCCCATTTGCGACCGGTATAGTAATTAAATACATATATAAATACACAATATTCCCCCTTGACAACCCCATGCCATTCGCGACTGGGAGAACTCCGTTAGCACCTCTCATCGGCCCTCCTCATCTTTGCAGCCTTCGGTTCATGTTAATCTTCCTTGAGCAGCCTTCCCGACTTCAACCGGGGACTTAAGATAATCAACATACCTTTGGCACTTTCCTCGCGGTGAATCGTGTGCAGCGAGCGGCCCCCAGCAGCCCCTAACTTCCGACCGAAACCACCCGTACGGTATGTTCCTCATTGGTTTTAGGTGTTTGGATTCGTTACGGTTTGGCTTTACGATGCATGGTACACGCTTCTTACGTTCTGTATGTTCAAGATATGCGTAACTGTCATGAACGTGCATTTGGATCGATGCAGGCAGGCATACGTATTCAACGTGCGTTTGGATCGATGCGGGCAGGCATACGTATTCATGTATCTACAGTTAAGATTGTATGTGTGTTATATGTATATGTATCTATTGTGTGTGTGTTATGCGTGGGTTCTTTGTGTGTAACACAATATTACATATACTATGATTACTACATAATATAAAAATACTATTATATGAAAAGCCTCAAACCTAAAATCTAACTGTAAATCATAAAGTATACACAGGTTTGAAATTAAAATTCATTAAACCAAAGGCAGCAATGTCTATCACTAATCGGTGGTGGGTTTCTAATTTAAAGTGGGTGCGTATTCATTTTAAATATATATATATATTTCTGTTGATGCAAATATACAAAGAAGTGGGATCGTGCTGTATATATGGGTGTATGTATATATGCAGTTAGGCATGGAACTTGCATGGGTAGTAGCTAGGTAGTTTTAGGATGCATGTTTCTCTGACATTTTTCACAAGCACTAAGTTGTTAACAATGATATTAAAAGAAAAATATTAATGTGAATCATGCATAACAAAATACAGTTTGGTTTTTTAAGGAATAATTATTATTTTACAAGTATTTTTACAAAGGTGATCATATATTTAATTTTGTGTGTATGCTTAGGAATGGTAAATTATATGCTTGTATTGTGTTAATCGTTCTTGCTTGTGAATGGGTGGTATCGATAGCCTGCATCGCAGCCGAGTCGCGTAACGCGAAGCCGTCCAATTCTGGTATTATTATTTAATAATTAATATTAATTATATATTAACTGAAATTCAGGCTATTCGGAAACCTGACTGCTTGTGCTTGCATCACTAAATTGTTGTGCTTGTAAGGTGAGTCTTCACGGCCCCTATTTTACTCTTTTCCTTTTTGGGGGAGAAAACATGCAAACATATTTACAAAATGGTTTTTAGTATTATTGATATCGTCTGTTACGTTAGTGCAAACATACTTGAAAGTCCTTACATTCTCGAACCGTTAGTAATGTGTAGCGACGTAATTCTGAGTAGTACTACTGGGTTTGACAAACCTCGCCCGGGCTAGTCACGCTAGCTTGATTGGAGGTCAAACAGGTGCATTATTGACCTAACATTTATCACTGTCTGGTGAGACGTGACGGGAAGGCAACAAACATACGAACATACAAACAGTCAGCCTCGGTTCGAAATGTGAAGTAACTTGATTATAGGCTAGCTACCTATCGATATGCTTTAATTACTAAACCATTTGAACAGTTACACACATTCGAACAGTTACAAACATTCGAACAGTTACAAACATTCGAACAGTTACAAACATTCGAACAGTTACGAACATTTTCAACTGTGATAAAACCTGTGAACTCACCAACTTTATGTTGACACACTTTAGCATGTTTTCTCAGGTAACAGGAACGCTTAAGCTCATGATGCACGATTAAGGAACGCACTCAAGACATGCATTCATCAGATCCATTTATTTTGCATTAGACATTGTTTTGACTTAGCATTTCAGACTTTCAGTATTGTTTACATTTCGTTTATTCGCTTCCGCACTGATATTCATTTCATTTACGTTACTCTGATTTATGCCAAACGTTTATTTTTAAACTCATATAGTGTCGTTTGATATGACTGTGTCTGAGATCCTGGTATGTCACACGCCTAACGGGTAAAACCCCGTTTGTGGAAATTGAGGGTGTGACAATATATATATAGATTATAACATAACATATGTTATATAATTATTTAATTCATAATTTCATATATAACAACTATTATTTAGATACAAATTCACTTGAGAACTCATTTTAATTTGAAAACTTAATATTCCTTCATTTTTTATTTAAACGTTCATAACTTTTTCATACGTCATTATTTTTAAAAAAATATGCATTGTTAATTAGAAAATTTTTTATCTTTAATTTTAGTATAATATTGTTATATCAAAACGAAAAAAGTACACGTCAATACTGCATATAATATGATGTGTTGTATATATTTGGTCTGTTATATTACATATATGCAACATATATGTAATATAGGAATATTATACTTAAATTAAAGATAAAACCATTCTTAATTTTATAGTGTAATTTTAAAAAATAATAATAACGTATGAAAAGTTATAAACGTTTAAAGAAAAATGAAAAGAGTTCTGCAAATTCTCACATTAAAAGTTTCTCACATGATTATTTTCTTATATACATAAATCTTTGTACTTAATAAATAAAAATATTAGGGGATACATGTCACTCTCTTATATCTCCTTAGCTTTTTTTTCCTCTCTTGTCCCTCTCCTATTAATTATATGTATTTCTATAATTGTTTTTTTAATTTTTTTGTTTCCCTCCCCTAGTCTCCTATTAAATAATAATGACTTCTATAATTCTTTTTATAAACATTTTTTTGTTTGTAAAAAATAAGTTTGATTTAATGCAAATCAAACACTTTTATGAATTAAACATTTCTTTTATTCTTTTTATAGAAACATTTTATTAATTTGCTATATAATGTTTCTTAGAATTTGTATTACAAGACTGTGTGATATGTTAAAAACATGTAATATGTAAATCCGTATTAGTAAATATTTAAGCTTTGCATTTATGTAACCTATATAACACGAGGTTTCTAATAAGTATTTAATAGATCGAATTTGATTATATAAACAAAAGTATCATTTAGGCTCGTGAACCGATCTGGTTCATTCTGTGGAGCTTGGGCTTGAACACATTAATTAAATTAGCCATATGAGCTCAACTTCGTTTTAGTTCAGCACAATTCGAGCTTTGAGCAAGCCTATTCCAAGTAGCTCACGAGCTTATTTAACTCGTTTACACCACCAACACGTCTTTGTTCAGTATTACTGAGGATTCGATAAACCTACAATCTATCTAATGGTTCTATACCATTTTTTCGAATGATGCTATGAATACACAACCAAGCACATTCTCTGACTACCGGTTAATGATCAACTTTGAAAAATGGGTAAATTGTAAATGCAAAATATGGCCATTCCTCGAATTTAGCTAGATTTGATTTGTCTGTATTATCTTTTTAATACAAGTCTCGTGATGTATTTGTTGCATTAAATACCGTAGTCTAAAAATCAAGCATTCTGATTAGTTGATAATTTTACTATTGTTGGGAATTTAATGAAAGGTTCTTGTAAAAAGTTTCATTGACGTCTATATCATGTCGAGTAAACCTAGTTGTGAGAATTCTTAATTCTTGAGTTCTAAGGAGGATCATTTGTTCAATTAGCGATACTTTCAGGTTGTTCTGAAAGTAAGGAATAACATTTTATCTCTCTTTGTTCTTCTATATAAATGTTAGGTGTCTTAATAGGATTTTCTGGGTTAGTTTCTTCAAGTAGAAGATTAAGATCCGGGATCTCTCCAACCTGGTCTGCATATATTATAGGAAGAAGTGATATTTTCTAGGCTGAATACCAGAAAACTAGTTTTTTCCCCTCTTAGACAACATTAGTGTAGGTTTTGTGGTTTAAGTTTATGATTATTCACTTGAATCGTGTGAATCGCTTTTAATATAAAGGTTATTTTAATGGTAATTTAAAATATATAATCATATTAGATCATAGGTTTCAAGAACAAGTATAGAATTTTGTATAAGAATTGTACTAGAATTCATATGATTTTGATAACTAAAAATTAACAAGATGAATTCTTTATATATGGGTCGAATCATTGTAATGGTTTGGTGAACCATTGTAACATTTCAAGTAGTTGTCAAATGGTTAGCGTTTATCAATGTGAACTGATGACAATTACAAAAGTATAAACCATTAGTAGTAATTATCATCGGTTGATATCAACCATCGATTGATATAGATCATCTATCAACCGTGTCATTTGCTATGATATACAACATTACTTTTAATGTACAAATTTGCTATTGGTGTACAAAATTGTCATGATCATCAATTGCTATAATGTTCAGCATGACCTAAGCCAAGAGCTTTGATCCTTAAAACATGTCGTATGTGTTACTCTTTGACACCCCATATGGTGGGGATGGTGACCCCTTTTCATTTTAAGAGGTTTCATTTCTTAGAACCATAAGGTTCCCACTTGTTTAGCGTTTAATTATGATTTTCTGTTTAGGCACTTAGTAAGTCCTAATTACCCAACATAACTTGATCACACAAAATTCATCATCTTTCTAGTTTGTTACTTGAAATTAGTATAAATTTGTGTTTTTTTTTTCACTACGTCATATCTATGTTAAATGAAATAGTAAACCACACAAATATCCAAGTGCTAAGGTTAACTTGCATTTTTTGTGAAATTGTGTATGATTCCAACTGTTTTTCCACTAGTAACACCTATGATCCTTGAAATAGACACATGTTAAAAGAGTTATTACGTTGTTAAAATAACCATTTTAGCTATGTTATTAACAAAGTCCCAAATTATCAAGGAGCAGATGTTACTAACTGGCTTGATGTATGTAGTAGTCAAGTATGTCTTTGGCTATAGAGAAAAATAATGAATATGAGTACCTTGCAAATGTGAGTTTAAAATTTTCTAACGTATACCCGCTCCTACCCCAATACCATCTTCTTCATTAGATTTTCAGTGACCAATGGAGAATACACAGCACATGAGTAATCACCAATGGTCCTAGTTTGAACAACCACCAACCTATTACTTCTCTCTCTACTAGATTAAGGTTGAGTTCATAGATTTTATCGGTCCTGTTCAAACTATTAAACGCATGTATCAATTCCTATCAAATCACACGTCACCACCACCAATACGTCTTGCTCAATGTTTTTCACACCATTAGATGCAAGCTTTAACAAATGAATTAATTCACTGAAAACATCACACAACTTATTTGATCTACTACCTCGCATATGCAATCATGCTATAGCTTGTTCAACGCACATGGACATCCACATTCTACCTTCACCTTGCATATCCATTGCTTTTCCGTCATCTGACATATCGTTAGGGGTATTCAAATTCGGATATCCGAAAATTTAGGATAGTGGATTTCACTATCCGAATCCGAAATTTCGGATTTGGATCCTGATAACCGTTCGGATATCCGAATTAAAAAAATTGCATTATTTAATAAATTTTATAAATATATATAATTTTTATTGATGTTTTTGGATATCTGAAGTTTTTATTAAAATATCCAAAATATTTAATATTTTTAATTTTTATAAAGAATATTTCAGATATTTCAGATATCTGAAATATATGAAATTTCTCAAAATCACTATCCGAATCCGAATCCAAAATTTCAAATACCCGAATTTCGGATTTTCGGATATTTCGGATTCGATTGCGGATTAGGATATTTTTTAACACCCCTACATATTGTCATATTCCTTCCTCCGGTCTTCTTCATCTATAAACTCTTTTCAAGCGTCAAGTTGGCTTTAGTGGCTAACAAGACGCACGGCAAATAGAAAAATGTGTTCTCTTCATTTTTTGGAAGGACATAATATTTTATTGAAATAAACAAAGGACACCAACAAAAATGAAAAATCTCCGACCAAAAACACCCGATTATAAAGAAAAGTTAACAAAATCAAAAGTACATAATTTGTTCTGTGAGATCATGGATAACAGCTCCATGTTTCAACCACCAGAAGGTTAGATATTTCACTTCATCAACTAGCGCCATCGTATACACATGCTTTGAGTTGAATATGAGATCATTTCCGGCCCTCGAGATCAACCAAATGACAGCCACAAACACCAAAGACTTTGCCCTCTTAAACTTTACCGATCCTTGTTTGGATAACGGGGCTACCAAGAGCTCCCTTATAGATGAATATACCCCCAGGTGGACACGACACCATGCTGAAATCTTCGACCACACTGTAACGCAAACGAGCATCCCTAAAGCACATGGTCAACCGACTTCCATTACAGATAGTCTCATAGAGTTAAAAGATGAATAATGTTTAATATAACTTTACAGTATTCAAATTTACTAATCTATACTATATAATAAAAGAGTAACTAGTATGACACATGTCATTCTCATGTTACTCCTTAAATAATTTACTGCCTAAACTAATATATTATTTTAGTTAAGTTTTTTATTTTAAGAAACTCAATTAATAGTAATAATTCATTTTGTTTTAAATTTAATTTTTATATTATCAACTTAATTGTGTAATCATATTATTTTGAACTATACATATTTTTACAGTTAAATAAGATTTAAACCTTGATCTTTCTTAAAAATAATATTTAACTCTTACCGCTACCCTAATTAACATTACCATCCGCGTAACGATTTTTTTACCCAAACTTAAATTTATAAAAAGTTTCAAAATATTATTATTATATATTGTAACAAGTATATTTTACTAGTTTTACTATACACAAGTGTTTCACCAACATCCAACGTGCCTTATTTGAAGGCCATTTGATCATCTTCCTCTTCATACCTCTCATTCCTTCACTTTTTCTCCAACACGTTTCCGTACACGCATTTCATCATCATCACACCACAACATCCACCAGATCTACAACACTAATTCATCATCTAATCTTCATAATCCTTAATCGATTCTTCATAATCATCCGATATTCAATTATATCGATTGATCCTCATCGTTGTTCCACCAATGCGCCCAAAACATTCTTCGTTAGGGTTTGCTTAAGCGGTTGTTCGATTAATCGATTGGATCGATGGTGATTGTTGGTGAGTTTGCGGATGCAGAGGCGAAACTGTGGGGATAATTGTTGGAATCAACGGTTAGATCGGGGGTTGTTGATGGAATCAACGCCACCGTCGAAGTTGTTGTCTGATGATTCGTCGTATTATTCGTTGAAGAATCCTTTGTCCGGTGGTGGCGGTGGCGGTGGCGGTGGCGGTGGCGGTGGCGGTGGCGGTGGCGGTGGCGGTGGTGGTGGTGGTGGTGGTGGTGGTTTGAGTGTCGGTGACGGTGGTGTGGGGTATATTGAGCATACGGTCACGAAATTCGATACGCTTGCTGGTGTCGCAATAAAGTATGGCGTTGAGGTAAATTTTTTGCTTTTTTGTTTACCAGAAATTGAATATGATTGATTGCTTATTGGTTGTGTGCCCTTTGGGTTAATATATTTTTTTACCTTTTGTACTTGTTATGATGGATTTGTGTTGTATAAAGGATGTTATGTCATTTATGGGTGTCTGGTACATTCTTTTTCTAGAGTGTCCATGCTCAGAGAAAATCCAAATGTGACTGTGTTTTGTAGTAATAATTTTGGTTAAGTAAAACAGAGAATTTAGCAACTGTATGATCTTATGATGCATTTAGCCTGCTGTCATTGCTGAAAAGAAAAAAATGCATTCTGGAGAACAAATGATTGGTTGATGTTATTTCTGTTGTTAAGAAATAAAAAGGACATTTTGGTAGCTTTTGCGTTCTTTTAGTTTTATGCCAACTTGTCAATTTGGCAAAGGTACTACTGCCAACTACAATTTGTCTCTCCTGTTATGAAAAGGTAGTCTACTTCATGATTTAGGACTGTAAAGAGATGTTTTTGAGCTAAGTTAATGTTAATTTACAAATTCAGAGAATCATTTTATCTGCTTATGGCATCTTTTAGGGGCAATTTTGTATATATCACTAAAAAGTTGAAATAGTATTATATTTACCGGACCAAAAAAATATCAAATATACCTGTTTAAAACACAAAAAGTTTCATATTTACCTATTTTGTTAAATATAATTTATATCCTTACACTTCAAGCTCTCATAAACTAAGTAACCTCTTATGTAAGAAGAGAAGGCATTTGTGTCAAAGATATGAAGAATGGGTATATTTGATATCTCGTTTTTTGTCGGGTAAATATGATATTATTCAAGTTTTGAGGGCAATATACAAAATTATCCCTTTTTTATAAACAGCTAAATTGCTTATGTTTATCTGCTTTCTTACGGCGACGTCAGTTGTTTTAAAAACCATTGCTTATTTCGAACTTATATTCTTGGTGGAATCTGTTTACCTCTAGCTGATTATCTGTTTATGCTTATATGCATAAGCAAAACAAGCAATCCTAAACACTCCATAATACAAATTAGCAATGACTTCTCATCAAATCATTTTAGACAAAGGAATGGTTTAACTTATTCAGTTCAGGCTCTTAGCTATTTATGGGACAAGGACTAAGGATAGCTGGTTTTCTTGAGATGATGACCAGTCTGCAACATTAGGTGATGACATCGACTGATTTGAGGACGCTAGCCAATTGAGGAAGTACTTATTTACGACCAACATTGTTCGTTTTGTCATACTTGTTATAGAGTGGTGGTTATCAAATCTCTCTTAAAACTTTGGAACCACTGAAAAGGGAAATATTTGGATTCTTGAAGTCATACGGATTATCTATTTATCCGAATGACACCAAAAGGAATTTATATGAATGAATGTTTTATCATATATTGAAATAGTCATTTAGTGGAAACGAAGAACTATATTGAGGTCATTTATGTTACTATAGATATTCATTTCTACATTTAGATTTGGGCATGCTGATTTTATATATTCTATAGGTAACATTTCATTATATGACAGGTGGCTGACGTAAAAAGGATGAACGGCCTGACAACTGATCTACAAATGTTTGCCCGCAAGACACTTCATATACCCCTACCAGGAAGGCACCCGCCTTCTCCCATCATGTCAAACGGACATGACACTCAAGGGTACTATACATCACATTCTATTTATGAAATTGTTTTTAACCATCCAATTCTCATGTTTGAATCTTGCTTCTGTGTTATGGATTTTACATATCATAACATACTAACAAATAGTCGACAAAAAATGCCATTAATTGGTTCATGTTTACACTTCTACGTCTTAGAATCCCGTTTTAGTATATTGTACAGAATACCATTTTTGTATATTGTAAGTCGTGAACAATATCGTATCATAGTGTTTACTTTAAATTTTTTCAGAATTTTGTTAATGCACACGGACTATTTAGAACACGTAAATACTACCTAATTTAGTAAAGAATGCATACTTTTATGTTAGCTATTTAAATAAGAGGATCGTTGGCCGTGGATGATACTATGTCTTGAAGTGTTGTTTTAGTTTCACATTTGTCATTCTGTTGAGTCCATGTTTGCCTAAAGTTGCACCTGGAAATATTAACAGCTTACTGTTATATATCTATAACATATAATAAAAGAAGGTTTTCTTTTAACACGTGTCATCATTCTAGCATATCAAATGACACGTGTCATCATTTTAGCATATTCGAAAAATCATTTTCCCGCCTCTCTCTCATAATAAATACGAAAATTATAAAATAATCAATTTGACTTTCCTTTTTACTAAAATATCTTAAAACAAATATATATACACTAGCTTTATTAAACCCGTGTATTACACGTATTTAATAAATAACATATTAATATAATAAATTTATTTTATAAATGATATTATAAGATACGATATGACTGACTATAATTAATAAAAAAGTGATATCAACATTTTTAAATTTTAATTTTAATTTTTTTTCAAAAAAATAAACATTTTGTTCTAAAACAAACCGTATAAAAATGTCATTTTAAAAATTTCCTTATTATAACTCCCAAATGTAATTATTTTTTGTTTGAAAAAATTGAATTTTTAAAAATACCAATTTTAAAATATTTAATATTTTTAAAAACGTTTTATGCTTTGGAAAAATTAATTATTTTATAAAAAATTTGTTTATTTAAAAATAATATTAATAAATAGATCTATTTTTTTTAATTTATTAAATGTAAAAGAATGTTAAATAATATTATTACTAATTAAGGAAATTATTTAAGAGGAGAGAGAGGCGGGAAAATTTTGGTGATGATGATTGTGGTGCTGCCACGTGGCATCTACGTGGCATCTCGATGATTATGGTGCTGCCACGTGGCATCTCAAGTTACTCTTTTATTAGAGTAAGAAGATTTATGTTTATTGTCTCTCTCATATTAAATAATAATTATTTTAAATAAGTAAACTAAAATATTAAACATCTAAAATAAAAATTTTTTTAATAATTTATTAATATATACTAAATTATATGATTTTAGACTTATTTTATCTTTAAATATAGAGTAATAATTTGAGATTTCATTTTTTGTTATAACTTTTAAATATTTATTATATTTTTATTTCACCAATAGCTAATTAAATTTAGAAAATAAAATATTTAAAAAACTAATGGTTTTGATATGTTTTATTTATTCCACCCATGTAATACATGGGCTCTAACATAGTAATTATAATAAAATAATAGGTGATGAGATGTTCTTGGCATGAGAAATACAACAAAACTCAAGGACTGAATTGAAGAGAATATTTATACATAGGTTGATCTTGTGATTAATTATTGCGTGATTGTTTCCTGCTGTTAATTTGGAAGGAGATCTCATCTTGTAATTTATAGGAAGCCGAACAGTTGACAAGATCACACTTTTTATATAGATGCATGCACATCTTTTGCAACCATGCTTATTTGCTGATAGTGAAGTGACTTATCGTTTTGGGTCATATCATCAAACATTATTAAGTTGAGTTGCTGTTTGGACTAGATGTGGTGGCATGGTGGGTTGGTAACGGGTCAAAACATGTTCATATTCAAATTAAGTTTTTCTTACAATTTGGAATGGGTTAGATCGGCTTTGATCTGGTACTTTTCGTCAAAACTTCTTAAAATTTTAAAAATATTACTGTCTTGACATATATGATTTGCAAAAATGATATTATATCAATAATAATATAATGTTTTGGAATTAAAATAATTTAGGAGATTATATGTGCATCAAAAATACACGTATGGCAAAAATACACTTATGCCGACTATTCACTCATTTAATAATTTCCTTTTAAGCTATTTTTTATTAATTTGTCTGTTTGATCGTTAGAGATAAAACGTATGCGCTACCCATTTATAAGTAAATGGGTCCAAATTGAGCAGAAATTATTTCGTAGTTATTACTTATTAGTTACTGTTATGAACCAAGTGAGCTAACCTTATGATATTCTTTCAGGCCAAAACGGTCCGACATGACACCACCAACCGTAGACAGTCTGATTTGTTTGACTCGATCAAATCCCTAAAGTTATCATCTTCTTCCACACGAACCGTTTCACCATCCATGGATGCTTTACGAGACTATTATGGTCTTAAACCAACTAATCAGAATGGTATTATTGAAAGAAAGCAGGTGCTTTGAGCTTAGAAAACGGGCCAAAACAACTTGAAAGCTCTCACTCGCCACACAGTCTTCATAGAAAATGTAGAAGCTTAGCCTGCGAGTTGTCAGAAACAGGCGCCATAAACAACGAAATGCCCGTTACAAACGGTATAAAGCCGATTCCGATACATGGTATGATAAATTAATGAGAAGGCGTAGATCAGAAATCGACCTCCAAAATCACACCCCAGAAACAATGCTTAAACCAGACACCACCAACACCACCACTGCATTTTCACCTGCAGGCGGAAAAGGCTTAGCACTGAGACCAAAAGCCGCCAGCCGAACCGCCAGTGATGCCGACGGACTGCAAAACATGCCGCCTTTAAAACTAGGCGAGTCAGCAACCACCGACACTTCTAGTGGAGTAAAAAAGTCTTCAAGCTCACCAAGCTTTCACGAATCATACAGTAACAGTAATAATAATGGTACATCCTCATTATCGATCTGGCCAACTTCCATGTTGAACTTGACTGCTGATCTTCAAGCTTTGTCTTCCGCCGCCATCACAAGACCTATATTGATGGCTTGCCAAAGCCAATGAGCGGCCGTAAGAACAAAGCCGCTATTGATTAGTAAATTCTCTTGCTTTTATATATGGTTCTTTTCAAGTATTTGAATTTGCGGGAAAAAGAATATAAAGAAATGGTGATTATATAGTTTTTGGGGCTAGGATTATTTAGTATTACATTTAGATAGAAAATTGAGTATTAGATGTTTAGGTTTGTGTATGAAGGAATGCAGGGAGAAGGTTGGGTGGTGTTTATATGTTTCTCCATTTCTATTTATTTTGAGACCAAAATGTTTACATTTTGGGCATAGTATCTTTATTAAATTGATTTACATGTATTGTTTTGCAAAAGATATCATCATATTCATGGAAAGACCACCACTCTTGGTAAATGATATTTGTGGAAAAGAAATCCATACTTGTAATACTTGTGGATTGTGAGTACCATTGAACAGTTACTTTTAGGGTGGTGTATATTTGTTTTTGGTAACTTTTAGGGCAGTGTATATTTGTTTATGAGTAAATTACCATTGCATCCCTGACATTTGCCCATTTTAACCACTTGCGTCCCTGCAGTTTCAAAATTGCCATCGGCCCCTAACGTTTCGTGTTATCTTCATTTGAGCCTATACGTTTCATTTTTATATCCATTTGAGTTCAAATAATTAACACCGTTAATGTTTCTGTTAAAATTATTAATAAAAAGACGAAACTACCCTTCAAATTAAATAATAACAATAAAACCCTTGTGGGTCCCATCCATCAACATCATCTCTTCAAACCACCACCACCATAACCACCCCTATCACCACCACCACAACCACCCAGTTATCACCACCAGCACCACCGCCGCCCGATCCACCCACCGGCGACTTGCCATCGGCAGCTTCATCAAAGAGTACGCCAATCGCGTCGACATCCTCACCTTCGACGACGACACCCTCTCCCTCACCCCCAACCCCAATGGCTACTACGGGATCCAGCTCCATCTCCGATGAAATCGCCACCGCAGATCACCACCGCAGATCACCACCATCCACCAGGGAGCCACCGCCACTCCGCCTGAAGTAAACCACCACCATCGTAACGCTGCCAGATCTGACCGGAGAGATCGAAGGGATGGCTTCTCCGGAAGTCGATTCCCATCTTCAACCACAATGAACCCATCGTAATTTGTATCTTCCTATCGTCTTCAAATCACCAGTGGGGGTGATTTAATTTCATAAGGTAAATCATCCTCCGACATCGCTAACAAACGATTGTTGAATACACCAAACCAGCGTTTGCGACACCAATGCCCTGACTATGATCGACTAACCCACACAACCCACAAGCGTAAAACAGGAGCAATTTTGCGATGCCAGAGTGACCGTTAAGCTCCCCGATCGCTTTTGGAAACACTGTTTTCCGATCGCTCGTTCTTGAACAAGTCTCTGTGTTTCTGTGAACCTACAGGCGTAACTCGTTGAACCGTTGTCGAACTTCACGGCGTAAATCATGCCGTCACCGTCGAACAGGTGGTGGTCGGAGGGGGCTCGAACATGGGGTTAGCCCCATTTCAAGAATACACACTGTCGATCCGGGATGGTTCCGACGACGGGAAGACGATGTTGCACCGGTTGCTCCGGAACAGGGGAGAAGCATCCAACGATTTGAATCGTAGAATCGACTGTTTTCGGTAGCAATTGCTTCTTTTCACGTTCGATTAAGGTTTTCAATGGTTGTTTGAGTGTTCGAATACACGATTGTTCTAGTTACATCTTCAATTTCTTCAATTGAGATTTGAGGAACAAGTTATAGTTACCACTCCTCCGGAAGAATAGCGGGTGGTGATGGGTGACGGTGGCGTTTATGGTGGTGGGTGATGAAGAGATGAGAGTGAGTGTGTGTGTATGTGTTTGGGTAGAGAGATGGGTGGTCCTACAAAGATTTTTAAAAACATTTTATTATTAAGGGGCAATTTAGTCATTTCACACAGAGTTAACTGAATAATTTAACGGAGTTAGCCATTTGGATTCAAACGAGGACAAAATTAAAACGTTAGGGGGCAAGACTTTGAAACTGCAGGGACGCAAGTGGTTAAAATGGGCAAATGTCAGGGATGCAAATGGTAATTTACTCTTGTTTTTTTTATATTATTAGTTAGATGTGGTTTTCGGTAACTTTTAGTGCAGTATTCTTATATGGTTGTTTGCTTTGATTTCTCTTAGTTATTTTCTATGCTAAGTCGACTACTATACTAACTGGAAAAAATTTCTGGAGTCATGATTCTTATCAGAAACCTCTCTATTCTTTGGGTTTGACTTCATATCGTCAGATTCATTTCTTTTTTAAAACCAGTCTTGCATTTTTATTTTTATTTTGTTAAGAACGTTTGTTAAATGACGATGTGACTGCAGCCACAAAGACTCGTTCACCATTCCGTAACGATGTTTCTGCATTTAAGCAAATGATAGCAGAATCACCACTCTGATCATGGTAGAAGATGTGGTATGTGCGAAAAATGTCCATTGTGGCCCTATGTGGCACATGCTCTTATGCAATGCCGTAAGATCTTAGAGAGTAGACTCCTCATGGGTGATGATTGTATAAGAATTTTTCAAAGATGCTCACATAGATAAACACCACACCTAGCAAAATCCCCACTTGATAGTAGGGTCGAGGGTGTATATTACCTTTAACCCATGGTACAAAAACACTACTTTTAAAGAGACTCCTGACTTGCATAATCGCATAGTTGAGTGCAAAATTAATTTATTACTTCATTTGTATACAAAAACAAAGTAAACTGAACTTTTTAGAAGTGCTTAATTCGGATGATTATAGCATATCAATTGATGATGACATTGTCAAAACTTCGGTTGACTGGGTGAAAACCAGTTTCTAAATGTTTTATTAATATGCATAAGCTCGGTCACGCCATCACACAACACAAATTTATAGCATGATCAAGGTGATGATTACATTGTCATAAGTAACAAGATGCCATGTATAGGAAATTAACAGATTTTGGCTGTATCTAAAGGATAGTTAAAAACAAAATCCCAGCGCACTGGTGTGGTAATGTACCCATCTAGTCTGTATAGCTCAGCATGAAATCACTGGAACCCAAAAGATATCAGGAACCGTTGCCCGTTTTGCATCTAGACTCACTCCAAGTAGCTTCTTGTTACTAGAACCGGGCTTTCCTGCATCATAATAACAATTGAAGCAAGATCAAATTGTAATTTTCCTTTTCATTTAGGCTCGTGAAATAATACCAATTTTAACATTTACCATTTCTCCCAAAATTGTTTATGCACGAAGATCTGTAACTTTACCAATTGCAACTGTTTTTCCTGAAGAAGAGAAAGGTTATATTTTTGTTAAATTTCTACGGTTAGTAGGAGTATAAAGATACGAAGTTACACTTGCTTAGTTTTAAATTTATACTACTTAAAACAAATTTACCTTCCGTGCGGAGTGTAAACCGCCCAAGCTGTGAAAAATCTGAGAATTTCTCGATGCATATCATATTAGACACCTGAGGAAGATATTTGATTGCCAACCATCAGAAGTTGTTTAAAAAAAGTTGTTCTTGTGGTTATATCCATGACTACCAACACTACATTGACATGAAAAGCAAAAGGACCATATATATGGGTGGGATAGAGTAAATTAGATATATAGGAGGAAAAGTAGATGTGGCATATGTTCAACTCAGTAGCTTATGAGCCCGTAAAACGGTAAAACAAACCTAGCATAACAAAAAGATTAAATACAAGTTAAATAGGTAAATGTCACTTAAAGTGTAACTTTATATTCTAAATGCATACACCCTCCCAAATCATATTAAAAAATGATATTATTATTAGCATTTAATATTATTATAATCATTGTTGACACAATAACTATTTATTAATATCTAGAAATTTGGACAAAAAACTGTTTCAGGTCAACCCAACCTGTATCAGAATTTACCCTTGTGGTCATACCAAAAATGATTACCCTTTTACACAACATGCCTGACACCTCTAGGAAAAAGAAAGAAGAAACAAAATAATGTAAAAAGAAACGAGGTGAAACATTTAGGACAAAAACTAACCTGAATACGACATATAACAACAGCACCGTTTTCACAAAAAGCACCTTCTTTTCATAGGTTTCCTAGTTTTAGGATCAATTGCTGCATCAGCTCAATAATCTCACATTCCTCGACAACAGAATGAATGTGCAACACAGCCTTGTAACCAGCAGTGAAAATAGCCTAAAGTAGAAAACAAAATTCAGAGCAATAACCAACGAAGCCAATAATTGATTGAATAAGAAAGATAATTTAGTTCCATACATTATCCAGCAATTCAAGGACATGCAATTGAGCGACAAACTCATTTACTGCTGGTATTGGTTTTCTGCATAGAAAACAGCCGACATTAAACCCTTTATTAAAAGACATGCAAGAGTGAGTAAACAACAAAGAAAAACAAGTTACATGGCAAAGAGTACAGGTCAGTGGGGTTAAATAACATGAATTGAATGTGATCAGGTCAAAACTCATAATTATTTAGTGTGGATCAAAAGGCTCGAAATGAGATGAGTGCGACAACACATAACACACTTTACCCATGTAACATTATCATGTGAACGAAACACACATATAAAGAGCACCCATGCTAGACTGTTAGACATATTATTAGTGCCACTATATGTGTTAACGTTGATCTTAGCAAGAAAACATACCGATGTTGGAAAGAACAAAGCCCGAAAGTATGTCTTCTTCTTCAATCCCAGATAATCGAACTCTTAGGTTCTCACCAGGACCGGCACTCCTAACTTTGTCCTCATCACAATATATGGCAAGAACTTTCACCTGAACCTGCATGTACAATTTACAACTATGCCCTCTTAGAGATTGGTATTCAGAATTTATAAAAATAAAATAAAAAATAAATAAAAAGTCCATGTGAAAAGCACCTTGTTTGGCATAATGAGCAAATTATTGCCCTCACGTACACTACCAGATTCAACTTTCCCCATAACAACAGTACCCATGTCCTTGAACTTGTCAATAATCGGCATCCTGGTAATTATATATTCAGTTGGATAATACCTTCAATTCATTTCAAAGACATAAACAGTTTAAGAGAAACTAGTAATGGAAGTGATACCTAAATGGACCATTTGGATCTCGTGGAGGAACCTCAACAGCATCAAGGGCTTCAAAGAGGCATTGACCAGTCCACCATGGACATACATTTTTGTCCATTCTTGTTTGCAAGTTGGTACCATGAAGTCCAGATATCGGAAGAAACTGAATGTCTACAACCATTAAAGAGTAAAAATATTACCAAATTTTCTTAACGATCTTATAACCACAAACATTATCCAAAAAATTGCAACTTTTATACAAATCCAATACATAAACCAAGGTCGTTGTTCCATGTTACAGTTAGGTATCACAATCAGAGTAGGTTCCAGCGGAAGCAAACAAACACACACAATCACACAAAAGAAAGAGTAGACACGAGAGAATTATAGTGGTTCGGTCTAGGTGACCTACGTCTACTCTGCAACTAGGGTTTATATATTATTGTGCTCAAAGAATACAATTACATCAATAGGTCTATTTATAATGCTATATTAGGGTTAGTAATTAAGGCAATAACTTAGGCTCCAAGAATTAACTAAATAACCCTAATTGCCTTAGGGCCGGCTGCGCTTGTTTCTGTTTGCAGCGAAAACAGGCCCGAACCAAGCCGGTTCGGCCCAAAGCCTTCACAACCCAACAGTTACCTCCTCCTCAAGTATGTCATTGAAGAAGGCATTATTGACATGATGGAGCGGCTGATAGCTACAGACAAGTCGCACAAATCTAAACAGACAGTTTCGTATGCTATGATAGCTAAGTGACGACAAGACAACTATACAGTTGGCATTATGCAACTTGTTGTTGGTTCAGGACCATTCCACACGCAATCACTGGAACCCAAATATGGTTCTAATAATTCTGATTAACTGGAAACCGAAAGTTACAAATGCATTAGAATAAAGGACTTGCTTCTCAATTGAAAAACCTAATTTTAAATAGAAAACAAAGAAAACGTGAAGTAACAAACTTGTAATTAAGATTCCTACTAATAAGCAAAACTAAGGCTACCAAGTCTTCCCATAACCCAAGTCTAAAACTGATCATGGATGAGCGATTCTTGTGTGACCCATTTATTCACTTAAACCACTAAAACCGTGACCCGTTAACCCATGGACATCTCGATTAGCCAACACTTATTGTGAGCACATTCTAAAAATTAAAATGATTCTCGAATATAAAACACTTACCCATTTGATAACTTGATAATGTATTTGTTTATTATTTGGCATGCAAGCATATTGGCTCTCAAAATCATATCTCAAACATTTACAAAAGGATAGACTATTATAAAACATATGCAAATAACGATAAGTTCATGTTAACAATTATCTTTAAAATTGGCAATCAATGTGACGCAATATGATCTCACGTTTCTTAACAAAGTTAACTAAAATATCTGTGTACTCCCAAGATTAAAAGATAACTTATAATGATTTGTAAAAGCCAAAAAATCCATATACAGTAACAAAAGCAAAGACAAGATTAATAACAAAACAATAATATTTAAAAAAGATATATAATTTTATACCTTTTTCACATTGTAGCCTGAAGACTTCAAAAACGGAACCATTTTTGACTCAATTTCATCATACCTACAAAATGAAGTAATGAACAGGATCTCAGACTTGCAGTGAATATAAGAATTAGGGTTCTGTTACGCCTTAAAAATAATGGCTAAAGCACCTCTCTTTTGACCAGTTAACGGTTGGATCATCCATTTATTGACAACAACCAGCAGCTTAGAAACACCCAAAGTCTTTGCAAGTTGAACATGTTCACGAGTTTGCCCACCTCTTTCATATCCAGTTTCAAATTCCCCTTTCGAGCTGATATAACCTGAGAGTGTGTTGTGAGAGAGTGGGAGAGAGAAAGAGAAAGATAACAAACATGTAATCAAGCAATAACAATACAATATAACAAGATTGCATTAAAACAAACGCTTACCAGTACACTATATCAGCCTGAGAAGCACCACTGATCATATTAGGTACATAACTTTTATGTCCCTGAAAGATATACAAAACCATTAAAAGTGATCAGTATAAAATCAATGTACACAAGATCACTGCATCAGAGGTATCAGAGATATTAACTTTGTGCCACCACATAAGAGGTTCTCTTTAAAGATGATAAAACAACCATCTTAGTTCATCAGTAGCTTTGAAAGAGAAAATATACTACTGTGACATCCCATAAGATAGTATAACTAGTAACTTTATTTTTAATAAACAAACAAACAAACAAACAAAACCAGTATATCCCACTCAAGAGTAGGGTCGGGGGGTAGGTGGTGACAAGTCTTTCCTCTATCCAGATAGGTAGAGAGACCGCTTCCAAAGAGACCCCCGGCTCGATAACAAAAGCAATAAAGCAAGGAATCAACATATAATCAAACATACGATATAAGCTATATGATATATGATACCGTACCCATCATACAGCAAACATTAAAATATCACCAAAAAGAAATATAAAATGAACAAGCATGCATCAGGGAAGCAACAAATTTTCCCTAAAAAGGTCGCAGTGTACTACATACACATCAGGCCCCGTAAGAAGTAATCAAAGTCCCTTCCTAGCTACAGAAACCACTAAAAGTCCTTAATTTTAATTCTACGTCTCCACTCGCTCCTATCCTCGATCATGTGCTCAGAGAGGTGCAAGTGTACCATATCTCGCCTAATTATCTCTTCCCAAGTCAGCCTAGGTCTTCCTCTACTCTTCCTACCCTCTATGACGATGTTCTCAATGCTCTGACCGGTGCTGCCATTGGTCTCCTCTTGACATGTCCATACCACCTTAATCTTCCCTCTCGTATTTTATCTACAATACAAACCACTTCTAACTTCTGTCGAAACACTTCGTTTCTTATCCGATCCAGTCTTGTATGGCCACTCATCCACCTTAGCATTCGCATTTCCGCAACCTCTATTTGTTTCTCGTGCGATTTCTTTATGGCCCAACAGTCTGTTCCATATAGCATAGCTGGGCGTACCACGACTTTGTATAGTTTTCCCTTAAGTTTTGCTGGAAACCTCTTGTCACATAGGATCCCTGATGCTGCTCTCCACTTGCACCATCCTGCTTGGACACGGTGAGCTACATCTCTGTGTATCTCTCCGTCTTCCTGCAGGTACGAGCCCAGGTATTTGAACCTAGATGTCCGTGGGACCGGCATACCCTGGATACTGATTGGGTGTCCTCTTCCTCGTCACCACCAAAGTTGCAATGCATGTATTCCGTCTTAGAGCGACTTATCGTTAATCCTTTGTTCTCCAGCGTTGCTCTTCGCTGCTCTAGCTTGTCGTTAAGCATCATTTTAGATTCTGATATTAAGACAATATCATCCGCAAAGAGCATGCACCACGGGACTGACTGTTGTATAGACTTAGTCATCTCATCCAACACTAGTGCGAAGAGAAATAGACTCAATGCCGATCCTTGGTGGAGCCCCACTTCCACTGAGAATGAGTTTGTGTCTCCTACGGTGCTCGCACACACGTTTTTGCCCCGTCATGCATATCCTTAATTAATTTGATATACCTCTCTGGTACCCCTCTAAGTCATAGAGTTCCCAAATTAGTTGTCGCGGTACACTGTCATAGGCCTTTTCCAGGTCAATGAATACCATATGGAGGTCCCTTTCTTTTCTCTATATTTCTCCATTATCCTTCTTATGACGTGTATGGCTTCTGTCGTAGAGCGTCCTGGCATAAATCCAAATTGGTTTATTGCTATCTGGGTTTCCCGTCTAATTCTCGTGTCAATAACTCTTCCATAGTTTCATCGTGTGACTCAGTAGCTTTATTCCCCTGTAGTTTTCGCAACCTTGAATATCTCCTTTTTTCTTATATATGGGGACTATGACACTGGTTCTCCACTGGTCTGGCATCTTCCCTGTCTTAAAGATAGTGTTGAATAGATCTGTTAGCCATTTGAGACCCTCATCACCCAGGCATTTCCACGCTTCAATCGGTATGTTGTCTGGCCCCACCGCTTTAGCCCTTCAGATTTTCTTCATAGCTCTTGTAACTTCGTCAACTGTGATGCTTCTACAATAGCATTGGTTTTGTTGCGTTGTTTGAGTTGTTCTATCTACCTCAGTTTGTTGATTTTGATTCCTATTGTTAAATAGGTTATCGAAGTAAGTTTTCCATCTGACCTTGATATCTTTCTCCTTCACCAAAACCTTTCCATCCGCATCCTTTATGTACTTGACCATTGTCAGGTCCTGTCTTCTTCTTTCTCTTGCCTTGGCTATCTTAAACATGTCATGCTCTCCTTTCGTCTCTAATCGCTTATACATCATTTCATACGCCGTGTTCTTTGCCTCTGACACCGATTTTTTCGCTTGTCTCTTAGCCTCCTTGTACTTTTGTTTTAGCTCCGCGTGTTCTTCGTCATTGTTACAGTGTATGAGCTCTCTAAAACTTTGTTGTTTGATACGTATCTTCTCCTGTACATTTTCGTTCCACCACCATGATTCCTTATGACCAACTAAACATGTTATGAATGTTATTGAATGAGAGACATGTTTGGTTGTTAAAAAATTATGTCTACTCAGGTGGCATCTAACACTGAAAGCTTCTTTTATGAAATACCGAAAACAAAGTCGATTAATTACATGTTTCTCATGACTATAATAAAAAAAATATTGTAAGTCTTTCTATCTCACTACATCAAAAGTATCAATAAAGACAGTTACCGGTGCATCCAATATAGTAAATCGTGTAGTTCTGTCTCAAATGTGCTCTCCCAACTTCAACTGTTATACCCTACAATGAGTGATTTGGCAATGAGGTAACATATAGGTCAACCAAGAACCAGAACAAGAATAGAATTTTAAGATCAATCAGCAATAAAGTAACATATAGAAACTTAAAAAAAAAAACTCCGGTCTCAAATGAAGAAGTAGATTAACAGTACCTTTACCCTCTCTTCTGCATTAGTATCCATAATATATGCCATATACCTGGTATGAAGTAAAAGTTTACATAACAAGGCATTTAAAGCAAAGTGGTCATTCAAAACCATGGTGAAGTCCCAAAAAAACAGAAACATCATCCATTATAACAACAATCACAACTGTCCCACTAAATCCCACCATATTTATGTCTAGGAGGGTAGGATGTAGGGTCTAAGGAGGGTAGGATGTAGGGTCTAAGGAGGGTAGGAGTCTAAGGAGGGTAGGATGTAGGGTCTAAGGGGGGTAGGATGTAGGGTCTAGGAATGGTAGGATGTTTCCCTATCCCTAGGGAATGAGAGAATGCTTTCAGAGATACCCTCGACTCCAAACAAAAAGAAGCCAATCCCCTGATTCTAAAATGCATTCATTTATCTAATCGTTTCCTACATTAAAGAAAGTATAATTTGATTATAAACATGATGGACTACCCAAGTATCATCACTAGAGTTGTTCGACCTCTCAACAACAGACATATTATGACAATCAATCTATAAAAATATAAAATCATGTTTAGTTTGTTAACGTCGTTAATTGTATTGATTTGTTCACTTTCCGTTCAATTTCCACATATTTAACGTCTGGGTGTGTCAAACTAAACCACAGCAGCCAGTAAGGTTGAAGAATTGGGGAAAAAATTAGGAAGGGAAATTGGAATGGTTTTGTCAAAGTGTCTATAGTTTGCAATCTTTCATGAGTTCATGACCCAAATCCTGCTCATGAGTCATGACCCAAAAAACCATCACTGAATTCAATTAACTACAGCTAAATATGAAGTTATACTTGACATGTAGGAAATGTAGAGAATTGAGAATATGTGACTTCAGTTCAAAAAACAGTAAAACATGTGAAAATACAGCATACAACAGTACACGACAAATAAGATACAGAAGTAGAAATATACTCCAGAATCTGCAGTAAATTCAAAGACCAGGAAATGGCTTACCAGCTCTCTCTACTCTTATCCTTGGCTTCTTTCTCATACTTCTGAATTGTTCGCTCGTCAACTTGACCACTGAGGTATAGAATCTGGCCTCCAATTGTTGACTTCCCAGCATCTTAAGCCCATATGACAAAACAAAAAGATATCAGGTCATTAATTGTAAGGGTCTTTACGTTCAGATAGCTTTATCTAAACCTAGTGCATCATCCTATAAAACAGTTGAGATAACAAAACTCAAGATGCATTTTATTCTAAATGGTTAAAACATGGACCATAAACCTAAGCAATTTTTAGAAATTTAATAGGAGAAACATAATTTCATTAAGTGATGCCTGTGAAGTCGTGACCAAACACGAAAGAGGGTGCTACCATCAGTTATCAGGACGATATCACATTTTTAATATGCATTCCATCAGCACTTTAAATTAGCAAATCAACCACTTCCATGAAAAGCAAAATGTACGAAGAGAAGTTGAAAACATGACAATAAAAATTTGAAATCATAGGCCAACTTATGGCAAAATTAGCACCAAAAAATCAGATCAATATTGAGTAGTTAAAATGCAGTTCATACACCCTGCAAAAATGAGATACTTAGAGAAGACGAACCCACCAACATGACCGATGAATACCACATTCAAATGTCGCTTCTTATTCTTTTCAACCTCGTCATCAACAGGTTCTGAAGCAGAAGCAGAAGACTCTTGCTCTTTCACTGCAATCAAAAAGAATGTGTTTCTTTAAGAAATCACAAAATAACTATAGAGTATAGACACTATTTCAGGTAATAAACCTTCACTACAGCTTTTGGCTCAGAAGGATCTGATTGGGGGTCAACGGCCTCCTTCATGTGGCGAGCAATATGTGACTCGTCCCTCAAATCTGCACACACAAAATGTAATGGCTCTTTACATTGCACTCATAACAGAAAGACTATCTGAACGCTATAGTTCAATATATACACACCAATGACACCATAACAACCTATGAGTAAGAACATTCCCAAAGACCATTACTAAGGGAAAAAAAAGCCTTAGAAACAAGGCAACAAAAGAGGAGAGAAGAAAGATGCAAACATATGGGATCTTGATTCTTGAATGCTAAAACTATGAAATCTTTGATAGTTCATACTCACTTTAAAAAAGTTTAAAGTCAGTTACAGATCTTTCGATGTCCTCAATACCATATAAACAAACAAACAAACAAACATACCCAGTGTATCCCGCTGGAGAGCGGGGTCTGGGAGGGGTATATGGTGCATGCCTTTCCTCTATCTAGAGAGATAGAGAGACCGCTTCCGAAGAGACCCCCGACTCGTTAACAAAGTCAATAACAATAACAATCACAATCATAATACAAAGCATACAACACACAGATATATATCACATAAAGAATTAGATAAAGCATACAACACAAAGATATATATCACAAAGATATATATCACACAAAGATATAACACAGTCAATAACAATAACAATAACAATCGTAGTAAAAACGGCATGTAACACCCAAAGAGGGTATATGAGGAAAACTACACCTAGCGAGTGTGGTCCGGCCATATATTACCGTATACCCTTCCCACCCACAAAACCCACTAAAAGTCCTTGATTTTAATTCTACGCCTCCACTCACTTCTATCCTCGATCATGTTCTCAGAAAGATGCAAGTCTATCATATCCCTCCTAATAACCTCGTCCCAAGTCAACCTAGGTCTACCTCTACTCCTCCTACCCTCTAAGCTGATGTTCTCTACTGCTCGGACAGGTGCTGCCATCGTTCTCCTCTTCACGTGCCCAAACCATCTTAATCTTCCCTCTCTTATTTTTTCTGTGATAGGAGCCACCTCTAGCCTCTGGCGAAAGACGTCGTTTCTTATCCGATCCAATCTTGTATGTCCACACATCCACCTCAGCATTCGCATTTCTGCGACCTCTATTTGTCTCTCGTGCGATTTCTTTATGGCCCAACAGTCTGTGCCGTACAACATAGCTGGACGTACTGCCACTCTATATAGTTTTCCCTTTAGTTTGGCTGGGAACCTCTTATCGCACAAAATCCCTGATGCTGCTCTCCACTTGCACCATCCTGATTGTACACGGTGTGCTACATCGCTGTGTATCTCTCCATCTTCCTGTACGTACGAGCCAAGGTATTTGAACCTAGATGTCCGTGGGACCGCCATTCCCTGGATACTGATTTGGGTGTCCTCCTCGGCCTCACCACTAAAGTTACAATGCATGTATTCTGTCTTAGAGCGACTTATCCTTAAGCCCCTGCGTTCTAGTGCTGCTCTCCACTGTTCTAATCTCTCGTTGAGCACCGTCTTAGATTCTGATATTAAGACGATATCATCCGCAAACAGCATACACCATGGGACTGGCTCTTGTATAGACTTGGTAATCTCGTCCAACACTACTGTGAAGAGGAATGGGCTCAATGCCGATCCTTGATGGAGTCCTACTTCCACCGGGAAGTAGTCTGTGTCTCCGACAGGTGCTCGTACACACGTTTTTGCCCCGTCATACATATCCTTTATTATTTTGATATACCTCTCTGGTACCTTTCTACGTCGTAGACTTTCCCAGATGAGTTTCCGCGGCACACTGTCATAGGCTTTTTCTAGGTCAATGAATACCATATGTAGGTCTCTTTTCTTTTCTCTATATTTCTCCATTATCCTCCTTATGACGTGTATAGCTTCTGTTGTAGAGCGTCCTGGCATAAATCCAAATTGGTTTACCGCTATCTGAGTTTCTCGTCTAATTCGCGTGTCAACAACTCTTTCCCATAGCTTCATCGTGTGGCTCAATAGCTTTATTCCCCTGTAATTTGCGCAACATTGGACATCTCCCTTTTTCTTATATATGGGGACTATGACACTGCTTCTCCACTGCTCTGGCATCTTTCCTGTCTTAAAGATGGTGTTGAATAAGTCCGTTAGCCATTGTAGGCCCTCATCCCCAAGGCACTTCCACACTTCTATCGGGATGTTGTCTGGCCCCACCGCCTTAGCCCTTCCCATTTTCTTCAAAGCTCTCTTGACTTCATCGGCTGTGATGCTTCTACAATAACACTTGTTTTGTTGCATCGTTTGATTTGTTTCATCGATATCCGTTGTGGTTACTGTTTGTTATGTTGAAAAGGTTATCGAAGTACGTTTTCCATCTCCCCTTGATGTCTTTCTCCCTCACCAAGACCTTTCCATCCGCGGCCTTTATAAACTTCACCAATCTCAAGTCCTGTCTACTACGTTCCCTTGCCTTGGCGATCTTAAACATGTCATGTTCACCCTCTTTCGTCTCTAATCGCTTATACATCCTCTCGTATGCTGTGTTCTTTGCCTCTGCCACAGACTTTTTCGCCTCTCGTTTAGCCTCTTTGTATTTATCTTTTAGCTCTGCTCGTTCTTCCTCATTATTACAGCGTAAAAGCTCTCTAAAACTTTGTTGTTTAATTTTTATCCTCTCCTGTACATCTTCGTTCCACCACCAGGATTCCTTATGACCGATTTTTCTATTTGTTGTAGTCCCAAGCGTTTCTTTAGCTGCTTGAATGACTCTAGTTGCCATAGCCTCCCACTTTTGGTTGGCATCTTCCTGTGTCCCACTCAGGTTCATTGGTATGATTTTATCTCTAAAGATGGTAATCTTTTCGTCTTTGAGTTGTCCCCATCGGATCGTAGGTCTACTTCTCTTAGTTGGTTGGACAATTGCTCTCTTCAGTCGTAGATCTGCCACCAACATGTGATGTTGAGTGACTACTGTCTGTCCGGTATTGTCTTGCAGTCCTTCCACGAGCTACGATCTTCTCTCCTCATCAGCAAATAATCTATCTGTGTGTGTCTCCCGCCGCTGCTAAACGTAATTAGATGCGATTCTCTTTTCTTGAAAAACGAATTTATGATGCTTAGTTCATGCGCTAATGCAAAGTCAAGGAGCTCCCTACCGACGTCGTTTCTCAGACCATACCCAAAGCCTCCATGCACCGACGGGAAATGATCGTTGTCCTTACCGATATGCCCATTAAAATCTCCTCCTATTAAAATGATCGTTTCTCAGACCATACCCAAAGCCTCAGTACCATATAAGAAAAATAAAAACACTAAATGAACAATTCCAGCAACTAAGTTATTACATATATTGATCTACAGTCGCCTGAAACAAGCTGAAAGTCTGAAACTGTTGTCTACCCATGATATGTATGAATTAACACTTGAAAAAAAAATTATTGAGTACTATGATGAGTTCGTTAGTTTTTATTCTGTTGGCCCTTGCAATAATGAAATGACTTCAAGAAACAAAAATAATGAGTAACACTACAGGTGAAATCAAGCTCATCATTTCTAGGTCTTCAACTTTGTCTACAGACCACCATATGGTAACGTAAAAATGCACATTAACTTCATTTCATCATTAAAACGTGGCAAATATACTGATATTACGTTAAGTTCTTACCTTCTTCCACGTTACCAGGAGCTACTACTTCTTCAGGCTCCCCACCATTCTCATTAGGCACCATGTTACTATCTTCAGCTAGCATTTAGCAAAAGAATTTAATAATATCACATAATTTTTAGTGTTCCCAAAACCCCTTTAAACTTCCAAAATTTTCAGTAGTACTATGACATACTTCTTAATTAATTTTAACAAAGAGCACAAATCAAGTACACAAACTTTGTCAAATCAGTCTTCCGAACAGAAAGTACAGAATCAACAAAAACACAGATGCACCGATTAAATTAGATCAAAGAAACGTACCAGATGAATCAAGCTGAAGTGCACGAATATCCTCCTCAATGCTATCTATGATAAGAGAGACAAATCAGTAATACACTTAAATCTATAAACATTAAACAATTTGAGAATTTGATACTCGAATTAACTGAACTTGAGTTGATTGAACTCAGATCATACTCATGAACTAATAAAAGATGGTTAATTTGAACAAAGGAGCTAAAATCTAAGCCTCTAAGGATGATGTACAAATCAAAACATAACAAAAAACAGATTCAAATAGAGGAAGCCTTACCCATTTTAGTGAACTGAAGAATGTGATTTACTACACAATAATGAAATTTACTTGATCAAGAGTGTATGCTAGGCGTCACTGCTGAAAGAGGAAAAAGAGGCAGGCTTCCTGTGGAAGTATGAAATTAGGGTTTTATATGTTTTAATGTTCAACTATTCGACAAAATAACATGAAATGTCAAAACTGTTTACCTCTATAACATATAATAAGGTATTTCTAAGACACATGTCTTCATTCTAGCATATTAAAAACACATGTTTTCATTCTAGTATATTAAAAAACACATGTCATCATTCTAGCATATTAAAAAAATCATTTTCCCAACTCTCTCTCATAATTAATAAGTATGAAAATTTTAAAAATAATCAATTTGACTTTTATTTTTTATAAATATATATAAAAACAAATATATTTATATGTGATTATTGTCCCTCTCATATTAAATGATAATTATTATAAATAAGTAAACTAAAATATTAAACATCTAAAATATAAATATTATTATTTTAATAATTTTTAATACATACTAAATTATATGATTTTAGACATATTTTATCTTTAAATATAAAGTAATAATTTCTAATTTCATTATCTGATATAACTTTTAAATTTTTTTTTGAAAGGCTGATATAACTTTTAAATACTTGTTATATTTTTATTTCACCAATGGCTAATAACATCTAGAAACTAAAATATTATAAACTAATGGTTTTTTATATATTTTATTTATTCCGCCCATGTGATACATGGGCTCTAATCTAGTTAAGTATATTCGTTAACCATGCAAATAATAAAATATTTAATTTTATACCACGTAAACAAAGGTAACCTGAACTAGAAATTGAAATATAATCATGTCACTGAACTATAGATGATATAAACAGACAAACAACGACAGAAATAAACGTTCAAACTGTCGAAATAAAGAAAGTGAAGAAAGAATCAATAAATGAGTATGTTAAAGAGCAATTGCATTCAATTCATCTACTAGATTAGGATTTGGATGAAAGATACGAAAGACTATCCTAAAAGGCTAAAACATTCACATAATTTAAAAATGCAAAATCAAGCCTCATAAAAGCATATCAAATGTTGGAGTAACGACTGTTACTTCTAACCATTTCGAGATCAAAATTAACATGCAGGAAAGTGGAAACTAATGCAATAAATGAGGGCGTCAAACAAAAATCGCATATAATTCATCTACTAGATTAGAGTCTGGGTGAAACATACAAATGTTATCCTAAAACATTCACATAAATTTAAAAATGTGAACTCCAACCTCTTAAAAATCGCATTTCGAGATCAAAAATTAACATCTACTAGATTAGATGCAGGAAAGTGGAGGAAAGTGGAAACTAATGCAATAAATGAGGGCATCAAACAAAAATCGCATATAATTCATCTACTAGATTAGAGTCTGGGTGAAACATACAAATGCTATCCTAAAACATTCACATAAATTTAAAAATGTGAACTCCAACCTCTTAAAAATCGCATTTCGAGATCAAAAATTAACATCTACTAGATTAGATGCAGGAAAGTGGAGGAAAGTGGAAACTAATGCAATAGATGAGGGCATCAAACAAAAATTGCATATAATTCATCTACTAGATTAGAGTCTGGGTGAAACATACAAATGCTATCCTAAAACATTCACATAAATTAAAAAATGTGAACTCCAACCTCTTAAAAAGTAAAAGCATAGATTATATGCTAAAACATTGCTCCTAACATTGTTATTTCAGCAGCTAATAGGTCAAATTTTCGAGTAACAATCATTACTTCTAACTTTCCAAGATCATATAAACATGCTGAAAAGTAAAAAACAGAAGCAATAAATGAGAGTGTTAAACAAAAACTGCATTCAATTCATCTATTAGGTAAAAATTTAAATAAAAAATCACATTCATAAACATTAATCATGCAAAATCAAACCTCTTAACAACATATACTGTATGCTAATTTGCTAAACTGCTAAAACATTGGTTCCTAGCACTGCTGGAGTAACAAACAATGCTTCTAATCATTCAGAGATCAATAATAACATGCTTTAAAAGTGGAAACTGAAGCAACAAAGAAGTTATAATTAAACAAAGATACGATGATTATCGTAAAAGACTCACATGGCGGAAGCAAAGGAGATGAAGATTACCTGAGGGAGATGCAACGATTAGCCGCCGGAGAGTGACGCAAATATTAATCAGCTGAGATTCCGGCGAGCCGTCGATGAGACGCCGATTGAGACCGACTGAGGGGCTGTTTGGCAGCCTCTTAATCAGCCTCTTAATGGTTCAGATGTTGAATGGTTCAGCACTTAATGGTTCAGACTGTTTGTTTCACGAGCACATGTCTGAATGGTTAAGACATTTGCCTCTGAATGGTTAAGCATTATACAAATGCTGAATGGTTAAGAGGTCTAATGCTGAATGGTTAAGATCTCTTATCTGAATTGGTCAGACATTTGCCTTTGAATAGTTAAGTGATGTACCAGCTCTTAATGGTTCAGACCTCTTAATGGTTCAGCACTTAATGGTTCAGACCTCTTATTGGTTCAGCACTTAATCATTCAGATACTACCAAACAGCCCCTCAGACTCTAAAAACCAAAATTAAGGCAAAAGCCGCAAAATAAAAAATAAAAATACGGGCTCGCAACGGCTGGGCTTTTACAGAATGATAATCAGTAATGTGGTAAAGTGGGCTCGTAGTCTCGTACCTCCAAGTCCAACGTTTTTTTTGTAATAAAGTAAAATAAGTTTCTAAAGCAATTGTTTTTATCACATGTCACTGGCATAAAAAGTCAATCATTTGATAAAAATGTTAAATGCTAATGATGTTATTTATATTTGTTTATGTTATAAAAACATTTTTATTAGAAAAACATAATTTTATGGAATATGAAGTTTTTATAGAAAGAACTTCTTAAAAGAAATGACATTGCTCAAAACAAGAATATCTTTTAGAAAAAATAGAATGTTTAGAAACACAATTTTAATAAACACAATTTTATTACCTAAGGTAGTTATTTATACGTGGTTACAGTTATATATTATCACAAACCATTACTTTGTTTTTTTTTATTATTAATTAATGCTTGATAATTTAATATCTTTATTTAAATCGTGTGGCACACGGGTTTCTAACTAGTCCATATGGTTTGTGAACGACCACTAGCATAGTCAATAGGTATAGTCTGGTGGTAAAAGTGTATGTCTCTTGTTTTTTTTAAACGGTAGATTCACGCTCAATTGAGGCATGTATGTTTTATATGTATGTATGATGGATACGCATGATAGTTGATTTCAAAATCCGACACTATTACTTTTACATGTACACACATTTTATCGAATTTATACTTCTTTTCTTTATTAAGAATATATATTTGTTTAAATTGCACCTAGCCCCTTGCTAGTTTTTAATGGAATAAATCCTTTTTTGCTGGTTGTTAAAAAGATATACTTGTTTTCTTTTGTTAAGAATATAATTGCTTTTGTAGGCATGTACGGTTTATATGTATGTATGATGGATATGCATTACCTAGCAAGTCAATAGTCGATTTGTTCTATTTGTTGTAATGCTTTGATAAATAAATTTCTTTCAATGGATATGGTTTGTAAGGAGGTAAAGTCATTTTGCTATTTGTGCATTTACGCAAGCTATGTAAATGCTAAGTTTAAGTTAATATGGAGTGATATAATATTATTGTGATACAGTTTATAAAGTTGCGTATATATAAATTTTAGCTTAGAGTAACCTGTTTATTATTTTTATAACACGTATTCTTTTAAACTTTTATTTTTAATTTTCAAAATATAATAAGACAGTGTAAAAATACATTTTTATCACGAGTGAAGTCAATTGCATAACAAGAGACGTTAACACCACCCGCCTCCTCCACCATCTTCGCTCTCCCTCACCCATTCCACCTTCCTCAAATCTATCCGAACAAAAAACATATAATCAAGGCTCACATCAAACAATTTCATTTGATTTGTATTTATATAATTGTGTATTTATTATATAAAAGGCAGTAAAACGGTACATCTAAATAAGAATCAAATTTTATTATAAGAAATTTCAAATAAGTAGTCAAAAGGGTTCGAGGAGAGGGGATACCTCCTCTTTCTCACTTGTGGTTGCAGGGCACCAAGTGTGTCTAAGCTTTTGCACTCTTGGTTCCCCTTTGCATTTTGTTGTAACTATAACCTTTTCATGGGTTGACAGTTTCGGTTATAGCTCTCTTTATTCAAAAAGGTTTTGGCTAGATGTTTTAGCGTTCTTCAATTTCTTAATTGCAGATAACATGTACTACTAGTGCCATCGAAGAAAGCTTCTTGCATTATACTACACATTTTTCTTGATGAAATTGGATTGATGCTCGCACCTCTTTAGTCGATAGTTGCTCTATGTGGAATCCGATAGAGGGAAGCAACTGGTTACATCATCGATATCTTCAACTCATTTTACAAGGCTTCAAAGGTTGTAGTTGTTGAGAAAAACACACTTGAAGACTGATAAATAATATCAAATCAAAAACCAACATCCAAAAAAAACACAGAAATTTTTCGTGGAAACCTTTCAGTGTGAAATGAAAAACCACGGGCACAAGTCAGTCAGGCATCCACTATAATCAATCAACGGTCAAAGGTTCTCCCTAGCCGACTAGAGGCATAAAGAATTAAAGTGCTCTTGGAACATATGATATAACCAATACCCAAAATGTACAAATACGGGCATAGTAGCATGTCTTCTGGAATTAAAGTGCTCTTGGAACCATCTCGCCCAAAACTGTAGCAGTCAGATACGGACATAGTAGCATGTCTTCTGGAATTCAGAAACACATCTCCACCATCCAGAATGTAGACCTATGAGTCCCGAACAATCTCTGAAAATTTCAGCCCGATTCAACGGTTCAATTGTGAGAATCGCTTCTTTTTATGAGACTGCACAAAGTTGGACCGAAAAAAACATGAAACCCTTCAGTTTTTGCTTTCATGTTTAAAAATCCTTCACCTTTTTTTCTTTTATTTCTAATAAATACCGACTTAGGCTAGTGCCAGTTGGGCAGGATCAATTAACCCCAACAAATCTCCCCTACGCCCAAAGAGAGGCTTGCCATTGAACACGATCATGAACACTTTATGCCAGCAGTACTCAAACTTGTCTCTTGGCAACGTCTTTGTCAACATGTGACTCGGAAATCTCTTTGAAAGAAAACTTTGATGGAATGGAATAATCTCTGCACTAAATGCTGGAACACTTGAACTTGACTGAATCACCCTATTTAACAAGATTTTGTATAGTGAAAACTAAACCAGAATCCAAAGAATTCAGACTCCAATAACAACCATCAATGTCCATACAACCAGCATGCCACTTAATTTCATAGAAACCTAAAGGGAACATAGAAACATCAAGCACGGAAGTCGAGAATCCTTGACCTTTTCTATTAGGTCTAAAACAGACGAATGACTCTGCAATCCGCTCATGATTGTTGTTCTCACACTTGTTCACATACCTGACTAGTTTGTTGTTTAATTCTAAAATGGTATCATCTGCCCAATCATGATACTTCATCTTTGTTTGACCTTTACCACTTTGACTTTGATGAGGTTGTTGATAAGACATTTTACATTGAAGGATGCAATAAAGTTTGGTAATCCGAGCTTGAGTTTCTGATGAAATGTCATTTAGTTGAAGACATAGATCCAGATGCAGTTGATATCCTGGCGGGACAGAGATCTTTGCACCGTATCCAGAGTCTCTGTTCATGGCAAACAGCTGACAAGATACACGAGGCCTGTAAATTGTCCGTAAACTTAATTAGTACATGGTTTAAACTAAAAAGCAGTATCATCTGGGATGAGCTACATCACTATTAACAAATATTAGAGGTGGTAAAATAGGCGGGTCAAGTGGGTTGGCTAACGGGTATTTCTTTGGCAGATTGGGTTGACCTAGAACACTTTTGGTCTAAAATTTTACCTTATTTTATATAATTAGTTTGCCGAACATGTTATAAGATTATACAAATTCATTAACAATCTAACTATTTAAATAAGATTTTTCAGGAGGTTTCTGCATAAAAGTACATTTTTTGGACAACTTTTGACCTATTTAACATGTTCTCTTCTAAGCTAATCCCTTTTATTTTACCTGGCTGACCAGTTACATATTAAATAATAGCCCGAACCGACCCATTTGTAAATAAAGAGGCTGTGGCTGTAGCATCTTAAAAAATGTACATGTTCTGTTCAAATTACAGATATCAATAAATAACAGGAGGTAATCATTTGACCTACCTTATGCTGAAAAAATACGTTGGAGTCATGGAGGAGACACCTAACCAGTTCTTTAAAACATCTAGCTGTAGGTCCAATCCATCATTAACTACTTGCAGTCGAATCTCATCATCATCTTCATGCATTCTTTTTGTTGCATTTTGTAAGTCAACAATTCCCTTGACTGCAAAACGACAAATCTTTACAATACTTGTTACCTCATATGTATTTTCCAACCTCTGCGTTTTGGATAGTTGGCCAAAGAAGCTTTTAGGTTGACCATTACAAGTCTTTAATAGCAACAAAAGCTCTTTGCAGGTCTCCGGGTCTATATGCCAAAGCCGAGTTACAAGGTCATGTATAAGCGTAGCATGAAAATTGCCCTGTGAATTAACATTTTCGAATTGAAAGAAAAGAGAAAATCCAGTAATAAAGGCCAAAACTGAACAACTTAACGCATAAGCAGAAATGATGACTGCACTTGAGGGGTCCATGCCCATAAATGATATTACAACTAGATCATACTCGTGCACTAGTTTCATCAAACGCATTGAAAGTTGCATAAGTGGTTGAACCAATGATGCACCATGATGCATATCTTTGTTTTGCCCTTTGCTAGATGAATCAGTCCCCAAGAGCTTAAAGACATGAACTACAATTTCTATAACATTTGCCCTTAGAGACAAAAACTGAATCTGGAAATAGTGTTGGCCACTTGGTGTAACATCATTGACTAACAGCATTTCCTTTGAAACCTGAAGAATTTTACGAACCCCATCAAGATTTTCAATCTCGTGATCTGCCGTTCTGCTAGATTCACCCAAAACTCCTATTATAGGTAAAGAAGATCTGTTACTGACTAACCAATTTAACAAAGTTGACCGTTCTTTTGGTAAACTCCAATACATGATTTTCATTTCTGAATATGCAAATAACGTCAAAGATGTTAACCATTGATGACAGGAATCAGAATTAACAATTGTTATTAATTCTCCAAAAATAAAAGCAGCTGTAAACCATGCCCCTGTAAACACGCATATTTTCCAGCTTTGTAAGCAGACCAATAGTCTTTCACTTCCACAAGTTTCTTTGCTTTCTCAAGAGCAAGAATTTCATTTTCAATCATGTATGCATGATCAGAATTGCATTCTTCAATTTCTTTTCTTAATAGAAGATAGTAGATAATGTGCACATAGTAATCAAAATAACTGCATCCACAGACATCTCTAATCAATAGCCTCGCAACAATCTGGATCTGGCTACCGAAAGTTCCATATCTCATCATGTTTTTTAGACACAAACTGATCACTTTGGATACACGAACCATAAGCTTTGACCCGACTGTTCCATGATCCTTATTTAGTAGGCATTTGATAAAAAGATGGAGCTTATTTAAAGCGAATTCACCAAGACCAGGGCATTTGTGTAGATGAACATTAATAGTTTTAAATAGGCTCAAGATCTCTTGCTCCATTTCTAAGTTGGGTTGGTTAAGATCTAAAACCAAGTTTGTCAGCAAAGTGACACGGTCCATGAGAAAAGAAATCGTTTGGGATGCCAGAGTATCATTTTCATCATCTGTCATGGCTATTTTTCTAGTGAACTTCACAGATATGTCTGCTAGAAAATCCATGGCAAAGCGTCTATTTGACACCATTGAAGATTGCACTAAGAACTCAACAATGGTTAAAATCTTGGTGAAAGATTCATTTATTTCTAAAGGATTGAAGGTTAACACCTTGGACATCAGGATCTGCAAATCGCCTCAAATACGTAAGAAACGGTTACTATAGTATATATTTCTTTTATTATATATCATTGACAACAATGACGTATAGAGGTAGAAAATGAGCAGGTTGAGTAACGCGCCTAAAAGAGGCAAATTCTTGTACACATCGAAACATGTCGGACGAGGTTGAATCAAAACACTTTTTTTATCAAAATTAAGTTCTTTCAATACTAATAATCTGATTTCTTCAGATAAATCTTAAAAACCCACTTTAAGCTGACTATTTACTCGCTTGATTCATTCGATTTGTGGCCCGTTTCATTTTAAACTAAAAAAATAACCTCACCCGATCCGTTCATAATTAATGGGTCAAACCGACACCTCCAACAAATATTTGTGACATATTCAAAGACTAAAAGCACCATACCAACCTCATACAAAATATGAATAGCATCATTCTGCATCACTGGTGGAAGTTCTCCATTTAGCATGTTTAACATTGCAGTCATCAGCTCTGTAGGAGGAGAAAAACGAAAGCGACTTCTTGATAAAATAATATTTAGACATCTTAATGATGTTGCTCTTAGTGACAATGACTTGTCCTGCCTTAGAAATGTTAGGAGCAGATCTACCTGAACCAGGAAGTGATATGTACATTAACCGTAGTACCTTACTGACTAATCAAAATCTACTTCACATATTTCAGTTTGACGCATCAAATTCTTCTGACTTGTCCAAATGTTTATTGGAGTTATAAGACACGTAAAATCTTATGAGGAACAGAGTAATACCTGCCTAGAAATCAAGTGTGATGATCTGGTAGCAATTATTGAGAGTGAAATCAACATCGTTGTCACAATATCGTCTTCAACTGAACCTAAAATCAGCTTTATCCCCTCCTGCATTGAGCTAACTGTGAGTTTTGGAGCATATTAAAAATATCATATAGTTAACAATCATATCAAAGAAAAGTTTGTGTATCATGCTAATCTTCAAAAAAAAGGAAAAAACATATGAAACCTGGTAAGCGCTACTACATAGTGCTGAAGATCTTCCTAGTTTTGCGAAAGCACGAACTCCTGCTAGCCTACCAGCAATTGGCATGTCAGTTGATGAAACCACTTTTACTAACATCTCCAGGAATACACAAGCAAAGTCATCTGAATACTCACAAAAGCATCCAGCAGCAAATAATGAGGCCTTGACCTAAAAAGATTTACATAACCAGTAATCATGCATCCTATTTTTTTTTATTTATTTTATAGAATCAACAATGATATTTTATTTTACCTGTAGAACATGGCATGATACAAGACAAGACAAGACAAGATATCGAATCTCGGCATTGTCTTTAGCAAAATCAGACCAGCAGCCAAAAAGTACTAAGGACATCGCTCTAACTTCCTCGTCACCGGAGTTAAAACACAACTTTATTCTCCTCAAAAGTTCCAAGTGGTTTGGTACCCTATCCTTCGAGAGCAATCCTTTGCTTTTTTTATTGAAACTTTTATTTTTCCTGTGCTTCAACTCAGACAAGAAAATCTTTACAACACAATGTTTGGTGTGTTTGTCACCCGAAATAAATGTGTCAGCAAGCCGCAGAAGGATGGCATTAGCAAATAGCTTATCCTCACCTGGGACTAAGCCAAACATGTCATATTCAGCCATAGAAAGCTCGGGTTCCTTGCTCCACCACTCCAACCTGGCCCCAATTTCTTGAAAGGCTTCTGTAGATTTCCCTAAAAATAAATGATTTGATGATAATCTTTTTAAACTTGTGGGATAAAAAGGTTCATTGAATAACCCTTATAAAAGGTCCTAATGTTTCTGAATATCAACTCTAACAAATCCCATAAACATCTCATTGGTGATTTGTTCTTTGTTCGAGATATAGATTTGATAAGTGAACTGGACATGAAAACAGAAAGATATCCATTTCAAAGCTGGAAAGAAGTGTGTTTGAACAACAATAAAACAGATATACTTCCTGATTTCCTATACAGGATTGGATTAGTGTCACCAATAACAATCTTGCTAAAGCAATAAAAAACCTAAGAAATGTATCCAATGAGCAATCATCCTCATCCTACTCCTTCACACACGTCATTCTTTCACTTTCAAAATTACACCAGATCAACTAACGAAAAAGTATCACGAGCAGAACAAAGTTAGGTATTTGATATTGCAAAAAACAAAATTGAAGATTATAGATGAAAGCATGAGAATTTAACAAAATGATAGTGAAGAAAGTAAAGGGAGGCTGACCAGGGTTGTTTGAGCGTAGGGCTTTGTCAAGCTGTATGCTCCAATCCATGGCAAAAGCTGCTGGAGTTCTCTCCATGTCTGAAACTGCTTAAACTCTTCGTATGGCTGTCGAATTAATCAGTATACGAGTGATGAAGCAGTTATCAAACCCTACGTGTAATAGAATTGATTAGTGTATGTTTTATATAGTGTGGATCTAAGATTTCTCATCATTGGATGATAATGTATGGTCAAAACAGGTCAAATAATAACATATACTTTATTACGCTAATTTGTAAAAGTTAATAAAAAAATCTTCACATTTGCAATTGGGCTTCCACAAATACCCTAACTTTCAATAGTTGAGACTCTTAAATGCAATAAAACCATTACAACTATACAACATCTCGAGATTTATGATTTATGATGGGATAATTTGACCGAGCAACCAACAAAACAATCAAACACAAAGAAATCAGTCCTAAAGTTATACTGAGCAACCCAACTAACACAAGCAAACACCAAGAAATAATTCCCTAAGATGATACTGAGTAGAAGTGGCAAAATGAATGGGTTGGATCAGGTTAGTTGCTGGGCAGGATGGGTTTGGGTCAATATGGGGTTTAGGTCAGGATGGGCTAGTCTAAAACAGGTTATGCAAACTTAAGTTTGTATGGTGCTCTTATGTTTTCAAAGAATCAAATCAAAATAAATACAGAACATAAAAGGTTTATATGTAATCGGATTTCAATCTAATACAAAACATCAACTTTTGTAGATAAAATTAAATCTAACTCCAACATTGAGGTTTTATCGTTTTATTCTAACATTAATTTTTAATATATATTTTCTAATATTCTTAAAGGTTCAAATTCCTAAAACAAGGCTTAAGGATTCATGGGCACGATTTAAAATAGAGTAGAGACCTATGTTTAGTTCATGTGTCATGTATAAGCCAGGTGTACCGTGAAAACAGTGGATCAGACTACTACTGGACTCCAACGTATAGAGGATGCTTCTATACACAAGAGGGATATCCTTCTATATAATTTCGAACGGATATGTTCAAGTCAATAACCAGTTTTGTTTCTCGCAATAATTTAACGTATATCAACCTCTTGTTGTTTGAGAAATGTAATATGAATCTCTAGTTAGTAAAGTTGTGTAATCCACGTAAATATATTCCAACGAAAAGCAGCAGTGTGAAAAGTAGTTGGAATATGTATCTCAATTCTCTAGTTAGTAAAGCTGTGTAATCCAACTATATATTCCAAACAACCAGTTGAAGAAACATTATGTTGATGTTATCCTGTTATAAGAATCAAAAAACACTGAGGACTACAGTTTGCTATATCTTTCTTCATTACTGCAGCAATACTTAAATAGAGAAATAGTAGCAACATAAACAAAGGACGAGAAGATAACAAAGCATTTTCTCCCTATAAATTCAAAAGATTTAAGCTATAGCAATTTAATAACCAAAATTGGGGCAAAATCCAAACTAGCAAAGAACTAAACACCTCCTGGCATAAACAAATCTAAACAAAATCCCATAAATAAAGATGGATTATAACTGTATAACTGTTTTCATAACAATTTATAAATAAACAAGGGCAAGCGATTACCTTTGTTAGGAATATTGAAGTTCACAATCAAAATCACAAAGGCTAGGGTTCAAGTTGTAGTTTGCTTCTGTAAATTATGAATTGGTGAAGTTATTGAGGGTGACGATGTTATCAGGGTTTGAATTGAAGAATCCGGGGACGGTGGAAGAAGGGGTGTTGTAAGGCGGTGGTTGTGATCGGAAAAAGAGACGGGGGGCAGCGCTGTTGCAGGCAGGGTTTAGGGTTCATTCATCGATGCAATAATATCATGTCCATAAAATTAAGTTTATAACTTTAAGTTTATATAAAGTTTCAGGTATTTATCTTTAAAATATACTTTAAATATCCTTTATGTTAACATTTTGTAACAGAATTCGTCCTTTAAACTAACTGTCATTAACTTTTTCAGTTAAGTCAAGAGTAATTTGGTCTTTTTATCTTTAAAGGACTATTAATGTAGACTTTTCCAAACGTAAAGGACGTTTTTTGCAACTCTTTTATTTTACATAATTTATGTATTTTTACAATAATACATCTACATATTATTTTTAAATAACATAATATATATTATTTAATTATTTTCATTCATGTATTATCTGTAAATATCTATTGTATAATTTATATTATTTATTTATTTATATTATAAATACGTGGATGAAAAAAATAATGTGTATATATATATATATAATATATATATATATATATATATATATATATAAGACGTGAGTGAATATAATTAATTAGCTATACGTGCATGAAAATATTTAATATATTTAATTATGTATGAATTTATATGTATATATATATTCGTTATATAAAAATCATATGTATATGTATTCTTATAAAAATACATAAATTAAATAAAAGATAAAAAAAGTGACTATTAACATCCTTTATGTTTGGAAAAAATACATTAATAGTCCTTTAGAGTCAAAAAGACCAAATTGCCCTTGACTTAACGGAAAAACTTAACGACAGTTAGTGTAAAGGACGATATCTGTTACAAAATGTTAACATAAAGGACGTTTAGAGTACTTTTTAAAGATAAAGGACGATAACTGTAATTTTATATAAACTTAAAGGACGTTTTTTGTAATTTTATCTAAAAGTTATTTCATTAGTCCTCTTTAAACCGAGTGTAGTGTGTAAACTAGTGTTTCTAGCTTCTAACTTCTGTCGATACAATAATATGAGAAAAGTTGTGTTTTACATCCGTTAATGTCTTGAGGCTTATGAGTTTAGAGTCATTTTAACTATATTGTAATGATGTTTGGATCCCTGCTTGTGTCCATGTCATTATCTTTGACACCCTCAAAATATCTACTAAGTCATGTCTTATAAATATAGCTTACAAATTTAATTCTAGAGTTTCCATTAAGTAAAAACATTAAGTTCAAATTCTGAAATTAATTGTGTTAATTTACAAATTCAATTAATTTCAGAATTAAACTATATCCCTAATTTCAGTTTTGGATAAGTAAAAACATTAAGTTCAAATTCTGAAATTAATTGTGTTAATTTACAAATTAAATTAATTTCAGAATTAAACTATATCCCTAATTTCAGTTTTGGTCAATAAATGCTAGTGATTTGGTCAAATCCTAATCAGCACATGTTTATTTTGGATCAAAAACCACACTTCCTACTTTACAAATCAACTATAGATATTAACCTCGCACGTCGCTGCGGGATTCTGTCGTAACTCCTGCTCTCCGAGATTAGTGAACTTCAATCGATCTAACCATTTGAACGCAAAATTCAAATAGGCTACAAATACAATATAACCAACTTTTATAAAATCTACATGTCATGAATACCCATTAACAACATCTTGCATGATAAATGATAACACGCTATCAATTTATTTGGTCTACAATGATAATACACTATTAATATATGTGATCTAACAGTTAGACTGATATGTGTAGTTAGGGCTGCAAATGAACTGAACGTTCAGCGAACAGTTCGTGAACTGTTCGGCGGGAAGTTCATTTATGTTTGTTCATTTATTAAATGAACGAACATGAACAAAAAATTCCGTTCGTTTAGCTAAATGAACGAACACGAACAAAGGACTTGTTCGTTCATTTATGTTCATGAACGTTCAATAATATGTTCGTTAACGTTCGTTCGTTTATGTTCGTTCGGTTATGTTCGTTTGTGTTCGTTCTGTAGTTAAAGTTTTTATATATTTTTAATTACCTATAATTTTCAAAACTTAAATCCTTTATAATATAATTTTATAATATAATTGACTTGAGTTTTCTCTTCCAAATAGACTTGAAGTATCCGATCAAAATTAGGGCACCGTATATCTTTCTTTCTCGGTCGCTACTTCCACCACTGCTTCCGCCACCTCTATCGAACCACCACCGCTGCTTCCGTCAACCTCCGCCACTGCTTCCGTCGGACCACCATCGCTGCTTCCGTCGGACCACCATCGCTGCTTCCGTCAACCTCTAGTTGTGATTCGGCCGGTATGTAGAGTTCTCATATACGTTTCTCATCTATTCTTCTTCATGAACTAATACTTCAGATCTGGGGTTATAATTATTTTATGTTGTGATGACCGATGATTACTCACGTAAGTGAGTTGTAGAATGTCTTAAATCATAAGTTTTTTTCCTTCATTGACTCATGTTATTGAAGCTACGGTCTTTGCCTAATTCCCCACCTTCAAATTTTTTAAGATGTTGATTTTGGGGGAGAAATTGATCATAGCAGTAAGCATTGTTAATTTTTTATGGTTAAATTGATCATAGCACCTTCAAATTTCGTTTGTGTTCGTTAGTGTTCGTTAGTGTTCATTTGTATTCATAAATATTCCTTTGTGTCCATTTGTGTCCGTTACATATCCATTGTCGAACGAACACAAACGAACGCGAACATACAGGTTTTGTTAACAAACGAACACGAACACCAAATCCAGTTCGTTAATATGTTCACGAACAGTTCATGAACGTATAAAATGTTAAATGAACGAACATGAACAAGGTCTTGTTCGTGTTCGTTCGGTTCGTTTGCAGCCCTATGTGTAGTTATAAAATATATCTTTACTAGCTTTAGTTACCCGTGTATTACACGGAAGGTGGAGAGTTAATTATTAAAATAACACAAAAACATAAAATAAAATTAAATGTATTACACGGGTTGAAAAAATAAAATTGATTAGTTGTTGATTGTTATTTATATAATACTAACTTTAATAAACCCGTGTATTACACAGGTTAAAAATAAAATATTGATTATGATGAAAGTTTATGAAGTATAAAAATAATATTTTAAAATAAGATATGATTAAAATTACATATGAGTAATAATTATAAGTAATAATTTTAATTTTAATTTTAAAAAAAATTTAACCATTTTTTCAATCAAACCGTATTAAAAATATCAATTTTAAAAGTTTCTTATTATAACAACTCCTAATTTTAATTATTTTTAGCTTATAAAGAAGTTTACTTTTTAAAAATATCAATTTTAAGATATTTCATATTTTTAAAGATCTTTGATATTTTAGAAAAACTCTTATTTTATAAAAAAATGTTTTCTAGAATAACATTAATAAAAAGAAATCTTTTCTTAATTTATTAAGAAATATTTTTAATTTTAAAAAGAATTAAAATTATTTAATTTTTAATTTAGGTAACTATTTACGAGGAGAGAGAGACGGGAAAAACAAACTTAGTTGGCATAAGAATGTGACAAGTGTCCCCCTAAATTTACTTTTTTAGTATTATACTAGTTTTAGTAAACCCGTGTATTACACGGGTTGAATAAATAAAATAATAAAACAATAATATAAAATTTTAAAAAAAATTAAACTTTTTTCAAAAAGATAAACATTTTGTTTTAAAACAAACCCTATAAAAATGTCATTTTCAAAAATTTTTCTATTTTAAATCTCAATTTTGATTATTTTTTGTTTTTAAAAAATGACTTTTTAAAAATACAAATTTTAAAATATTTCGTATTTTTAAAGAAATTTTATGCTTTAGAAAAGTTTATTGTTTTATAAAAAACTTTTTATTTAGAAATGATATTAATAAATAGATTTCTTTCTTAATTTATTAAATCAAAAAAGGTGTTAAAGAATATTATTAATAATTAAGATAATTGTTTAATAGAAAAGAGAGGCGGGAAAATTTTGGTGAAAATGATTGTGGTTCTGTCGCGTGTCATCACAAGATACTTTTTTATTAGAGTAGATAGATTACTATATAATGCATCAGGAAGGATGGTAAAAATGGTAATTCCTTTTTTCGTAAGACGCGCCCCTTTGAGCTGCCGGCCTCACCTCCGCCTCATCGGGTCACCCTCCCGCCTTTCAAGCCTTTCCCCTTTAATGGCCTTCACTCCCACTGCAACTTTCTTCACTCCCAATGCAACTTTCATGAACAACAACACCACCACCACAAATCTCCAAAACCCTAATCCCACCACCGCAAAATGCCGCCCACAACCACGACTCACCACCGCATCGCCGCCGTCGTCCTCATATTCACCATCTCCGGTGTAACCAATTCTCCTTCAACGTTCATCAATTTCAAGAATTCACCCAACACCCGTCACTAATTCACCCCCGATTCGAAACCCCAGAAGCGAATTTGCCAAGTGAGATGTCTATCTACAAGACGAATTTCTTCGATCCTCAGTCAGCGGCGGAGAAGGCGGTGTTTGTAATCGGGTATGGTTACGATCTCACTTGCGATATCCGGTTAACCGGGTGTAAACCCGGACCGTCCGGGTCAACCCTGGTTGACCTTGGTGGAACCCTAACGAAGGATCTGCTGGTTCCCGGTGGTGTCGTTGTTCCCAATGTTTGTTCGTCGATTAAGTGCGATAAAGGTGATCGCACGAGGTTTCTTTCAGATGTTCTTTCGTTTAATCAAGTAAGTTAGTTAGTTAGTCCACTGTTTAGTATTTTGAAATAAGAATTCAAAGTTTGATCATCTGAATCAATTATCAGTAATGATGATTGTGTTTGTATGCTTAATTTTTGCAGATGCTTGACTACAACTTACCTGGAGGTAAGAATGCCTGCTCTTTTTCATTTCATTTCACTTGTTTGATTTCAAATATTTTGTTTCATTAATGACGATATTGAAATGTTCTTCCGGCAGGGAAGCTGAATCGAGGCCTCTCTGTTGTTGACAGCTACCAGTTACTTAAAGGAGGAGAACTGACTGATGATGAGGTTTTCTTGCATCTGCTATTGGTTGGTGCATTGAATGGGTAATAAATACATCTAAATAGCTTTGGGTATAATTGCTTGTTGTTTTTTATTTTTATTACACATTAAGTGGTTTCCAAGTGAGGTCTGTATCCAGTATGCTAAAATTCTATTTGTTTTAGGGTCCTAATAAAGGGACAACCACTTTTTTAAATCGATACCCCCTATACGCCGCGTATGGGTCCATACACGGCCCATGCCCTATACGCGAATCGAGAAAATAAGTTTTTCATTACATACATACATACAATACTGTTCAATATATAATTTAATTATGTTTTATTATATTTTCAGAAGTATTGTCATATATAAACAAAAACTGGTTAGAGAGTTACAAAGAAATGTTTGTATCAGCCTGGACTAACTCGAACCGCAATTTCGGCCAACACACAACAAATAGGGTGGAGAGTCAGCATGCAAATTTAAAAAGATATCTTAAATCAACAAATAGCTCACTGGATAGACTTGTGAAGTTTGTAGATCAATTGGTGAACGCACAAGAGGTAAATTTAAAAGAAAGCTTTGAGACAAGCAAAATTAAAACCATGAATCATCATAAACTTCCGCTGTTTAATTACTTAAGAGGCGAGGTTTCACACATAGCTCTTGATTTATTAGTTGCCGAAAACACTAAATTGCGTGTGATGCGCTCTGTAAATGCAACATGTGGTTGTCATCTTTTCACTAGTTGTGGCTTGCCTTGTGCTTGTCGGCTGGAAAAATATGAACATTCTGGTAATAGCCGCTCCATCATTATCATTTTTCTATTAAAGTAACAAATTATATATTAATTTATACATTTTAATGCAGACACTAAAATTCCGTTAGATGCAATTGACGTATTTTGGACGAAGCTTGATAAAATTAAACCATCATATATGGTGGATGAAAAAGTTGATGTTGAAGAAGAAATGGAACGGGTGAAAAAACAAATAATGACACAACCCACAGCTGTAAAATTTAGTTTGGTGGAAAAAATAAAAAAAAATTATGTATCCATGGAAAAATAACAAAAAAGCGCCTGTTGTGCAAACAAATATTCGCGGTCGTCCAACGTTAAAGGTTCAACAACAAAAGTATGACACTCAACAAAGTACGTGCGACATGCCGAGACATAGCTCGTTTATTGCGTCTCATATTTCCGGAAGAACAAGTTCAGCTGTAAAGCCCCAGAAGCCTGCCATGCAACATAGTCGTTCAACGTCTTCTAAAGTATCACAGGGTACTAATGAGTTTTCTTCGATTGTCGGAGATCGCCAATTAAACAATATAAACAGGTTAAAAAATTGGATTTCGTCAATCTTTCATCAGTATATTTCACGTATACGAGATGTCCGACCCGATGGAAATTGTGGTTTTCGATCAATAGCTTTAGGCTTAGGGTTTGACGAAAATAAGTGGATGTATGTGCGGACACAGCTTTTAGAAGAGTTTGACAGACATGAATTGGAGTACAGAGAAGTTTTCGATACTTTGTACCCCGGACAGTATAACGAATTACGTCACACCATCGATTGGCAAAGTGTGGAACCTGCACCAGAAGAACATTGGATGATAATGCAGTATACAGGAATAGTGGTTGCTCAAAAGTTTGGGGTTATTCTTCATTTACTAAGCAATAATGGTTGTCAAACATTTTTCCCATTATGGGCTGGTCCGAAAACCGTCATGCCTCATCATGTCGTGTCGATTGTTCATGTCAACAATAATCATTTCGTCCACGTTAAGTTAGAAGGAGATTATCCGATGCCAACATTAAGTAATCTTTGGATTCTTAACCGAAGCGTACGTGCTGCAGAATGAGAGATTATGTATAGGATTCGTATCTCGGAATACAACGCAATAATAGAGAATAACCGAGAACCCCCAGCTTATATAAATTTATTTTAATTCATAATTTGTAATATGCGAATTACATATTTTAATTTTAATTTTATTATTGTATTCGTATTATTTAATACTAAACTGTTTAAATAATTTTAATTCAAATTATGTATATATTAAAATAAAAAAAATAAAATAAAAAAAAACAAAATATCTTTTAACCTTTTAAAATATCAATATTAAATATATATATATATATATATATATATATATATATATATATATATATATATATATTAAAACTCAAAAAATTAAAAAAAATAAATATATAAGCTATACGCCGCGTATGGACCCATACGCGGCGTATAGCTCCTCCACGTATGGGTCATAAGTCACGTATGGGTATAAAATGTCAAACCCTATACGCCGCATATGGACCCATACGCCGCGTATAGGGTATAAAACGTCAAATCAACAACGCACCTATATGCCGCGTATGGACCCATACGCGGCGTATAGGGTATAAAACGTCAAATCAACAACGCACCCTATACGCCGCGTATGGACCCAAACGCGGCGTATAGGGTACAGTGGTGTTGATTTAAAATTGGGGGTGTCTAAATAAAGGGACCCTTGTTTTATGTGTTGAGTGAACTTTTTGAATGATAAAAATGACCGTTTTACCATTTTCCAGGATTACTAGATAAAATATAACGCTTTATAATTTATATGACAATTTGTTGCAAACTTATGAATTATTTTTCTCAAAAAATAATTAAAATGACGCAATAATATCAGGAACTATCATTATCCGGTAAATGTGTTGAAGGTTGACTTTTATTTTGATCATGCATCGTTTTATTTGTAGCAATTTTGTTTTAATATACTCTTATGGTTATTTTTATTTTGATAACAACTTTCACTGGATCCTTAGTTTATATGTCAAGTTGACCATTTTTAACAGGTTGAAGATATCTCAAAGGAGCCACAAGTAGAACGTGAGTTGATGCTCATTAAGATAAATGCAGATCCAAGATACCATTTAGAGGTATTTAAGTAATTATGCCATGCTCTTGAGTCTTGATGTTTTGGTTAGTGACTCTTCCTTATATTATACTGGAATACTGAACTATTCTGATAAACTGCTATGAACATACACAATCAAATCTAGCAAATAATTTTCAGTACAAGGATTGATGTGCTATCTTACCATGTTTTTTTATGATTTTAATTTTTCAGGTCAAGTGGTTAGTCGACATTTTTAGAGCTAAAAGTGTTGATATCTCAGAGCACTCTATAACTATTGAGGTGATGGGAGTCAAACTTTTTCTTTAACTTTGCTATTCTTTTTGCAAAACATGTGGAGTGAGTTTTGGATCTTAATGGGTTGGATTATATGTTGTTACCGGGACGATGTTATTGCATATGTTCCATGACCTTATTTATTACTTTATTAGATATGAAACTTGTATACTCATTGATTATTTGGAACAATCAGACTACTTAGAAAAAGTGGTGATATTCAAGGCATTTAAAGGGGTGTACAATATGTATATATGTTCTCATATTCTGGTATTAACTTCATTTCTGACATCATATGCATTGTATGAATAATCATGGATTATTTGGTCACTTTCTATAAGTCCAGGGTGCTTCCAGTCATCTTTTGTGGAAGCCTCTAAAGTTTATTTTTCATTATATATAAATCAGTGGGCTTTTCTTATTATATACTTAAAAACTTAAGGGGGCTTTGCTTACTTTTCTTCTAGGTATATGGCGACATAAAAGTAACGTCCACTTCTCCATAACTATTTGCAATTAGTATTGTTTTCATTATTTCAGGGAGTTGCCATGATTTACTTTTGATATTACTATATTAGTGTCCATAACATAAATGGATATTATGTATTCAGGCTGCTCCAGAAGGATCGTTTGTGCTTTTTCATGGGTGTGCTCACAACCCAACATGCATTGATCCAACTTCTGAACAGTGGAAGAAAATTGCTGATGTCATTCAAGAAAAGAACCATATTCCATTCTTTGATGTCACTTATCAGGTTTTTTCCCTTCTTAAGATGTCCTAAGTCTTTTTCACATTGATTGCTAATGTTTAAGTCTTCAAAATGAGATACATACCATCATTTCATTCATATATCAATTAGAAAGTTTAACAACTGTTTTATCCCTTTTTTGGTCCCAGTAATACTCGTTGAAAATTATTGGTTAAAAAGAATGCACTGGAGGCAAAGGAAAAATCACTTAGGCTTCACTGTTTCATTATACCATAAATATCCTATATCATTTTTGGTTTAAACATTTTGGTGTAAATGTTGTTTTTTCATATTTGCATCTGTGAACGTGTTATTTTATGGTCAACTTTGATGTTGGAGTTATGTGTATTTTTTTTACTTTGAAGCTCGTGTGCTCTTCAGTCACGTGGTAACTACACGCATCAATTATATAAATCTCCATATATTGGTAACTACGCGCATCAATTATATAAATCTCCATATATTGATGCATCTTGGATCACTTAGGGCTTAGAGCTTGTATAATTTGATTTCATATGTTGTTGTACATTTGATGATATTTTTTTTAACAATTAGCTTATGATATGAAGTGCTAGAATCTTTTCAATTTGTAATCAATTTGTTGCTTATTTGTTGATTTTCTTTTCAGAAACCGAGAATCAGAATACTTTAAGCAAACAATACGTCATCGTGGTCCCACAAAAAAAACTATTAGGAAGATCTAAATGAAGAGTTAACGAAGGGAACAAAATAATGGTCGCACAATTTCAATGTTAACAGGGATTGAAGTACTTATGAAGCTGGCCACGAGCCTGTTACAATATTACAACTATTAGGAAGAAAGGTTTTTTTGGTTTAAGGCTAATCGTTTAAATGTTTATTTTACGAAACTGTTACAATATTACAACTGTACTCTAAACAATTTGTATGCAAACATATTGCAACAGTACACGTACCCTACCGCAACACGCAGATGGGTGCACGTAAATTTCGTGTACATGAAGATCATTTAAAGGGTATTTGCCTCTCGTTTATTGTTACAGCGTCTTTTTTTACATTTAATGTGATGGTTGCGCCGCAACGCGCTCGGGCACCCACTAGTTAATAACGATAACAATACTAAAAAAAATTTGAAGTTTAAAAGGAATTTAAGCTTTTTTTCAAATCTGTTGAATTCAAAATTCTTCCTTTTTTCTCCGTTGATACTACACTCTCTCTCTCTCTCTCGCGTGTGCATTATCAAGCCACCGCCAACGCACCATCTTTAACCATTAGTCCATCACCACAGCATTACGAACCAACGAGCATCGTCCATCGACGACTGAACGTTTGGCGTATTAAATGGATAATGGGTCCTGAAACTTAACGGTCGACCACCGTCGTTGCCGTTTCCACCCCTACCGCTACTAGTCATTATCTCATCTTCATCTAACGGTAGTCTCTCGTATGTCACATCACTGGCCTATAAGACACAAGAGCTCCGACGACGTTGCTACCAACAACCTACCATTGTCCTTCGACTAAATAAACTGTTAAGTTGGTGCCTCCAGGCTGCCGGAGAGTAATGTTGTTCGTCTCGGGTTTGTCTTTGGAGCAGGGAGGGCGACGACCGTTGCCATCGCCCCCTTTATCCACCTCCCCTGCCTCTCTATGTATCTCTTTCTCCCTCTCTATGTTCAATGGGGTGGGTGTACTTAATTGTGTGTAAATTATATAAATTCAGTGGTAAAATTGTGAAAGTATATTAGTTACATGTAGCAACCGGCCATTAGGATTAATATATATTAGGATAATTAGGATAATATCATCAATCCAAGTTACTTATCCAAAACTTTACAAATTGATGGGACAGAGTATGCAAAACAACCACACATGACCTTTTATGAAAAAAAAAAAATCAAAATACAAGGACCTCCTTCAATCAAAAGCAGATAAGCATTACTTTCAATCAATAAAACCCAAACCTCTACCATACCAAGTATGGAAAACAATATATTTCTTTTACGAATTTATGAATGCATATAAGAGAGTGACCTTATGGTTAGAAAAAAGGAGTTGGTTGTGGTGGTGAAGCGGAGACGATTGTGCAGTCGGCGAAGTAATTTGAGTATAAGAATGAAGAAGATAAATAATATGTTCTTCTAGAATTCACCTGAACGTAAGTTATGAAAACAAAAAGGAAGTCACACAACATTGGTCTCCTCGTCAGCATCCTTTACCATTATCTATACCATATATAAAGCATATGGGAATGTATTTTAAGATATCATAAAATAAAAAAAATTATTTTATTCAATGCATAAGATACAATCACTATTGAGGGCAAAATAATATTTATAATATTATTTACAGATTACCTTTACAATTAGTTACATAATAACTTTACACTTACTAACACTTGCATAAAATTTTACATTATCTATTCATAAATAAAAAAACTTAATTTGTTTAAGATTTCAGCTAATTCTTTTAATCTATCACATTTTAAAACTTTTTGACACTACAATTGTAACCTGTTTTTTTAAACGTTTTGGTGTATACTTTTTATTGAACTAGCGTGTATTTTGTGAGATACAGTAAGTTAATATGTAAATGTACAAGTGGTTATGCAAACCCGTTTATTTGGTATTTTAAATTTTAATTTAGAAAAAATATAATAAACTTTTATAAAAATACTGCAAGAATAACAAAATATTAGAAACACGTGCTAGATGTAAAATGTTACCCCGCCGCATTACGCGTGCACCCTTCTAGTTCCTTAGTGTCACAAAACTACCACACACTTCATGCATATTCATCTTGTTATTTGACGCTAGTATTTACATCTAATATCAGTCATGTTTTTGTTTGTGAACATTGTTGTTTGGTAAGGGATTAATTTGGGTTATTAATATAGGTTGTATGTTTGATTGTTTAGATTCAGATGTTGCTTTTTATCTATTATGGTATCACAATCAAAAGGGTTAAATGTTGTATTTTGTGATATATACAACAGTTTAAACAAATTTTATGGATTATACGATTATTTTACAAAATAAAAAAACAATTAAATAAGAAGTTCTATTAAATAACAATTTGTATGTGTAACCTGACAGTCAAGACATGTTGATTATGAGGTAAAAATATATATCCGTTATTGTAATTTCTACTTTTAAAGCTTGGACTATTCTAATTCGAATATATAAATAGAGTAAATCTCGGTTTTGGTCCCTGTGTTTTGCAAATTGACTCCACTTGAGTACCAACGTTTATTTTGTCTCCATTTGAGTACTAAATTTTAAAAAAGTTGTCTGTTTCAGTCCTTTTAACTAACGGTGTTAACATTTTCTGTTAGATTTTTTTAAAAAGACCAAAATACCCCTAAGGGTTATAAAAATATCACCATCTCCACCACACACCACATACAACCACCACCACCACACACCACATACAACCACCACCACCACACACCACCGCCACCACATTTGAGATTAATGCTGCGACCAACGGCTCCAAAGAGCCCTGAACCAGATAAAGAAAGCGGGTTGGACTGTAACATAGGTCCGGCCTCGGTATCACTTGAAGTGTACATGATTCCTGCTCTGAAAATGATGTCTGTAACAAGTCTAGTTAAAGCTTAAACTATCCAAAACACACAGAAACTGATATCAGTACAAGATCATTACTTCTATTTGGCCCTAGGGTTCAAATCTATCCCCAAACCCTAGAAACTACGTCAGACTCAATTACTCAAAATCTACACGAAGAACGCACATAACATCAACGAAATACTGGAATCTAATCACAATCACTTGCTTCTACAAAGCTCAACAACCACATTATCAGGTCTCACACTCTTCAGCACCCGTTCAACATCAACAGCTGATTTCTCCGACACATGGTTCGTGCCGACCAACCAGATCCACTCAGGCTCCACAAAGTCGGTTCGCCACGCCGGAACAGGGCCGAATTGGCTCTTTCCGATGACAATCAAGCTTCCTTCATCGGCCAAATCGAGCAATTCGGGATGAGTGTCGGCAATTATGGCTCGAGATCCGCTTAGGATTTGGGTCTTGAAGTGAACATTGGGAATTGGGGTTTTAGCAGCTCCATTTGGTGGTGTTGGTTATGGTGATTTGGGTTTCAGTTGTTGAAGGAGATAATGAGTTGTTGATCGTTAGAGGTTGTGACGAGAGTTGTTGCGTGAGACACTGGTGGAATTAGGGTTCGTTGTTGCAGTGGGCTTCCATGGCGGAAGCTCTGCGAGCTTATCAATGGCGGTTTTAGCTTTCTTAATCAGCCAATCGACAGCTTTTCCATGGTGGTATGTGGTGGCGGTGGTGTGTGGTGGCGGTGGTGTGTGGTGGCGGTGGTATGTGGTGGTGGTGGTGGTATGTGGTGTGTGGTGGAGATGGTGATATTTTTATAGCCCTTAGGGTATTTTGGTCTTTTTAAAAAAAATTAACAGAAAATGTTAACACCGTTAGTCAAAAGGACTGAAACAGACAACTTTTTTAAAATTTGGTACTCAAATGGAGACAAAATAAACGTTGGTACTCAAGTGGAGTCAATTTGCAAAACACAGGGACCAAAACCGAGATTAACTCATATAAATATAAATACATATTCCTCATTCCTAGAAGTTTGATGTAGATATAAAGAGTTTCACGACTCTTAGATTTTTGAATTTATGATTTTTATAACATTGCATATATCTTGATGCTTACTAGTGTAAATCAATAACGTGTTTTTATCTAAACGTGGATAAGGTTTATAATATTGCTATCCAAATATTACCCTATATATTTAAAAAGCAACTGAATGAATAGTATGAATAGTTGTGTGTACATATTCTGAAGCTTAGTGTACAACTCCTGCTGTGCATCACCTGCTGTTAAATCCTTTTCACTTTCTTCTTCATATGCATCATCGCTACTGCCACCGTTGGGGATGGAAGAGGTGCGTAAGAGGATTAGTTTTTTTTTGGGTTTTATGAATATGGAAACAGATGTTTTGGATGTTGGGGTCTCTTCCTTGGCTTTTGCACCTCTTTAAGACCTCTTCTCCTATGTTGTTTAGAGAGAGAGAGAAAGACAGAGGCCGGTTATATGGGCTGTGAGACAATGGTCCTTTGTCGTTGGTGATCTCACCAGCGACTGGTGGTTACCATCGGTGGTCTAGCCGGCGATGGTTGTGACGATTTGCGGGGTTGTCGTCGGGTGCGGGTGTTCGCATCTTGGCGGTCCATTTCCGGCAAGGCAGACCTCATCTGTTGCGTCTGGTTATCACCCGCGTGTGTGATTTCAGCCTCTGCCTTTATCATCTCCGATTAGCGCCTGTGTGTCGACTGGGGTTTGAGTGCCACCTCATGTATTTCGGTGATGCTCCTTTGTTTCGAGTTTCGACACCTAGTAAAGGGTAGGAAGCCTCGCCCCCACCAGAGCTTTGGTCGCATGGGTTTCCTCGGCGGCGATCTATTTCTTTTGGTTTTTGGGTTCTTGATTTGACCAATGTGTTTCTCAATCTGTGTGTGTGGATCGATGATGGTGCATGCCCTGAGATCTGTTTGATGATGGTACTGTTGTTAAGGGTAGGGAGTCCTTTCGCCCTCGGAGCTTACGGTCGCATCTGTTGAGTTTCTCATTCCGTTTTAAGGTGGATTAGTGTGTTCGTGTTGTGTGTTTGTTGCTGGTGATGGAGGATAGAGGAGGCGGTGGTGGATCGTTTGTTGCTGTTAGGAGGATTTCTCATGGTCTTGACAGAAACAACGCTTGTAATACGACTTCTGGTATATCATTTCATCGTTTGAATTCATTCTAATTTTGGAAATATGTTAGTATGTTAATCTGCAATGGGTGTTAATTTGTCAAAATCTGGATCTGTTTCAGTTGAATTTTTAGATGAGTGCTTTCATTGAAGTTGATACATATGGTGAATTGAGATTGCCTGTTTATGTTCTATACTTCTATGTACCTGAGATTTGTAATTATTAAAAAAATATGTTCCGTGTTCTATGAATTGTAGAAGGTTTGGTTTAATTGAAGTGGATATAGGCTGTAGCATTGATGATCAGATAACCGGTTGATGCTTTTATTGTTATGTTCTTAAATAATTAAGCTATCGTGTGGCCATAAACGCTGACTTCTGTGAGGCTAATGAACTATATTTATGACCAATGTTCCTCATTTATGTGCAGCTGAGGTTTTTGCAGGCTCAGCAACGTGGATTGGGAGAGGCCTGTCATGTGTTTGTGTTCAGGGAAGAGAAGGCGACTCTCGCCCCTCATTCGATTTGACCCCTGCCCAGGCAAGTCATTGATTATGTTAAGATTGTATGCATAATAATATGATTTTGAAAAATGAGTTATGGCTTAGAATGTTATTTGTAGGAATAAATATCTGATTTTCTTTATTTTGTTTGGCGTTACCAGGAACATTGCTTACAAAGGCTGCAAAATCGATTAGACATAGCCTATGATAGTTCTATTCCAGGGCATGAGGTACTTATATTTCTTGCTGATACCATCTCTACAAAAAAAAACGCACATTCTTGATGCTTTTATACTTTTAAGGCTAGAAAAGTAGGATTGAGTTTGCCATTTTTGCAATTATACTGGTGTTTTAGGAAGCCTTGAGGGCATTATGAAAGGCTGCATTTCCTGAAGAGGAACTCCGTGATATAATTTCTGAACAATGGAAGGAAATGGGTTGGCAAGGGAAAGATCCTTCAACTGATTTTCGGTAATTACATATCTTTATATAGAAAGAAAAAGCCATGTAAATTAGTTATCTTTTAATACTTACAAATTTTCTGACAGGGGTGGAGGGTTTGTATCACTGGAGAACTTATTGTATTTAGCCAAGAATTCCCCCGTACTTTCTCTCTCATGATACAATTACATTTGCACGTTTTAATATATGATCGACGTTATGCATGAAAAATATATTCAACAATCTGATTTTGTTCTTTTTGAGACTGTTTGTTATATTTTTAAATTAGTGGATGTTATAATGTTGAATGTTAGTAGATGGTTACGACAAACAAAGGTGTGTTGAGTTTTGAGTTTATTAGTTTGGAGTGATAAACAACCATTTGCAGCCACAAACTTTTAACATTTAGTTTTGTCAAGAACGGTTCAACCCCGCCGCGAAGCGCGGGAGGAACCCCACTAGTTATCTTTATATAGTAATGAAATAAGACTTCAATATGAGTCAACTTGTAGTTGATCTACAAGTCTACAATAATGCTCAAATATTGTTTTTACTTGGACTTCACTTTTTTTTGAAAGTCTTCTTACACCAACTTGAGTTTTCAGTTGTTAGATTTATGTATAAATAGAATTATCTAATATTAAGCCTTTGTGTTGCGACGAGAGCGTAAACCCATGAAAAAACTAATGTGGTGAACTTGCGTGTGAGATGTTGATAACAAATATAACTTTATATAATGAAACCCAGACGTTACCGTTAACATTTGAAACTTTATATAAAAAAGAGTCAAAACCATCACAAGCTCTTGGGTTTGATGAATTCATTGATAATGTTCAGAACTTAATGTAAAAACACGAAGTTATTGAAAAAAATCACGTCAAAACATTGATATAATAAGCAGATCGCAATGGACAAAAGAAATGTTGATAAAAATAATAATTCATAAATTTGAATTTTATAAAACGTTATATCTTAAAACCTGCAGGAAGAAACAAGAAAAAATATAGTAAATCAAAAAGTTGAATCAATTTTTAAAATTTGTACATTTATGCTTTGATAACTTATATGTTATGACTCACAACTTCGTTTTAAATAGAATTTAAATCAAAGCATAGATAAAAATAATTTATTCACAATGGTATATTTGAAATATATAGGACATTAAATTTTATAAAGTTATAAGAAGAGAAAAAAATACGAGTGAATAAGTATAGGGTATAAAGGGTACATATTCCTAAACTTTAAAGGGCTAAAACATAATAATAAAACTTGGTTTGGAAAACAAACTAAAGTTTGATAAAATTATCAAACTATCAATATACATTTTAAGGTATTAGTTACGTTAAGTCTCGCGTTACGAGGAGGGGTAGCAAAACCGTGAAAAAAATAACATCAAAAAGTTAACGCGAGTCTAATGTCGAAGGTAAGAAAAACAAAACATCATTAATACCGTTTGAATGTTATATCAAAAAACAAAACTATCACAAACTCGTGTGCTGCGGTGCGACCCTTCACAGTATTTGCGGTGCGACCCTTCACAGTATTTGGAACTTAGATTTTAAAAAAAGTTAAAAAGTTTCACGTCAAAACATTGATTAATATAATCATGTCTCGTTAGGGTTGTGCTATAAATTGGTTTAAAGAAAAGTAAAAACAATTTTTTTGCAGTTAAGGGAATTAAAAGTACATGTGCCATTTTTAAGGAACTAAGGCTTAAAGAATATAAAAGTTAAAATAGGTAACATGCATTGAAGACTTGTAATCTATACATATATAATTTGGTATTTTGTTTTGTAAGGTATATAAGAATAATATTAAAATAATAAAACACTAAACATTTTTGAAATGAAACACAAAAGAAGTGAGAAATAAGAAAACTCTTAAGTTTAACAAAATTTTCCTTTTTGCCACAAAAAACCATAGACATTATGTGTTAGGAAGTTGTACGCTATGCTTAAATGATATTCATCATACATTTTAAGGTATGTAACTAAGGTCACAACACATGATCAGCCTTGATAAAAATCGAAGCTTATAAAGCTAGGTGTAACACACGACTAATATTTATAAAACTTATTTCTACTCCGTACACGGTGTGACTAGAGCTAGCTTAATGAAAAGTTACACACTCGTTATACATGTTACAGTGTTGTTAGTTTAATGCTTTTCACTAAGTATTATACACTGATAAGCACCCAAAGTTTATCAAAACAAACTCTAATTATAGTTCAATAATACAAACATTAAAACTATACAATATGCAATGACATAAATGCTATTAAAAGATTTTTCTATAAGTACCATTCGATCAATTCAAGAAATTCAAATAGGTGCCTATTCTAGCTAACGGGTTGATGATTAAGTGTTTAATTTTGATTCACAATGCGCCGCTTGTGATTTTTCCTATTTTCAGTATAAGTTAAATATCCAATGTGGGCTTGCAGGAGAGATAAATCCTCGGACCTTATGGGTTTTCCTTTGATTTTTGTTAAGCAACATGGGGATATTTTTCATTATGTTGCTTTTGAGTTTGTGGTGAAAATTTCCATGTTGGTCAAATACCAAAAGGGTCAACTCTTCTTGTATTACATTAATCCCAAAGGCCATATTCTCGTTTTTTTAATTTCATATTGATTATCCTAGTTGAATTACAATATAAAAAATCATAATTTGTTAATAGATTATTTCACTAGTTGACTTGGTGGTTTAGTACTGAATTATTGGCTTTTGTAAAGGGTCATCAAACACTTGATGATCCTCTATTTTTAAATAAATGGATTGATTGGTACAAAAATGAACAAGTACATTGATGAATTTTAAAGTTGATTTTGCCAAGGCATATGATTCACTATCATGGAGGTATGTTTATTCGGTTATAAGATCATGAGTTTGAGGATAATCGAGTTGGTTGTATATAATCTTGTTTGGACCTGACTACCCTTTGTCGATTTTAACTAATGGAAGTCCCACGACAGAATTCAAATTGAAAAGGGAAACAAGGCAACGAGCTCTGTTGTCTCCTTTTCTATTCATTTTGGTCATTGAAGGTCTCCATTGTGTTTTTGAAGAATCAGTTAAGGCAAGTTTATTTGATGGAGCCTGGATTAAAATTTATTATTTTTTTATTATTTTCTTATATATATGTTTGGTATCGTTACTATATGATGATGATCAGAGTTCAATTTGTCGAATGTTAACTCTTGAATATTATTTAATTTTTTAGTAGCTATTGAATATCAACTACAATAATTTCTTTTTGAACAGGTGAGTCTTATAGTTTTTACTAACTTTAGTAGACCTGTGTATTACACGGTTTGAATAAATAAAATATTAATATAATAAAATTTATTAATTATAAAATGATATTATTAAATATGATATGACTTAAATTACGTATGAGAAATGACTATAATTAAGAAAACAGCGATATAAACTTTTTAAAATTTTATTTTTAGATTTTTTTCAAAAAATAAATATTTTGTTCTAAAACAAACCATATAAAAATGTCATTTTTAAAAATTTTCTTATTATATCTCCCAAATTAATTTTTTTTTGTTTTAAAAAATCAAAATTTTAAAATAACACTTTTAAAATATTTCGTATTTTTAAAAAAAATTTATGCTTTAGAAAAATTTATTATTTTATAAAAAAATTGTAACAATCCAATTTGAACAAAGCTCATCCCACCCAACTGAATAAATAAATTCAAAAGTCTAAGAACCTTAAAAATGATCAATAAAAAAGAGTAGAAAATATCCATTGTAAATTAATTAAGGTAATCATGACTTTCAAAAGCTACTTTTGATATCATCTTCAAGGTATGTGCATCAAGGTAACAACTGAAATCAATATTGAAATAGAAATGAAGCAGCGAAGATGAAAAGATTACAATTGTGCACGGATGACATCATCTGAAAATTACATGGTGATTCAACAACAACCATAAATAGGCAAATATAAAACAATATACAAACATATCCTGCATAGTAAAACACAAATTAGATGAAAACCCTAGAACCGATTAAGAACAAATTAAAAGAAATCAACATGAAAGATTCAACCAAAAGTCATAAAAAGTTTAGGTTGTTAATGATGTACAGAAGATTCAACCAAACCCAAACAAAATCGAAAGAATCACAGAGTAAAACAAAGTTTAGGAGATAAAAGAACAAACCTAGCACAAAGCGACGAAGAAAGAAGATAAGTAAGCAAATGGAACTTGCAGAAAGCGAAGGAGATCAACTGGACGGGGAAACATGCGGAGAAGAGAAGCGACGGTGGAGGAGACTTGTCGGCCGATTAGGGTTGGAGAATAGATTGGGAATAGAAAAGTGGTGAGATGTGTATTTGGGGAAGACCCATTTTTCACATATAACCCAAATAGGATCCGCGTGAAGATCCATTGAAAACTTGAGCGGGAAAAAAAATAATAGAAGTGATTGAGAGAGTGACACGTGTACAATACATTGCTTAAGAAATTGACATGTGGCAAAGTAAAGCTTTGTTTATTAGATAAGACAGATTTATTTATTTAGAAATAAAATTAATAAATAGATCTTTTTTTAATTTATTAAATATAAAGAATGTTAAATAATATTATTAGTAATTAAGATAATTATTTAAGATGAGAGAGACGGGAAAATTTTGATAAGAATGATTGTGGTGTCGACAGATGTCACTTTAAGTTACTCTTTTATTATATTATAAAGATTGTTTTTCAACATATTCTCAGTTTTGCCGGATCATTGGTTGCTATAACCAGCTTTTCACCACTACAGTTTGCAGATTCTTTTTGAAAGTGAGGGTCCATTGGCTTTGGAACAAAATCTATATAACACACTCTCATTCTTTACGTATGTATATACCGAACAAAAAATAATAGTTTTTTTCTCTAATTATTTAATATTTTATATTAATTTGTAAAAGTTTTTTAAATCGTATAGCAATTTAATGAAACTTAAATGCTTACAAGTAATATTATAACAAACTTCCACTCACCCACCCAACCATCCAATTTTATATAATTTATTATTTATTAATAATTATTTTAAAAAACATGTTTCTTTATTATATTCTATGGAATATTATTTTACAATAAGTATTTATACTTAATAATAAATATTCTAAAAATTAGGGGTGTGCAAGAAAACCATAATAACCGAACCGTAACCAAAATAACCAACGAAACAGAACCAAAAAATCGAAACCAATAAGAACCAGACGGTTTGGTTTGATGATTTTTTAAAACCGATTTTTTAGGTTTAGTTTCGGTTTGCTTGTAATAAAATACGAACCAAAACCATACAAACCAAACTTTTAAATTTAGAGGTGTAGTCATACACTTATAAACATAATTAGCCTATTACTTAAGGTGTTATTGTTTTTTTCTACCGCAAAATCCATATCGTCTGCAGATCACATCTGCAGGAGAATAAGTGGACCAAACCTCTGCGGTCTGCAACTGGAAGAGTGTCTGTTTTTAACGTCTGCAGACTGTTAAAATCAACTCATGGTGGTATACGACGGTACTGGATGATGATGGTGAAGGTAGATGGTGGGTGGTGGTGGTGGCGGACGGAGGGTGGAAGCGGACGGTGGTGGTGAACAAGGGTGGTGGTTGGTGATGGGGTTTAATATTTTGCAGACTTTAGAAGACTTTAGAAGGGGTTGTGCCTAGTCTGCATCATGCAGACCTCGCGCATAATTTTATTAAAGAAAAGTAATGTAAAAAACAAACACTATGCAGACCTTGACTTATATTATATAATTTTTTTTAATATTATATTTTAAGAATAATTTTTAAACTTTTTTGCTTGAATTGGTAGATTAAAATATTTTATTGAACTTTTTGTTATTGTATTTTATAAATTGCAATTCATTTTAATGTCAAGTAATTTATAATAATATGTAGATTATATTTAAATTTCAAAAAACGATTGAAGCCTAAAGATTTTAGTTTATTTTCATTAATTTGAATTAATTTTTTCTTAAAAAACTTGAGCCCGAATGGTTATAAGAACCTAGAAACCGAAATATCTGTTTTTAGTTTTTATTTGGCTAAAGCCAAACCAAAACGTCCTATGCACACCCGTATTAAAAATCATGTTTCTTTATTATATTTTTTCACGTAATGTTTAATTTTTAATACTATTTTACAAAAAACTATTAAATATTTAATAATAACTATTCTATTAATATTAATAGCAATTGAATTTCCACCAACAAATACATAATTCACAGTTTATTTCTTCCGCTCTTCACACTAAACTTACACACTTTATTTCTTACACTCTTCACACTTAAAGTTTCATTCACACACTTTTGTTATTCATAGTGAATTTGAACTTGCACCTGGGTCCAAAGAATGACTATGTTTTGTATCTTGAAACAGAGCATCGTGCTAGACAGTTGTTCCTTAATCCAAATGAGGGGAAGTATGCCCCGTGAAACTTAAACGTGAGGATGGTACTTTTTGGCATAGTCTTAGTGACGGTGAACTTCATTTTACACTTAATGTTCTACATTACATCAAACTTTCCGAGAGAGGGGGTGTTAGCATGTGGTATAGGAAACTTAATTATGCCTTGATCGAGGCACTCATGTGGTATCCGGAGACAAACACATTTCACCTACCTTTTGGTGAGGCTACAATAACATTACAAGATGTCAACATTTATGTTGGTTACCCATTTAGGGCATTGCAGTAACCGGCTACGAATATTATTTCACCATTGAACAACGTATTGCATTGTGTAAAAATTATTTAGGTTTTACACTAGAAGAAACGGATTTCAAATGAAATTGTGTAAAAATAAATACTATATAACAACATATAAAACCTAACACTTTAGATGACCAGACAGGACAAGAAGATTGCATCAGTCGTGCACGATATTTTATTCTTATACTATATGCAACATGTATATTTGCTCATAAAAATAATGCACATATTTCATTACATTTATACTATACTAATTTGCAACATTTGTATGTATAATGATGTTGTATCATATGTTTAGGGGATTACTTAAAAAAAGTTTGATTTTTTTCACTTTTAATCCAAAGTTCTTCATTTAGCAATGTAACCTCTCAAAATTTGATTGTTTTTTACTTTTAACCCAAAACTTTTCATCTTTTGCAATTTAATCTCATAACTTTTATTGTAACCTTTCGTATTTTTGTTAAATAAAAGTTAATCCCATTATAATCTTGTAAGGACCATTGTTGGCATTAATGAAACTACGAGGGTTATTCATGATTGTTTCTTTTATTTTTACTTAAATTCATTAATTAGTTGGGTTAATAATTAAGGTTATTAAAAACAAACATAATAATAATGATAATAATAATAATAATAATAATAATAATAATAATAATAATAATAATACTAAAAAACAATAATTTATAAAAACTAATTAAACTTAAAAATGTTTAAAACTTAAAATAATCCAGTTAAGAGGGGCCCTTATGCAAATTTTAAAACTTTAAATGGAAGTTTGGGCATAAAATAACAAAAGATTAAACCGCAGGGACCATTTGTGTAATTCTAAAAATCCCAAACTCAATCTTCCCCCCACCCGTTTTTCCGGCCAGGATTCCGGCCAAGCTCCGGCGGGCTCCGACGACGCCCAAATTCACTGCACTCCGCCGATTTTTGATCCGAAACCGCTCCCAAATCCTCCTAGAAGGTGATTCGAACCTGTATGCATCGATTAACCGCATTTAAGCATTCGTTTCTAGACTAATCGACTACATAACCGAATCACATTAAACTACTTAGCCGTTCGAGCATTAAACCGTAATTATTATCTAATTAAACGCACCTACACAATCATCTAACTATTACCAAGCGACTAATGATTTCAATTTCACCTGAAACAAGCAAGAACATCATCCTCGATCCTCCCCCTTTGCCGCAATTGCATCTTAATCGAAGTCCATCTTTTGAACAAACTAAACAGAAATTAATAGAGGTTTTATTATCACTGTGATCCTTGGAAGATTCCTACAAAACGAATTGGATTATTATCCACATTTGCATCTTGAATCAACTTCGACAAAGCCGCTCCGGTTCTTCGTTCTGTTCGTTCTCAACTCATCATTAATCGGGTAATTTATCACACCTAAACACTCGATTCTACATGGGGAGAAAAAGCCCCATGTTTATTACAGTAATCATTATCGTTTTATGCTTCAATTGGATTGAATTCGAATTAGGGTTTATGTGATTTGGGGGAACTTCTTTAAACTGGGTTTATAACATTTCCAAACCAATCTAAACCACGACCACGGCCCTGGTTCACTGGTTAAGACACTTGCAACTCCACCTTGAGATCCCGGGTTCGAACCTGGGCACTCTCATATATTTTTTAAAGGCTTTTTCAGCCTTAATTTAATTATAGAAAATTTTTAATAAATATAAAAATAGTTTTTATGAACTTCAAATATTTTTAAAGACATCAAATAATTTTTATAACTTTTCCAAATTTAAATAATTAAATATCTATTAATAAAATATTTTAACAAAGGTTATTCTTGGTTGATTTCTATTAAGATGGATTTTAAATAATAATTTATAAATTATTATTGGTCCAAATGTTACTTTTAAATTATCATCGTTTAAATCATGACTATTTCAAATGTTTATATTTAAACTGTATTAGATAATATAAATGATTTAATTTCATTTTCTCTATATTAAAATACATAAATGGTATATTTTTTATTATATTATTTAACGTATTTACAAAAATCTCCAAATTTCACTTAAAACTCTAGTCCTCGTTAAATCGTTAAACTCATCCTTGGATTTAAATCTGTAAATATATATATGATTAGGTACCTTGTAAAGAATTTACTTGGAACACCGATTATTATTCTTATTAAATCATCATATATATACTTATTCGTCATGTGAGTTTTTCCATACCCCTTTTTCATATTTTCACACTTTGGGGTAAAACATGTTAAACTTATTATCATTGCACTTGTAAACTTATTTGAGACTTGTAAACATCTTGGCAATTCATTATATTAAGTTGTGATTAGTTAAACTTTTGTGATTACCATATTATGGCGTTTATATGTACAATCATTAACTATTGCTAGCCTGGCGACGTCATAGATCTATGGGCCTGACAAGCCTATTTGGTGGCCCTAGTGTCGTATTCTTGAGCACTATGAGGACCAAGTACACTTAGCTAATCGTATAAACTTGTAAACATGGAATCTTATAAACTGTCAAGGTTTGATTGTTACATCTGTTCATAACATCCCTAATTACTTTATTCACTGACTTATGACTTGAGTAGTCATCTTTTATATACTTATTGTATGAAAACTATGGAAAGCTCACCAACTTTATGTTGACCTTTTATTTTTTTAACATGTTCCAGGAATTAAATCTGCTTAGCATGCTTTGAAGGCTTACATCTAGGATTGGACCTAAAATGATAAAAGGACTTATATGGTCACATGACGTTATGAAATTTTTGTATTTATGATTACTTGAGCTTATGTTATAATCTTATTGTTTGTATTGAACCTTGGAATATAATAATATTTTCATTTTAAATAGCGTTGTGTGGCATGAACAATGTTAACCCTCACATCTCAACGTTTCCTCCGTTAAGGTTGGGGTGTGACATTTATACTTTCAATTTTGGGTTCCTATACTTTTCATCTTTCACAATTTTTGTTTTACGTTCCGTTCCAAGTTTTGCAAGCTAACACAACACAACATGCATATGTGCTTTAATATTTTTTATGTTTTACTTTACATTCATTCTAAAATTTGCTAGTTAACACAACCCAATGCGCGTGTGTGTTCAATTTGACAGGTTCGTCGCAACGCAGAGGTCTTAAATAGACTTAGTTGTATTTTTATATGTTTTACGTAATGGTCTAATTTCTTCACATTAACACATCGTACTTCAGTGTTGATGGTCGTTAGCGGATGTGTGTCATTGATGTTATTTGGCATGGTTTTACGCTCTATCGCAACACGGGGAGCTTAATTATAGTTTATTAAATAATCTACAAGATCTAACAATTGGTGCCGGTCAAAGTTGAGGCAATGCCACCCTTGCCTTGTTGTATAGAAACTTATGCAGGGGACCATTCCGGTGGTGAAAATAATGGGCGATCCCGTGTACCTTCTATGAATATAGGCATGAACCTGGATTTTACCGATTCCACTAAGGTTGGAAGACCACAATATTGATTTTCAAAAACCATATGTTGCAATGTATTTATTAAGAGTTGTTTTTAGTTAATTTATTAGTAATGCGTTGCTTAGATATTATTTTTTAAGGTGGTAATATTATATTAGTAACGTATAAACTTCTGCATACGCAATTAGAGATCACCGTACTACTTTGCAATCACTACTAGATAGAGAGATATTTTATTAATATATTATTTGTATGATTGGGAAACAAAAACTTTATAAATTATTATTTTTATTCGCAGTTTGACTAGAAACCTTATGAGGGTGTGGTGCGACATCTACCCCGTATATGCAGGTCTAGCATCTGTAGTTGGAGGTCAAATTGTCATTTAAATTTTTTGGATGTTGTAGAGTATCATCTAGTTGAAAGTGTTATGAGACAATTTAGATATGTTCAACCCATCCCCCCGCCATTTTCCCTTGTCACATGGCATACTTCAGTCTCTCCGTGATCTTAGTTGTATCGGGAGGGTAGAGACAAGCTTATTAAATTACCATCATAGCTATGTGGAACTCTGGAATCGTCGAGAGGAAGATGTTGTGAATGGAAAATTCAGCAACCCGACTACGATAAAACATAATTACATAGAATGGTTCAATCGCCATACTATTCGACATGTGAAATATGTGAGGTACATTTTGAATGTCAGGCCTACTAGATTCCAAGATCACGGAGGAAGATCCCAACTCACAGAGGAAGATCCCAATTCTGGATGTTCGTCTAAATGTTACTTACCTAAAATTCATAATTTAGGTGAAGCTTTCCTAAGTTTTAGCTACTCTCCCTTAAATTCCTTTATGGATTCAACCTTAATTTTTAACTACACGCCTCTAAGGAATATGATTCGTGGGATATCCCCAAATCAATGTCAAGTATTCAACAATATTCAATATACTAGAGTTCCTGATCAAGTACGACCGCAATACAATAATTTATCACTAATTGAGTTAGACTTGGGCCTGTGGGTAAGTCAAGACATGACTCAATACCCATCGAGTTCTCAGCACGAAGAACTTGAACCAGATATTGGTATCCCCAACCAAGCCATACAAAGACGCGCATGACCGACCAGAATTTGTAGGAGACCCGATTGTGGAACGGGACATCATGTAGTTTTTTTTCTTTTATATGTGTTAAAAATTATTGTTGTTGTCCTTTTAATTTTTATATGATAGTATGTTTTTATATGTTCAATGTGGTGTTTAGGTCTTTTAAAGTGTGGATGTATTGTAAAGCTTTGCATGTAGTTTTTTTAGATTTTTGGATGTATGAACTTTTAAATGACCATGCATACAACTTTTATCATATTTTTTGAAGTACTGGGAAACATGCATCTTGTATCAACTTTTTTCACACATCTTTCACTTCATCATCAGCTTTTATCATTTTGGTTTCAGAAATATGTTTTAGTGAGAAATTATTAATCGCATGAGCAGTTTTTTATTTTTTGGTTTGTTTGAGGGAGAAACAGCTCATTCCAAAGCAGTTTTATTAAAATCCAAAGGGTACATGTAAACCATTCTAACAGAAGCTGCTTCACTTGAGTTAACAGAGTAGAACAGTAGTAAATAAAACAGATGAAGATGACAACAGTGTTACTGAAACCACTCATTCCGATAGATGTTTTTAACATTCACCAACAACCCAATTATTAAAAGTTTGAGCTTATAAAGAAAACATCAGTTGAAGAGCCAGTATTACTATTAACCACTGATCACATAATTATTTTTTATATTGTTTCTAAATCTTTACTATATTAATAAGCATATGAAGAGGGCAAAGTTGTCATTTACTCAAATCTCTTAAATTTAAGAGTTTTACAACTCTTGAAACATTATGTACAACATCTAAAGCACACTTAAAGCAAGAAAGGAGAGGGTGGATTCAAAATTCAAAATCATTGTCCATATATAGCACTCAACAAACACCCAAAACCCTTACCTTATCCCTAACCCCATCTTTTCCTAACCCAGATCCGGCAGCCGAAACTCTTGCTCCATGACCACCGCCATCCATCTCCTGCAACCGCTTTCTTCATCATCATCTTCTTCCCCTGAATTGTCATCATCTTCCCCTGAATTGTCATCATCATCATCTCGCACGGTATCCCACCCACGAAGGTTTTCCGGTCAACAAATGTTCTCAACGTTTCTTCTTTTTCCATTTGGTTTATGAAGAGAGAGCGCGAGCGAGTAAGCGGCGATGGTGGGAGATAGTGGTGGAGATGGCGGTGGAGATGGCAATAGAGAGACCCGGTGGTGGTGGTTTGCCTTGGATCTGTTGTCAGTGGTCCTTGTAGATCTATGGTACCTTCGATCTGCTCTCAGCCAATGAAGATGGTGGATGAAGGTTAACCCTACTAAAATTTAGAGTTCATCTTTGAAATTGAAGCGCCTACGGCGAGGTCCATGGCCGACGAAATGATATCATCAGCATCGATCATCCTGGGGTTTCCGACACGTCATCGATGATGGCTGCTTTCTCCAGTAGGTAAGTGAACTGTGAGTTTATGTTGTTTGTGGTTTTAATTTTGATGCAAAATTGCTTCTTGTGTTTACGTTTGCCAAGCTCACCGACTCCAAATTTCTTTTAGGTTTAGGAATTGAAGTTGCTACTACTGATACTGTACTTCTTTAAATTTTCAGGTTATAATCTTTTCAATCCATAATTTAGCCCAGATTCTTTTTTGTAATTCGATTCTCTTAAAATCCAAGCTTACGAGGTTCTTCGATTAACTAGCAATTTACTTATAGAACTTTGGTTTCTGCAATCCCCTCTTTGCGAATCACAATTAACCTTCAAATTGATTATCCTTAATTGTCTTTCATTGTGTTTTGATGTTCATTGTTGATGAAGTATTTGTTTGGTGCATATTGTTGATTTTTTGATCTTCTAATTGAATTCTACCTATTAGATGTTAGTGGAAGCTGCTGTAAATTAATTAATTAACTATTAGTATGTCTTTTTAATAAATTCTTAGCAAATTGAAATATATGAACACAGTTGGTACAAAATGTAGGTCAATTAGGTCATATGAAAAATCCTCAGGCATAAACGCTACAATTTTATGAGACCAGGTGAGTTTTAAGTTATGCCTATCAGTACACTTTATGTAGAACTTGACATGTCTGTTTACACTTATATTTTTCAGTATGCTTTCTCCCTCTTCTTAAATATGTATTTTTGACTTTTGGATTTTGACATAGTTTTGTGCTTTCAACTAAGTGTAAGAAACACAAAAGTAAATACAATATGCCTTGAAAGCTGAATTTCTCTTGCATCATATATGATATATTAGTGATGGTGAAATGGATGTGAGATGATGTTCTTTCATGGCATGCTATTGAAGTAATAAGTTTTGTGCATGCTACATAAGAACTAAGTTTTTTGTCTTAGTAAATTTTTAACAAATATGAAACAGTCTAATGCAAGTAGATTCTACAGATGAGCAAGTTACACAAACCATATGAAGGTTAGGAAGACAACCCTGATGTAAGTTTGGTAGTAATAAAGGTGAATCAGTTATTTATTTCAAGATTTATTGATTTGGGCTATGGAAAACTATTTCATAATTTTGAATTTTGTTGCTAGGGCAGTGGCAATGCTTTTTTGTGCTGGTGCGGATATAGATTCTATGCACGAGAGGATAAAACAGGGTAACAAAAAGAAAAACTCTTCCGGTCAATGTCAAGGTTTGAACCTTGGATCTCCAAGAGAGGCAAACCCTCCCACCTCCCCTTTTACCATAGGCCAAGAGATCATTGGCTTTTACTTACATATTTAAAATCAAATGCAAGTGCTACACAATTGCGAACGAGTATCTATAACCATCATTGATTTTTTAACATAAATTAGACTTGTGATTTTAGTGTCATTTCTAGGTGACTATCTTGGATGGGATTACCATGGATGGAGGGGTTGCGATATACATTCCAGGAACATTTAGGATTGTTGTTGATAAAACTGTATGTATATACTGCAACATTCATAATTGATACAAGCTTGAGAAATATGGGCACCATATAAACCTGAAGTAGTGAAGTGCGAACTACAAAGCTACAATTATTTATTTTATGCTCTCCACGAATATAATTTTAACTTCCTTTCAAGTAGATTTAAAATTTTTTATTACATTGCAGATTTATGCTACATCTAAAATAGTAACCGATCTTCATCCTGGTGTTTTATTTCACCTTTCACGTCTTTTGGGTTATTTAGGTATGTTATACTAAATGTTACAAGTTATTGTATTGATTTCAAACTGAAAAATGGTCACTAGGTTGGAAATGGTGAAATGAAAGAAAGATCAATGTGTATACATGGGAGTATTTGGGTCTATTTGAATTTGATTAAAAAGTATATTTCTTCTTAACACTATTTTATATTTCATGTGTTGCTCTTGTGATGGCATTAATCCAAGAAAACAACGATTTTTGTTTTGGCCAATTATAAAATATTTTATGCTACACTTTGGGATGTATAACTAATGTATAACAGTTATTGGCTTTAATTTTCTTTCATACTGTTGATATTCATATAACATGCCAAATAGTCCTTTTTCAGCTCAGATATTAATGAAGTTTCTATCTATGCAGTGTCATCAACAAGAAATTTCTAACTATTACCTTATTGTTCTTTTTTATTACCTTACCAATGATGAAGTGAAAGGCCATCTGCAGGTGAGTTTTAGTGTTCAATTCATATATTATTGCATAATCTATACTACATATAATATGCATATAGAAAGGACATAATAGTCATTTGACTTACATCTCTTAAATTTAAGAGATGTATAACTCTTGAGGCATGTTGTACAACTCTTGAGCTTTGAATCCTCCTGGTTGCCTAATGAGCTCATTTCAAAATTCAAACAAAGCATTTTGAATTCTTGAACCATTTTCTCTCTCATCAAACATCAGAGTTTTTCTCTCAAAACTAATTTAAGAACAAGATTTCTTTTTAATCTTGATTTTCAGGTTCATACAAAGAGGTCTTAAGATTTGGGATGTATAATCTGATTTACAGGTTTGATGACGAGGTCTTTCAGTCTGCGGTTAACATTTTGTTTTTTCGGGGATTTATGAAATTCACATATGATCAATGTTCTGGCTACTAAGAAGTTGAACCAAACTGATGACTGCTTATGGCGTGACCCAAACTCTAGCAGAACTCCAAGTGGTTTTCTGATTGTGGAAAAAGGTATGTAATTTGAGTGTTTGGTTTATGTTGAGATAGATAAATGTCTACAACTTTATGCAAGGTGAAGAGTTTTGTTGTTTGAAATTCATGTCTTACTTGGTGAAAACTGAATGAGTTAGCCACAATTTCATTTAAATTTCATGTTATGGACTTTCAAATTCTTGATAAAATTTAATATATGTCTATTTAAACATCAATTATGTAACATCCGTAAAATTTAATAAACAAACAAACAAACAAACATACCCAGTGTCTCCCGCTGAAGAGCAGGGTCTGGGAGGGGTATATGGTGGCAAGTCTTTCCTCTAACTAGAAAGATAGAGAGACCGCTTCCGAAGAGACCCATCCGTAAAATTTAATATTCGTTTAAATTAATAAGAATAGTGTTCAGTCGCATGATAAACATACGAATGAATCTAAGTCGCACGCCTTACGTGCGTATGAGGCTCAATCGCACGATTAACAGGCGTATGGGCGCAGTCGCAAAATTGAGTTGTGCGAATGGGTCCAGTCGTGTGACTGAGTATGGCGGCTAAAATATGTAGATGAGAATAAGTAAGGCGGTTAAGAACGTTCAAAAGCAGATTTCTATCTGCAGTATCCCTATACCCTTGTTTCTCTCGAACCCAAACACCCCTGTTCTTGCCATATCAACAATTTCGGCTTCATTTTGGTAAGTCTCGCTTGGCACGGATCGATATTTGAGTACATTAAGCTGTGTATATGGTCGAAATTGATCCAAAAACAAGTTTAAATATGAGTTTTTGATTCAATCTTTCTATTAAGTTGAAAACCAAGGATTCGGATCTTAGTTTTTGTGAAGTTTGATGAAATAAGGATCCGAAACGGTTGTAATAAGGTGTATATGTTCTGTTTTGAATATGGCATAATTTGAATGGTTAAAACTTGAGTTTTTAGATCAAATATGTCAAGAACACAGCTGCTGATCCGTTTCAGGAGAATGAGCCCAATCACATGACCCATTCGTGCAAATGAGCCAGTCGCATTACTCAATCGTGCGACTGAAGCTCAGTCGCATGCGCCAATCGCACGAATGGAGGTCATTCGTACAAACCCTGTTATAGCTCATTCGCACCCCTGTCGTATAGTTCATTTGTACGACTAAGCTTAGTCGTATGTTCAATCGTACGACTGAGTCCAGTCGTATAGCCTCAGTTGCATAAAGTGATCTGTAGGAAATGATTTGACTAAGTTAGAGTCATTGTTGTAGATTTGCATTGAGAAGGAGATTTTTAACTGCCTTAGTGTATTTGGATTGGTAAACACTTGCTGAAAGCATTAAGGTGAGTTCTAATTGCCCTTTTTATGTGTTAATGCTGTTTGATAATGTTGTTTGACAAATCGTGTCACACCCCGACCGACGGTGGAATCATCGGAGCGGACGAGGGAATGATGGATTGTTCATAACACATGGTTGTCTAATAGTGGAAATAATATTACAATCAGATTACAAGATAAAATAAGTTCAACATACACAAATACAACAATAGAAACCTCAAATAATAATCGTCTTTTATTTTAACTAGGTCCGTGTCTTAGATGAGCACATAGAAGTCCACTATCTTGCTTAACCTGAAATCATGTGAGAAAATAAGTTAGCTAACGAGTTAGCTGGTGAGTAATCACAGTTTTGAATATACATATAGATTGATTGATTGATCCATCGATTGTAATTCAATTCACAAGGTAATATTAAGACTTATATGGCAACCGCGAAGCATATAGATAAACCGACATAATATAAACCCCTTGACTTGACACTTGCATATAATAGACTCCACACAAACACCATAGATTGACTAATTGCCTCTGGCACAATCACCACTCGTAAGCCATATGGGGTGGGTTATCCAAACCAGTAGATCTACATTGTTGCCAGGATTGATTGATTGATTGAATTAGGGTTTTACTGTCGTCCAGTTTATCACAGTATATTCACGTAATTGCAAGTAATAACATAACCTGTCTTGAATTGAATTGAAAATGAAATAACAATAGAATATCATGGTAGAATATATTGTATCACATGATTTCCCCCAAATAGGAAATGATATAAAAAGGGGATATGAATACTCACCTGATTGATGAGATTGGAATTTGGACGTGATAGATTAGACACCCACGATTTCCTTATGATTAACCTAAGGAACGGTGTCTCGAGTTAGAATAATAATGATTTGGGAATTTGGGAATGTATTAAGATTTCCATTGGGTCTTGAATGGTAGTCTAAATTGATTAATTTTATTTGGTTTGAATGTCTTGAAATAATCGACTTTATTGAAAGTGATTATGTCAAGAATTTTAAAAAATTTATACGTGTAAGTTATACATTTATACAATTTATTAATAAATTGTATATGTATAATTATATTCATAATTATATATAATCAAGTATTTATATATAATTATATGTATAATTATATACATGATTATATGTATATAATACATTTGTACATAAGTGAACATAACTATATATTGTATGTTAATTTTATACTCGAGTTATAAATTGTATACAATTATGTAAATGTAATTTATTCAAATAACAATTGTTTAGGTAATTGAATAATATATAACTATATATATATTGGGTTCAATTTATTTATTGTATATTTATGTATTATACACTAATTATAAATTGGTAGAAACATAATTAGTTATTTTATTTATTTAAAACAAATAAAATAAATGAATAAAATATAAAAATAAATTTCAGAAAGTAATTGAGTTGTTTTAAAATTTTTAATGTTTGTAAAACATTTTTAAAATTTTTAGAATTTTTTTCAGAATTTTAAAGGCTTAAAAAGCCCAAAAAAAAAAATGGTTGAGGTGGCCCGGGGTCGAACCCGGGACCTCCTGTTTGAGATGAAGCATGGGAACCGGTGAACCAAGGCCTAAGCCGCGGTTATGATCCGGCTTTTATTTCTTTTAAACAGAACCCCCAGAACCCGAAGAACCCTAGGTTCGAATCTCCTCAAATTGAACCTCGATTCGATTTCAATAGTGATTGAAACCATGGGGCTTTCATTCCTCATGTGACAACGAGTTCATAGAGGTATTAATTACCTGTTGAGATAGTGTATTTGATGAGTTTGAGTTCGAGATAAGTCCGCGGCTTCAAGAGAATCAAATTGATAATTGTGTGTGTTTTTAGATGAATTTGAGAGTACAGATAGGTTCGGAACTGAGAAATGTTTGATTATATGACTTCAATTTGTTTATTATAAGTGTTTGAGTGGGTTTATTAGTCGGTTTAGAATCCGAGATAAAAGTAAGAATTTTAGCCGTTAATTTGACTTATTCAACACGTTTTGTGTTGGAATTCGATCTAGATTGGATCCAAGGACACTTTCCGTGTGATTGTGGGGTTCAATTTTGATAATTTGATTGATTTCTTGTCGGGAATTTAGTGATCTCGATGTGGTGGCTTTGGATTCGAATTTACCGGCTATTAATCGTGTTTAATAGTTGCATTGGGTTCGAAACTCATCCACGAACGCATTGGGACCGGTTTTGTGGCTTGAAAATGTGTAATTTCATCGTTTTTGGCTCGCCGGAGTTCGGCCGGAGCCTCGCCGGCGACTCGCCGGAAAAACGGGGAAGGAGCCGTGGGTTTTAAAATTTTACAGATTCGGTCCCTGCGGTTTCAAAGTTAATATTTTATGTCTTAAACTTTGGTTTTAAGTTTCATAAATTGCATATTCACCCCCTGGACTTATAAACCCTATTTGTTTTATACATGTTTATTTATATATATATTTTTTTTAAATCTCACTAATTATTAATAGCAGTATTATTTTTATTATTATTATTATTGTTATTATTATTATTATTATTATTATTATTTTTGTTTAAACTTCATAATTACTAATATAATTTTATAATATATATTTTTTATAAAATCATATTAATAACTATATGTAATGTGAATTAAATGACACATCAATATGTTTTAAATGAATAGATTTCATTTACTGATATAAGCGAGTTCGGTTACAATTTCAAATGGGTCGGATGTTACAGTCTCCCCTGCTTTAGGAAATTTCGTCCCGAAATTTTAATCACGAGGAGGCTGAAACGAAAAGGTGAGGATACTTGGATTTCATTTGGTCCTCACGTTCCCAGGTGTACTCTGGCCCACGTTTAGACTCCCAACGAACTTTGACAATAGGTATCCGGCTACGCTTGAGTTGTTTAACTTCCCGATCCATAATTTCCACAGGTTTCTCAATAAAGTGCATAGACTCATCAATCTGGACTTCGTCGAGTGGAATGTGGAGATTTTCATCGGCAAGACATTTCTTGAGATTTGAAACATGAAACGTCGGATGTATATTGCTAAGTTCTTGAGGTAGTTTAAGCTTGTAGGCCACTTTCCCAATTCGCTCGAGCACTTTGAACGGACCCACGTAACGAGGTGCTAGCTTCCCTTTCTTTCCAAAGCGAATCACTCCCTTCCAAGGTGACACCTTAAGAAGTACGAGATCACCGACATTGTATTCCATGGGCTTACGTCTTTTGTCAGCATAATGCTTTTGACGATTTCTAGCAGCGACCAAGTTATCACGGATCTTATGAATTTTGTCGGTTGTTTCTTGTATCAATTCCGGACCAGTAATCTGTGATTCACCAACTTCAGACCAGCAGATGGGAGATCGACACTTTCGACCATACAAGGCCTCAAATGGTGCCATCTGGATGCTGGTATGATAACTGTTATTGTATGAGAATTCGATCAACGGAAGATGAGAATCCCACGATCCACTGAAATCAATGACACAAGCCCGGAGCATATCCTCGAGGGTCTGTATCGTTCTTTCAGTTTGACCATCGGTTTGCGGGTGATAGGCTGTGCTAATATTTAGTTGAGTTCCGAGAGCTGATTGGAGACTTTTCCAGAAACGAGAGATAAAACGACCATCGCGATCAGAAATAATATCTAAAGGTACACCATGCCGACTGACTATTTCATTAATGTAAATACGAGCCAATTTCTCGACTCGATAATCTTCCCGAGTTGGAATGAAATGAGCCGACTTAGTCAATCGATCAATGATAACCCAGATACTATCGTGACCACTAGCGGTACGAGGCAGCTTGGTAATGAAATCCATGGATATGCTCTCCTATTTCCATAATGGAACCTCGGGTTGTACGAGTAATCCAGAGGGACGTTGATGTTCGGCTTTGACTTTGGAGCACGTGAGGCATTTAGATACATACAAGGCTATATCCTTCTTCATGCCGGGCCACCAATATTGGCTCCGAAGGTTCATGAACATTTTATCTGCTCCCGGATGAATAGAATAACGAGCCTTGTGAGCCTCATCCAGAATGGTTGTTCGAAGATTATCACGATTCGGAATCCAAAGTCGATTTAGAAAATACAGTAGTCCGTCCGACTTGGTTTCCAATTGGAGTTCAGCACCGCATGACATTTCCTCATACATGTTGCCCTCGGTGACGGATTCGTGTTGAGCTTCGAGTATACGGGTTAAGAGGTCGGTTTGAATGGTAATACTTTGAAGCATAACTTGACCCTTTCGACTTAATGCATCGGCTACGACATTAGCTTTACCGGGGTGGTAACGAATCTCACAGTCGTAGTCATTGAGTAGTTCGACCCATCGTCGTTGCCTCATGTTAAGCTCCTTTTGGTTGAAGATGTACTGGAGACTCTTATGATCGGTGAATACAACACATTTAGTGCCATAGAGATAGTGTCTCCAGATTTTGAGTGCGAATACGACAGCACCCAATTCAAGATCGTGCGTCGTATAATTTTTCTCATGAATCTTCAATTGTCTTGAAGCATAAGCTATAACTTTGCCTCGCTGCATGAGAACGCAACCTAGACCTTGTTTTGAAGCGTCACAATAGACAACGAAATCGTCATTTCCATCAGGAAGTGTTAAAATCGGCGCTTCACACAACTTTTGCTTGAGGGTTTGAAACGCTTCTTCTTGATCAGGCCCCCAAGAAAAAGGCTTATCCTTGTGGGTCAAAGCAGTGAGTGGCACAGCAATCTTCGAGAAGTTAGGAATAAAACGTCGATAATACCCGGCTAAGCCAAGGAATGAACGAATCTCTGTAGGAGTTTTAGGTTCATCCCATTTCTTTATTGCCTCGATCTTTGCGGGATCAACGTGAATTCCCTTGCTGTTTACTATGTGACCAAGAAATTGAACCTCATTAAGCCAGAATTCACATTTTGAGAATTTGGCGTAGAGTTTCTCTTTCTTCAGAAGTTCGAGTATTAGACGAAGGTGATTCTCGTGATCGGATTTTGATTTGGAGTATATCAAGATGTCGTCGATGAATACGATCACGAATTTGTCTAGGTATGGCCGACACACGCGATTCATTAAATCCATGAATACTGCCGGTGCGTTGGTTAACCCAAATGGCATCACTGTAAACTCGTAATGGCCATATCTCGTTCGGAAAGCGGTTTTTGGAATATCATCATCATGCACACGAAGTTGGTGATAACCAGAACGAAGATCGATTTTTGAAAAATGAGTGGCTCCTTGAAGCTGATCAAACAGATCGTCGATTCTGGGTAATGGGTAACGGTTCTTGATTGTGAGTTTGTTGAGCTCTCGATAGTCAATGCACATACGGAATGAGCCATCCTTTTTCTTCACGAATAATACCGGAGCTCCCCATGGTGACGAGCTCGGGCGAATGAATCCTTTGTCTGACAGTTCTTGCAATTGACTAGCAAGTTCTTGCATTTCTGATGGTGCAAGTCGATAAGGAGATTTTGCCACGGGAGTTGCACCAGGTACAAGGTCGATTCGGAATTCAACTTGACGAACGGGAGGAAGACCGGTTAAATCATCGGGAAAGACTTCAGGAAACTCTCGAACAACCGGAATGTCTTCAATCTTCTTAGGTTTCTCATCTGCCTTCACGATATGAGCTAGGAAAGCCACGTAATGCTTGCGGAGGTACTTTTGAGCTTTGGTACAAGACATGAGTTTAAGCCCCTTGTAAGGTTTTTCCCCGTAGATTTGTAGTATGCTTCCGGTCGGGAGAGGGATACGAATGGTCTTTTCATGACAAATCACTTCGGCATGATTCTTTGATAACCAGTCCATGCCTACTATAACATCGAAACTACCCAGTTGCATGGGTATAAGATTGATAGGGAAATCATGCTCGCTTAGATTCAAAGTACAGTCGGGAATAACAGAATTAATTGTAATGGGTTTTCCGTCAGCTATCTCTACCGTAAAGGGGTTATCTAACTTGGTTCGGGCACTAGCAAGTAAGGTCTCAAAGTCTAAGGATACAAAGCTTTTATCGGCACCGGTGTCAAAAAGAACCGAAGCGTATTGATTATTAATTTGGAACATACCGTTCACTACGTCGTTGCTAGCTTGGGCTTGTTAGGCATTGATGTTGAATGCTCGACCTTGAGCTGCAGGGACGGCCGTGAGAAGCTTCGGACATTGGTTGCGGAAATGGTTAGGATCTCCGCATTGGTAGCAAGCTCTTGCGTGTGTGACTGTCGGAGTATGCTGAACAGTTGGTGTGGTAGCTGGAACCCTTGCGGTATTCTTGCACACGTTGAATGTATGGCCGAAACGACCACAGTTGGTGCATTGACGACATTGAACGTTAGCGGGATGATGATACTTGCAGTTGTTACACTGCGGAAAGGGTCCAGCGTATGGCTTTTTCATCGGTTGTTGGTTGTTTGCTGTTGGTTGACGAGTTGGAGGGACTTGATTAATTGGCACAGCAGGGGTAATCACAGCATAGTTTTGGGATTTCGCCTTCCTCTTCCTGTTTTGAGAAGTTTCAGGTTTTTCCTCCTTAGGGGTTTCAGCTGAGGGTTTCCCGGGCACCTTCTTAGCACCTTTCCTAGTCAGAGTTCCAGCCTTGACATGATTGTCAGTTAGCTGAGCAGCTAACCGGATGGTATCTTCCAAGGTTGCTGGATTCCTACCCCACACCGTGTCTTGAATTTGCATGGGTAGACCACCGATGTATTTCTCGATAGCCCGAGATAAAGGAGTAACCAGATGAGGAACAAGTAGACTCAGTTCATGAAATCGGTTGGTATAAGCTAGATTTTCTCCACTTTCTTGAGTTAAGTCCCAGAACTCAGCTTCCAATTTCTTAATTTCATTTCTCGGACAGAATTCCCGAGTCATAAGCTCTTTAACTTCATCCCACGTCAATGATAATGCTGCATCAGTTCCGCGGGTTCGTTTCTCACTGTTCCACCAAGTGAGTGCTCTCTTTTGAAGAACACTTGTAGCATAACGAACCTTGAGATTCTCGGGGCACTCACTATTAAGGAAAGTGTTCTCGATACTCTCAAACCACTGTAAAAGACCAGTGGCACCTTCAGCTCCGCTAAACTTAGTGGGATTGCAGGAATTGAAATGCTTGTAAGTACAAGTTTTGGGAGGGTTTGGTGCAGTTGGGTTTTGGACAGTGTTTGGTGCAGTTGTGTTTTGGACAGTATTGTTGCCTTGATTTAAATGAGTAAGCAGTGTTGGGATAACCGCAGCAACTTCACGTGCTACCATAGCAGCAATCTTGCGGCCAGAGCTTCTAGATCGGAAGCGGTTTTGACGAGAAGACATGCTGTATAATAAGGAACGAAGAAACCTTTATGAGTAACGGGTAATTGGTTTTTTTTAACACTTTTCAAAATAATAAAATCGTTAATGAGATTGTTTAAAACAACAATGAGAGGTTAGGAGTGTAAACGTTCGGTTCGCAAACCAAAACGAATACGTTGACTTAGCAAAGTATTTGTGTCCAGCACGAGGACATGCGTACCTATAAGCGAATACTCATCTCGAGGGTTCCCAGGTAAGGTAATCAAGTTGTATGAAATACCTTGCCTAGACAGAACACCTTAAGATACAGGTATCCCACTCTTCCAGCATTGCATGTTCTCGGTCATGTGACACGGACTTTGACGAGATTTGAAAACCATGAATAACAATCGAGTTTTGGAGTTTGAAATCACTTGAATTAAGCACACAATGCCTTAGAATATGAGTTAAGTTTCGTGTGTATATTGATAGATTCATAGTATAAGAAGAATCACATAAACAGATAATCACATAATCAAGTATAAACATGTAAGGCACATAAAATCCTGTCTAAGCATATAAATACATGAGAGGACTCATGTGTAAAGGTACTTAGTTATAGTCTAGGTCATTCCATTTCTAATAACCTAATTCCCTATAACCATGGCTCTGATACCAATCTGTCACACCCCGACTGACGGTGGAATCATCGGAGCGGACGAGGGAATGATGGATTGTTCATAACACATGGTTGTCTAATAGTGGAAATAATATTACAATCAGATTACAAGATAAAATAAGTTCAACATACACAAATACAACAATAGAAACCTCAAATAATAATCGTCTTTTATTTTAACTAGGTCCGTGTCTTAGATGAGCACATAGAAGTCCACTATCTTGCTTAACCTGAAATCATGTGAGAAAATAAGTCAGCTAACGAGTTAGCTGGTGAGTAATCACAGTTTTGAATATACATATAGATTGATTGATTGATCCATCGATTGTAATTCAATTCACAAGGTAATATTAAGACTTATATGGCAACCGCGAAGCATATAGATAAACCGACATAATATAAACCCCTTGACTTGACACTTGCATATAATAGACTCCACACAAACACCATAGATTGACTAATTGCCTCTGGCACAATCACCACTCGTAAGCCATATGGGGTGGGTTATCCAAACCAGTAGATCTACATTGTTGCCAGGATTGATTGATTGATTGAATTAGGGTTTTACTGTCGTCTAGTTTATCACAGTATGTTCACGTAATTGCAAGTAATAACATAACCTGTCTTGAATTGAATTGAAAATGAAATAACAATAGAATATCATGGTAGAATATATTGTATCACATGATTTCCCCCAAATAGGAAATGATATAAAAAGGGGATATGAATACTCACCTGATTGATGAGATTGGAATTTGGACGTGATAGATTAGACACCCACGATTTCCTTATGATTAACCTAAGAAACGGTGTCTCGAGTTAGAATAATAATGATTTGGGAATTTGGGAATGTATTAAGATTTCCATTGGGTCTTGAATGGTAGTCTAAATTGATTAATTTTATTTGGTTTGAATGTCTTGAAATAATCGACTTTATTGAAAGTGATTATGTCAAGAATTTTAATAAAAATTTATACGTGTAAGTTATACATTTATACAATTTATTAATAAATTGTATATGTATAATTATATTCATAATTATATATAATCAAGTATTTATATATAATTATATGTATAATTATATACATGATTATATGTATATAATACATTTGTACATAAGTGAACATAACTATATATTGTATGTTAATTTTATACTCGAGTTATAAATTGTATACAATTATGTAAATGTAATTTATTCAAATAACAATTGTTTAGGTAATTGAATAATATATAACTATATATATATTGGGTTCAATTTATTTATTGTATATTTATGTATTATACACTAATTATAAATTGGTAGAAACATAATTAGTTATTTTATTTATTTAAAACAAATAAAATAAATGAATAAAATATAAAAATAAATTTCAGAAAGTAATTGAGTTGTTTTAAAATTTTTAATGTTTGTAAAAACATTTTTAAAATTTTTAGAATTTTTTTCAGAATTTTTAAAGGCTTAAAAAGCCCAAAAAAAAAATGGTTGAGGTGGCCCGGGGTCGAACCCGGGACCTCCTGTTTGAGATGAAGCATGGGAACCGGTGAACCAAGGCCTAAGCCGCGGTTATGATCCGGCTTTTATTTCTTTTAAACAGAACCCCCAGAACCCGAAGAACCCTAGGTTCGAATCTCCTCAAATTGAACCTCGATTCGATTTCAATAGTGATTGAAACCATGGGGCTTTCATTCCTCATGTGACAACGAGTTCATAGAGGTATTAATTACCTGTTGAGATAGTGTATTTGATGAGTTTGAGTTCGAGATAAGTCCGCGGCTTCAAGAGAATCAAATTGATAATTGTGTGTGTTTTTAGATGAATTTGAGAGTACAGATAGGTTCGGAACTGAGAAATGTTTGATTATATGACTTCAATTTGTTTATTATAAGTGTTTGAGTGGGTTTATTAGTCGGTTTAGAATCCGAGATAAAAGTAAGAATTTTAGCCGTTAATTTGACTTATTCAACACGTTTTGTGTTGGAATTCGATCTAGATTGGATCCAAGGACACTTTCGGTGTGATTGTGGGGTTCAATTTTGATAATTTGATTGATTTCTTGTCGGGAATTTAGTGATCTCGATGTGGTGGCTTTGGATTCGAATTTACCGGCTATTAATCGTGTTTAATAGTTGCATTGGGTTCGAAACTCATCCACGAACGCATTGGGACCGGTTTTGTGGCTTGAAAATGTGTAATTTCATCGTTTTTGGCTCGCCGGAGTTCGGCCGGAGCCTCGCCGGCGACTCGCCGGAAAAACGGGGAAGGAGCCGTGGGTTTTAAAATTTTACAGATTCGGTCCCTGCGGTTTCAAAGTTAATATTTTATGTCTTAAACTTTGGTTTTAAGTTTCATAAATTACATATTCACCCCCTGGACTTATAAACCCTATTTGTTTTATACATGTTTATTTATATATATATATTTTTTTTAAATCTCACTAATTATTAATAGCAGTATTATTTTTATTATTATTATTATTGTTATTATTATTATTATTATTATTATTTTGTTTAAACTTCATAATTACTAATATAATTTTATAATATATATTTTTTTTATAAAATCATATTAATAACTATATGTAATGTGAATTAAATGACACATCAATATGTTTTAAATGAATAGATTTCATTTACTGATATAAGCGAGTTCGGTTACAATTTCAAATGGGTCGGATGTTACAGTCTCCCCTGCTTTAGGAAATTTCGTCCCGAAATTTTAATCACGAGGAGGCTGAAACGAAAAGGTGAGGATACTTGGATTTCATTTGGTCCTCACGTTCCCAGGTGTACTCTGGCCCACGTTTAGACTCCCAACGAACTTTGACAATAGGTATCCGGCTACGCTTGAGTTGTTTAACTTCCCGATCCATAATTTCCACAGGTTTCTCAATAAAGTGCATAGACTCATCAATCTGGACTTCGTCGAGTGGAATGTGGAGATTTTCATCGGCAAGACATTTCTTGAGATTTGAAACATGAAACGTCGGATGTATATTGCTAAGTTCTTGAGGTAGTTTAAGCTTGTAGGCCACTTTCCCAATTCGCTCGAGCACTTTGAACGGACCCACGTAACGAGGTGCTAGCTTCCCTTTCTTTCCAAAGCGAATCACTCCCTTCCAAGGTGACACCTTAAGAAGTACGAGATCACCGACATTGTATTCCATGGGCTTACGTCTTTTGTCAGCATAATGCTTTTGACGATTTCTAGCAGCGACCAAGTTATCACGGATCTTATGAATTTTGTCGGTTGTTTCTTGTATCAATTCCGGACCAGTAATCTGTGATTCACCAACTTCAGACCAGCAGATGGGAGATCGACACTTTCGACCATACAAGGCCTCAAATGGTGCCATCTGGATGCTGGTATGATAACTGTTATTGTATGAGAATTCGATCAACGGAAGATGAGAATCCCACGATCCACTGAAATCAATGACACAAGCCCGGAGCATATCCTCGAGGGTCTGTATCGTTCTTTCAGTTTGACCATCGGTTTGCGGGTGATAGGCTGTGCTAATATTTAGTTGAGTTCCGAGAGCTGATTGGAGACTTTTCCAGAAACGAGAGATAAAACGACCATCGCGATCAGAAATAATATCTAAAGGTACACCATGCCGACTGACTATTTCATTAATGTAAATACGAGCCAATTTCTCGACTCGATAATCTTCCCGAGTTGGAATGAAATGAGCCGACTTAGTCAATCGATCAATGATAACCCAGATACTATCGTGACCACTAGCGGTACGAGGCAGCTTGGTAATGAAATCCATGGATATGCTCTCCCATTTCCATAATGGAACCTCGGGTTGTACGAGTAATCCAGAGGGACGTTGATGTTCGGCTTTGACTTTGGAGCACGTGAGGCATTTAGATACATACAAGGCTATATCCTTCTTCATGCCGGGCCACCAATATTGGCTCCGAAGGTTCATGAACATTTTATCTGCTCCCGGATGAATAGAATAACGAGCCTTGTGAGCCTCATCCAGAATGGTTGTTCGAAGATTATCACGATTCGGAATCCAAAGTCGATTTAGAAAATACAGTAGTCCGTCCGACTTGGTTTCCAATTGGAGTTCAGCACCGCATGACATTTCCTCATACATGTTGCCCTCGGTGACGGATTCGTGTTGAGCTTCGAGTATACGGGTTAAGAGGTCGGTTTGAATGGTAATACTTTGAAGCATAACTTGACCCTTTCGACTTAATGCATCGGCTACGACATTAGCTTTACCGGGGTGGTAACGAATCTCACAGTCGTAGTCATTGAGTAGTTCGACCCATCGTCGTTGCCTCATGTTAAGCTCCTTTTGGTTGAAGATGTACTGGAGACTCTTATGATCGGTGAATACAACACATTTAGTGCCATAGAGATAGTGTCTCCAGATTTTGAGTGCGAATACGACAGCACCCAATTCAAGATCGTGCGTCGTATAATTTTTCTCATGAATCTTCAATTGTCTTGAAGCATAAGCTATAACTTTGCCTCGCTGCATGAGAACGCAACCTAGACCTTGTTTTGAAGTGTCACAATAGACAACGAAATCGTCATTTCCATCAGGAAGTGTTAAAATCGGCGCTTCACACAACTTTTGCTTGAGGGTTTGAAACGCTTCTTCTTGATCAGGCCCCCAAGAAAAAGGCTTATCCTTGTGGGTCAAAGCAGTGAGTGGCACAGCAATCTTCGAGAAGTTAGGAATAAAACGTCGATAATACCCGGCTAAGCCAAGGAATGAACGAATCTCTGTAGGAGTTTTAGGTTCATCCCATTTCTTTATTGCCTCGATCTTTGCGGGATCAACGTGAATTCCCTTGCTGTTTACTATGTGACCAAGAAATTGAACCTCATTAAGCCAGAATTCACATTTTGAGAATTTGGCGTAGAGTTTCTCTTTCTTCAGAAGTTCGAGTATTAGACGAAGGTGATTCTCGTGATCGGATTTTGATTTGGAGTATATCAAGATGTCGTCGATGAATACGATCACGAATTTGTCTAGGTATGGCCGACACACGCGATTCATTAAATCCATGAATACTGCCGGTGCGTTGGTTAACCCAAATGGCATCACTGTAAACTCGTAATGGCCATATCTCGTTCGGAAAGCGGTTTTTGGAATATCATCATCATGCACACGAAGTTGGTGATAACCAGAACGAAGATCGATTTTTGAAAAATGAGTGGCTTAAAATTGATAAAAAGATGTCCATAAATACGTTATGGGTATTTGATATGCTTATCAATACTGGGGCAAATAAATGGACTAATGGATGTTTGTGAATTATTCGGTGTTGTAACAGTTGATAAATTGTTATTATGGAAATGTGATGTATGTTAGAGCTCACCAGTTCATCTGATTTTGTGTTTATTTTCTTATGCATGCCAGGTAGTAATAGAGGTGTTCGTGAAGGTGCCCCACAGAGTTAGCTTCCGGTAATGGTGTATGATACTGGCTATAATGTTGGGTTTTGGGAGATATGTACATGAAGTTTGATAAAGTTTTAATATGTCGGTTAAAGTGTTGTAGTAATTTTAATGATGTAAAAAGTTTTATATTATGAAAATTCCGCTGTGCTTATAATCTCTGAAATGTTATAATAACCCAACTCGTAGCACCCTCCTTATTATATTATTATGAAATTGAGGGTGTTACAAGTTGGTATCAGTGCCTTAGTTAAAGAGATTTGAACAATTGATTGTTTCAAACTTTAACTGAAAATGATCTACAACCGGAAGTGGGGTGGAATATTGTGTAGATGAGTATTTAATTGTTAGTGATAATTTAGTCGATTGATAAATAAAAGCAATTGTCTAGATTGAAGGTTAGTATTGTGTGTATACATGATTCTGTGGTTTAGATAGAAGTAGAAATAAACTGTGAAAAGATAATGAGAAGAGGCAGGATGGTGTGAATAAGTAAATAATTGATAACACATGGCCAATGTTATGAGTAATTTACATTATATGCAGCATCCTGGTATCACTCAGGTGATGAACTTAAGGCGGCTATAGGTGATGAGGTCGCCCGAGTGTTGCGTAATACCTTACCTGAAATGTTGAGTGACCTTAGGAAAGGTGGTGAATCATCTTCCCAACCAACTCCTCCACCTGTTATTGTTGAGCCTGTAGTGGAGAAACCAGTGTCATATAAGCATTTTAAGGAATGTGACCCGCCTAAGTTTAAAGGCCAAAAAGATGTAGTAGTAACTTATAAGTGGCTATAAGAGATGGAAGTAGCGTTTAAACTTAGTAGATGCAAGGAAGATCAGAAGGTGGGCTTTGCAGTGCATTCGTTCCAAGCAGAAGCTTTGTACTGGTGGAATACAGTGGAACAAGCCATGGGCAAGACTGCTGTGAGTCAGATGACGTGGAAAACTTTTAAAGAACTGGTGATCGAAAAGTTCTGTCCAAAAGGCGAGATGGACAGAATTGAGATTAAGTTTTTACAATTTCAGGCAGGCAGTTTAAGTCATAAGGAGTATACGTCCAGATTTGAAGAAATGGCTCGTTTGGTGCCTCATTTGGTAACTCCTGAGGCGAAGAGAATTACTAGGTATATCCAGGGACTACCCCCTAAAGTGAGAATGCTAGTAAAATCCAATTCTCCTTCTACTTATCAAGCCACGGTAAATTTGGCTGCGGACATGTATGAAGAAGTCGCTGAGTCTGAAAAACCTGTGGTGAAAGAGGAAGTGATTAGCCGTCGGGAAACTTCATGGAGTTCTAAGCCTATATATGGACAGAGTGTCCCACAGAAGAGAAAGTTTAATTCTAGGGGCTTTGTAGGTCCCCCTCCTCGGTGTAATAAATGTGGGAAATTTCATAGGGGAGAATGTAGATTGAATCACCCAGCATGTCATAAATGCGGGAAGTCTGGGCATTTTTTTTCTAGATGTCCAGAAATTCGGTGTCATAAATGCGGTGAGATGGGACATATGAAATCCGAGTGTCCAAAGTTTAGACCTGGACCAAATCCTATTCGTGCTGTGGGAGGACCGAGTAAAGTCAGCGCGAGTGGTAGTAGTGGTACTGCGGGGAGAGCATTTACAATGACTACGGAGGAGGCTAAGGCATTACCGGATGTTGTGTCGGGTACGTTTCTTGTTAATGATGTACCTGCTAGAATTTTATTTGATTCGGGGACTAATAGAAGTTTTATATCAATAAAATTCCATGCCTTAATAAAATTTAGACCATCAAAGTTAGATGTTGCTTTTTCAGTAGAGACTGCCTCTAATGAATTCATAGTTGTTAGTGAAGTAATAGACGATTGCTTTGTCGAATTAGAAGGTGTAAAATTTTCTGCTAGATTACACATGATGAAGTTAGGAGGTTTTGATGTAGTATTTGGAGTGGATTGGTTATCTATGTTTGAGGCTCAGATAATATGTAAGAGAAAGATGATTGTGTTACGAACGCCAGAAGGTAATTCGGTGACGATTTTTGGTGATAATCATGATAGTGTAGTAAAAGTTATATCTATGATCAAAGCCGAGAAATTATTAAGTAGGGGTTGTGAATCATTTTTGACATATGTCGTTGATATTGCTAAAGAGACGAGGAAATTAGAAGATGTTCCAGTAGTTTGTGACTTCCCTGATGTATTTCCTGAAGATCTACCAGGTATACCTCCTGATCGAGAAATTGAGTTTAGGATTGACTTAATACCTGAGGCAAAACCTGTCGCTAAGACTCCTTATAGACTTGCACCAGCTGAGCTGAAAGAACTCCTGAAGCAATTGCAGGAACTATTAGACAAGGGCTTTATTCGACCAAGCTCTTCACCGTGGGGTGCTCCTGTTCTGTTTGTAAAGAAGAAGGATGGCAGTTTAAGGATGTGCATAGATTATAGGGAGCTAAACAAACTAACTATCAAGAATAAATATCCATTACCCCGTATAGACTTGATCAACTCCAAGGTGCTAATTGGTTCTCAAAGATAGATCTTAGATCCGGATATCATCAATTAAAGGTGAAAGAAGAGGACATACCAAAGACAGCTTTTCGTACACGATATGGGCATTATGAATTTTTGGTGATGTCGTTTGGGTTAACGAATGCTCCTGCTGCATTCATTGATTTGATGAACAGAGTATGTAAACCGATGCTGGATAAATCGGTGATTGTGTTTATAGATGATATTTTAATCTATTATAAGAACAAAGGAGATCATGCTTGTCACATTCGAGAAGTATTGGAAACATTAAGGAAGAATAAGTTGTATGCAAAATTCTCTAAGTGTGAATTCTGGTTAAGGGAAGTGCAATTTTTGGGCCATGTGGTGAATGCGGATGGGATATTAGTAGATCCTGCAAAGATTGAAGCTGTGATGAATTGGGAAATTCCTAAAAGTCCTTCAGAAATTCGTAGTTTCTTAGGGCTGGCAGGATACTATAGAAGATTTATTCAAGATTTTGCTAAAATTGCTTCTCCGTTAACGAAGTTAACCCGAAAGGACGTTAAGTATGAATGGAATAAAGAACAAGAAGTTGCTTTTCAGGAACTGAAAAATCGGTTAACTTAAGCCCCAGTATTGGCAATACCAGAAGGTGCAGATGATTTAGTAACATATTCTGATGCCTCATATCAGGGATTGGGATGTGTTTTGAAGCAACGTGGGAGAGTTATTTCTTATGCTTCTGGACAATTGAAGACCCATGAAGTTAATTACCCAACCCACGATTTAGAATTAGCGGCTGTAGTTTTTGCTCTTAAAATATGGCGACATTATTTATATGGAGTGAGATGTACCATCTTTACCGATCATAAGAGCCTGAAGTATTTCTTTGAGCAAAAAGATCTGAATGTGAGACAAAGGCGATGCTTGGAATTAATCAAAGATTATGATTGTGAAATTCTGTATCACCCCGGAAAAGCAAATGTGGTTGCTGATGCATTGAGCAGAAAGGAGAAGTGTGAACCAATCAAGGTTAAGGCGTATAAACTTGTAATTACTCCTGACTTTATGCAACAATTAAGAGAAGCCCAATTAGAAGCACTAAAGGAAGGAAGTATAAAGCAGGAAAGAATGGTTGGTCAGGAAAAGTATTTAGAAGAAAATAGTTATGGTGTTAAAATCAGGTTTGGTCGAATGTGGGTTCTATTGGCCTTACGTGATATAGTACTTGATGAAGCTCACAAATCTAGGTATTCCGTTCACCCAGGCATGACCAAGATGTATCAAGATTTGAAGCATGATTATTGGTGGCCAGGAGTTGAAATTTAACATAATACAGTATGTAAATAAATATCTGACGTGTGCGAAAGTGAAAGCTGAACATCAGAAACCATATGGATTATTGCAACCCTTAGTTATTCCAGCCTGGAAGTGGGACGATCTGACCATGGATTTTATAACTAAACTACCTCGTACACCAAAAGGTTATGATACTATTTGGGTAGTGGTAGACCAACTAACCAAGAGTGCTTTATTTTTACCCATACGGGAAACCTATTCGGTGGAAAGGCTAGCTGATATCTTTACAAAAGAAATAGTTAGATTACATGGAGTTCCAAAAAGTATCACGTCTGATAGAGATGCCAGGTTTACCTCCAGGTATTGGAGGAAATTTCATGAAGCAATGGGGACTAAACTTTACTTTAGTACAGCCTATCATCCCTAAACAGATGGCCAAAGTGAAAGAACTATTCAGACGTTAGAGGATTTGCTACGGGCATGTAGTATTGATTTTGGAGGTAGCTGGGATAGTCATCTTCCTTTAGCTGAATTTGCATACAACAACAGTTATCAAGCTACCCTTCAGATGTCCCCGTTTGAGATATTGTACGGAAGAAAGTGCAGAACTCCACTTTATTGGGCAGATATGGAGCAACGTGAATTGGGGAATAGTGAAATAGTTGAAGAAACAATGTCAAAATTTGAAGTAGTTAAAAATCATATTAGAGAGGCGAAAAGCAGGCAGAAATCATATGCAGATCGTAGAAGGAAACCATTAGAATTTAAAGTTGGGGATTTTGTTTTGTTAAAAGCTTCCCCATGGAAAGGCATTATTCGATTCAGAAAGAGGGGCAAACTAAGTCCACGTTTTATTGGACCTTTCCGAATAATAGAAAAAGTTGGGTATGTAGCATATAGATTGGACTTACCAGAAGAACTAAGTACTATTCATCCAACCTTTTACGTCTCTCAGTTACGCAAGTGTCTAGCCAATGAAACTCAATATATACCCTTAGATGATATTGAGGTTGATGAGAAGCTCAATTATGTTGAACAACCTATGGTCATTATAGATCGTAAGGAGAAGAGACTTAGAAATAAGAGCATTAGCTAAGTCCGGGTACAGTGGGCACATCACCAGGGATCTGAATCAACCTGGGAACCAGAAGAAGAGATGAGGCAAAACTACCCCCATTTGTTTTAGTCAGGTTTCGAGGACGAAACCCTAACTAAGGTGGGTAGACTTGTAACATCCGTAAAATTTAATATTTGTTTAAATTAATAAGAATAGTGTTCAGTCGCATGATAAACATGCGAATGAATCTCAGTCGCACGCCTTACGTGCGTATGAGGCTCAATCGCACGATTAACAGGTGTATGGGCTCAGTCGCACGATTGAGTTGTGCGAATGGGTCAAGTCGTGCGACTGAGTATGGCGGCTAAAATATGTAGATGAGAATAAGTAAGGCGGTTAAGAACATTCAAAAGCAGATTTCTATCTGCAGTATCCCTATCCCCTTGTTTCTCTCGAACCCAAACACCCCTGTTCTTGCCAAATCAACAATTTCGGCTTCATTTTGGTAAGTCTCGCTTGGCACGGATCGATATTTGAGTACATTAAGCTGTGTATATGGTCGAAATTGATCCAAAAACAAGTTTAAATATGAGTTTTTGATTCAATCTTTCTATTAAGTTGAAAACCAAGGATTCGGATCTTAGTTTTTGTGAAGTTTGATGAAATAAGGATCCGAAACGGTTGTAAATAAGGTGTATGTGTTCTATTTTGAATATGGCATAATTTGAATGGTTAAACCTTGAGTTTTTGGATCAAATATGTCAAGAACACAGCTACTGATCCGTTTCCGGCGAATGAGCCCAATCGCATGACCCATTCGTGCGAATGAGCCAGTCGTATTGCTCAATCGTGCGACTGAAGCTCAGTCGCATGCGCCAATCGAACGAATGGAGGTCATTCGTACAAACCCTGTTATAGCTCATTCGCACCCCTGTCGTATAGTTCATTCGTACGACTAAGCTTAGTCGCATGTTCAATCGTACGACTAAGTCCAGTCGTATAGCCTCAGTCGCATAAAGTGATCTGTAGGAAATGATTTGACTAAGTTAGGGTCATTGTTGTAGATTTGCATTGAGAAGGAGATTTTTAACTGCCTTAGTGTATTTGGATAGGTAAACACTTGCTGAAAGCATTAAGGTGAGTTCTAATTGCCCTTTTATGTGTTAATGCTGTTTGACAATGTTGTTTGACAAATCGGGCACTGGCATGCATATAAATGAATAATGATGTAAATAAGAATTTGGAAGTGGTAAATTGTGGTGAATGGCGAGGTGGAGTTTTGACCCACCAACAATAAGACGGAGTTTTGACCCGTCAACGCCAACTATAGACGGAGTTTTGACCCGTCCACGCGAGGTGGAGTTTTGACCCACCAACTATAAGACGGAGTTTTGACCCGTCAACGCGCGAGGTGGAGTTTTGACCCACCAAATTAAAATTGATAAAAAGATGTCCATAAATACCTTGTGGGTATTCGATATGCATATCAATACTGGGACAAATAAATGGACTAATGGATGTTTGTGAATTATTCGGTGTTGTAACAGTTGATAAATTTTTATTGTGAAAATGTGATGTATGTTAGAGCTCACCAGTTCATCTGATTTTGTGTTTATTTTCTTATACATGCCAGGTAGTAATAGAGGTGTTCGTGAAGGTGCCCCACAGAGTTAGCTTCCGGTAATGGTGTATGATACTGGCTATAATGTTGGGTTTTGGGAGAGATGTACATGAAGTTTGATAAAGTTTTAATATGTCGGTTAAAGTGTTGTAGTAATTTTAATGATGTAAAAAGTTTTATATTATGAAAATTCCGCTGTGCTTATAATCTCTGAAATGTTATAATAACCCAAATCGTAGCACCCTCCTTATTATATTATTATGAAATTGAGGGTGTTACAAATTAACCTTCATATTGTTATTAATTTGCAATAACTACTGGCTATAGATCAGAGATTGTGTGACAACCCGCATTTTTCAAACTAACATCGTTCAACCTCTCTTCGACATTATAAAATGAATCAATCTATTTTCATATGTATTATGAGGTGATAATAGTTATTATTATCATTAATAATAATACTATTAAATTAACAAAAACATATTAAACCCGAAATGCAATTAGAGTAAACTTGGGGGACTAGGATAAAAAAATTTCTTATTATTTGAAACCCAAAAACCGTGTTTAACCTCCACTCATGTTGACCATCATCATAAACACAACCCTAAACTCCATCGGAGTTCCTGTTGCCATCGCTCACGTATTCACTCGAAACCACCATGGCCACCGGCTAAAAAACGATCTCCGACAACTCCCACTCATGCAACCGAGGACCGCCCGTGTCTCCTCTCCACGTGTTCGACTCCTCCGAGAACCGATAGGTACGGTTCTTCTGTTACTCGTGACGGTGCGTTACGGTTTGGTTCCGGTTACCCTTACAAGTTAACGGGTTTCGATTTGGATTCCGAGACGGGGCTCTTGCGCGTGTGTGCTCGAATATATATGTATGCACGTTCATGTACGGTTTGTGTGTATATATATATGCTGGTGTGCATGTAAATATATGTATGTTCATATATATGATTGTATACATAATTGTGTGTGTGGTTTGAGTTGTTGTGGGTGCTCTTGTAGATATACATGGATATATGGATATATATATATATGTGGATGCATATATGAATTGATAGTAATGATATATGTATGTGTTCCCGTGGCTGTATGCGTATGTATGTGTGTGAAGTCGTGTGTACATATACATGTATGTTTCTACGTATGTGTGTATACATATGCTCGTGCCCAACTCGTACGTTTATGTGTGCATTTCTGCGTATGTATACAGGTATAAGCTGCTGCGTTCGTACATATATATATGTTCTGCGATCGTATGTTTAGTGTTCGGGTTGCTTATGGGTTCTCGATCGGGTGCGCATGGTATGTGCCACGTACGGTGCATATTGTGTATGTATGCATTCTGCCATGTGTGCGCGTGTATTTGTGTGTGGTTCTTCATGAATTGGATGTATATATTTGTATGTTTAAGACTTTGGTGAGGGTCTCACCTGTTGGGTATTTGGTTGAGTTGTGGCATGTTGTTGTGTACATGTGGGTGGTTGTGCTCATGAGTTTTCAAGGTTGTGTGTAGATGTATGCATGCAACTGTTACATGTATATTCATACATGTGTGTATTTTAATGTGTGATTGTGTTTGGCAGGGTGAGTTCCATGATATATATATTTGTGTGAAGTCTGTGGTGCATGCATGCATATATAATGCATGTATGTGTGGTTGAGCATTGTGTTGGTGTGTGTAATCTGCCATGTGTTTTCTAGTATGTGTGTATAGTCATGTTTCAATTATCATAAATATATAATTATGTGATGTGTGCATTAGTGTTTGGTAATTATATATATTTAATGTAATATGTGAATAATATATAAACAAACAAACAAACCCAGTATATCCCACTCAAGAGCAGGGTCTGGGGAGGGTAGGTGTAGGCGAGTCTTTCCTCTATCTTGTTAGGTAGAGAGACCGCTTCCAATGAGACCCCCGACTCCAAAAACACAAATTAATGGAAGCAAATATCTTCAAGAATCAAAACACAAATATATCTTCAAAACACAAATTGTGGGAGTGAATTGAAGGGCCTCTTTAATAAACCTCTGGAAGTTATTATATGATGAACCACCAATATTAGTAGCTTCTTTTGCTTTTCTTTTCCATTCTCTTGCATTTTTTCTCATTTCCTTTCCTTTCTCCCCTTGCATCATCTCCCTAACAAGAACTTCAACCTCATTTCGCTTCACATCGTGATTAATCTCCATCCCGATCCCCCATTCAGTGCACGCGAATCGACAGTTAGTTTGTTGATCCGAAAGAATGGCCAACAAATCAACGGGACCCCTTCAAGTATGCTTTCACTAGTCGAGTTCCATCCATAATGTGACAAAAAGCACCAACCGAAGGATGGGCCAAAACCTTTTCTTGATCACACCAACTCACTAGCATACCTCTATCCTTGACCTCTTCCAAGAATTCTCTAGGCAATGTTGTTGAGTCCCCCATGGTCACGTCGGGTCGAACCACCCATAAAAACGCCTGCTTGCTGTTCGCCAAGCCCCAAGCGAATTCAACCAAGTGTTGGTCAGTCATGGTAGTCACACTACCATAATTGACATAGATCACAAACCCTTCTTCCTTTTTATCTAGCCATTGTAAGCAACTCGAGTCTAGCCTCCACAGACTCGAGTTAAGTGATTGTACAGGGCTATCATCCGGTACATATCTGGCTAGTAAGGGAAGGGGGCCTACTGTGTATATATTTGGGTAATTAAATTTTGAAGCAATGGCTTCTACTACTTTGCGCTCCAATGCATCAAACGTGTTAAAAATGATCGCGGGTGCATTCAGGTTGTTTTGGGCTTCCTCCCCCATGAAATCAAACATGATATCATTCGGATCAGTTGTTCTAATGAAGCTTGGAACATCTTTATAACGAAGATTGCTCATCCCCGGAATCCAATCGATTGGTGTTTCTAGCGTGCCATCCATCAGATACTTATCGTCTTTAAAGGGAACGATGTGAATATATATATATATATAATTATGTAATATATATATATATATATATATATAGTGCTGCATTTAGGTCGTGAGGCATTATATATGTGGATTATGTATATAAATATATGGGCGTATGAATTCGCGTATATATAAAATACCTAAAGTATGTTACTTGTATATTTTTGCGCGTTGATGTTGTGTGGGTTACGCAATTTTTGAAACATATAGGTTTTATTAATAAACGTCATATAACTAAAATCTATATATAGTGGTTTTATACGTGATCTGGTATAAGCAATAATAATTGGGTTAAATACATTTAAGGGGAATTGGTATGTTTTTATGCTTGTGATGGGGGAGTCCTATCGATAACCGACACCGTAACCGAGTCGTGAAACGCGAAACCGTACGATCACATTGTTAGTATAATATTAATTAAATATTGAATGTGCATCCAGGTTAATCGGAAAACCAAATCTTTTATGATTTCAATTGCTTGTTGCTGTGCAATTGATGTGAGTTTTTACGGCCCCATTTTATATTCTTTCCTTTTTGGGGGAGAAAACATGAAAACACTTTTTTTATTATGGTTGTCAGTATTATTGATATCGTTTGTTACGTTAGTGTAGACGCATTTGAAAGTCCTTACAGTATCAAACCGTTAGTAATGGGATTAGCGAGGTAATTCTGAGTAGTACTACTGGGTTTGACAAACCCCGCCCGGGCTAGTCGCGCTAGCTTGATTGGAGGTCAAACGGGTGCGTAATTGACCTAACGATTGCCACGGTCTGTGATAGACGTGGTGGAAAGGCACTAAACACACACAGTCAGCTTCGGTTTGAAACACTAAGTAACTTGTTTATAGGCTAGCTACCTATCGATATGCTTTATATACTAAACCATGTGAAACGCTTTTTGACGCATTACTTGTTGATTAAACCTGTGGACTCACCAACTTTATGTTGACACACTTTAGCATGTTTTCTCAGGTCACAGGAATGCTTAAGCTCATGATGCACGATTAAGGAACGCACTCAGGACATGCATCATCAAACTTATTTACTTGCATTGAACATTTTGTTTTGACATAGTACTTACAACTTTCAGTATTGGTTTACATTTCGTTTATTCGCTTCCGCAATGATGTTTATTTCATTCATGCTACCCTGATTTAAGTCAAACGTTTATTTTTAAATTCATTTAGTGTCGTTTGATATGACCGTGTCTGAGATCCTGGTTTGTCACACGCCTAACAGTAAAACCCGTTTGTGGAAATTGAGGGCATGACAGATTGGTATCAGAGCCACTGGTTATAGAGAACTAGGATTGCATTTGCATCTAGACTATAGTCTTAGACACAACACTAGTATTGCACAGACACTCTTACATGATTGCAACTGTTGTACGAACATTCTCCCGGCATACTAACATTACATTGCTGAATGATCATAACATTATCCGCACTATCCATGTCACATGTATCATCCTCGACTTACAGAGGGGCGGAGAGTCCCGCTCGCTTACTTCCAACATCTACACTTGTTTCTTCACTCTCGGAGTTTAAGCAACGACGACTTGAACCTAACATTACCACTTTGGAACACGGAAAACCTTTCTAACACGCACGACTAACCTAACGACGACAACAAAGAGAACAACACACCTTACTCTTCCAAATCTTTCACACTTGTTTCTACTTCTAACATACCCCATCCTCCTTACTAGCCTGAACGGTAAATGTGGGACAACTGAAGAGATTTGAAGTCTATCAGAGGATTAGACTTAGACATGTAGACGCTTAGAGCTTCAAAGGGAAAAGGCCAAATCGTCTTAATTCCCCGTTGTTATCTTAACCGAATCCTTTGTACAACCTTAGTTATTTGACCCTTGGTATAATAAATATATCTTTGATACCTTTATCATTGATAACACTCGGTACTTGACAAGGTATGTTATCTCGAATGGGAGGAACCATGGGTGACCATGCAAAGCAAATTAGAATCACGGGTGCACACGTAATTGTAATTTGTCATGCATGAGAATTCTGAAAACTCTATCGGGTGATAACGGCCATAATCAGTACAAATTTTCATTTCTATACTTGGAGACATGAGGTCTCGGTTCTCATAAAACCTCACTATTGATATGCAAACAAATCCTTCATTCCTACTAGTATGAAAGTTCTCATCTACCCCGAGCCTTAATGAGATTCGTGTTATGACATTAGCCCTAGTCTCTATAAGACGTGCTCTTTTTAGCATTTCAGTGTTCGTGTAACATTATCCATCTACATTTTGCCAGATCTTCAAAAGTTGTAATAAAGTGATAATATTCTTGGCGCGTGTAGTCCTTGTTCATTGGATTGATCTTAAGACTTAGAGTCTCGGTAATTTCAGCGTTCCAGCATTCATTTCATTTGATATCTATCATGTTTAAGCGTACGTTATATTTGTTTATCTCCCTGGTGGTGAGAATCCAATCGGATTTTTCTGGCTTACTACGCTTGGCGTAGGACCAAAAAGCAAGACATTATGACGACCTCGTCCAATATATCTTAGCCTCTCCATTATAAGCAACAGGTGCAACTATCCCTCCCAATGACTCGTGCAATAAGAACATTTGAGAGCACGGTAGAGAAATTTGGCCATATCTTCAAGAACCATCGTGTGAACATCCCGGCCAAGTCTCCTGCGCCACAAGAATCACAAAAAGGATGTTATGAGTGCAGAAAACCTATGCATTAAAAGGAAACCACCCAAGGCTCAAGAAGATAAGAAACTAGCAGAAATGGTAGTTCTGCTCCAACATTATCTCATTCGAGTACCGATAAAAGTTTCATACCTGGTAACTTGAGTGGACTTCTAGAGGTAGTTCTTACCTGTTTAATTTCCAAAAACCTACCATAGAATTTACTGATGGTAGAACTATAACCGCCACCCATGTGCTTGGCAGTTGTAATCTAGGTCTGTCTAGACAATCGTTCGATATAAGTCTGATTTCTATTACCCATGGTAGCTACGATGTTATGGTCAAAATGGATTGGTTGTCCAAAAACCAAACATAGATCATTTGTGGAAACAAACTAATTAAGTTACCTCTTCTTAGTGATGGAATACCTACGGTAGAAGACGATAGGGTTGGTGTTGTGGTTGGCATCATCTCAAATGTGAAGGTGCATAAATGTCTCAAGAAAAGGGATTTCTCTCTACTGACACTAATTACGGAGAAGGAGGCGGATGAGAATCGTGTTAAAGATATTCTAGTTGTCAGAGACTTCTCGGAAGTATTTCCAGAAGACTTAACTAGTACGACCACTACGAGTTTTTGGTTATGCTGTTTGGGTTGACCAACGCACCAAAGGTTTTCATAGACCTCATGAACCGAGTGCGCAACCCTATTTAGACAAGTTTGTCATCGTCTTCATTGATGACATCCGTATTTATTCAAAGAATAAGGAAGAACACGAGGAACACCTTAGACTGAATTTGGAGCTATTGAAATGAGAACAATTATATGTTAAGTTTTCAAAGTGTGACTTCTGGATACGAGAAATACAATCTTTGGGTCATGTGGTCAATGAGAATGGAATACATATTGACCCAGCAAAGATAGAAGCCATCAATAACTGGGCTACACCTAAGACTCCGACTGGGGTACGCCAGTTTCTTGGATTGGCTGGCTATTATCAACGATTCATCGAAGGGTTTTCAAAGATTGCTCGACCTCTTACCGATTTAACTCATAAAGACACCACATACAATTGGGGTGACAAACATGAATCCGTATTTCAGGTTCTGAAGCAGAAACTCTGTACGGCACCGATTCTATCCCTACCTAAGGGAATAGACGATTTTGTAGTTTATTGTGATGCTTCCATTCAAAGTCTCGGTTGCGTGCTAATGCAACGCGAGGAAGTGATCGCTTATGCTTTCCACCAATTAAAAGTTCACGAGAAAGGTACACGACACATGACTTAGAGTTGGGAGCCGTTGTGTGTGCACTCAAGATATGAAGACATTACTTGTACGGTTCCAAGTGCACCATTTAAACCGATCACAAGAGTCTCCGGCACATCTTTGAACAGAAGGAGCTGAACATGAGACAATATCGTTAGGTTGAGTTGTTGAACGACTACGACTGTGCAATCAAATATCATCCAGGTAAGGCTAATGTAGTAGTCGATGCCCTAAGTCGAAAGGAAACACCTAAACAAACGAGTTCGAGCATTACAACTTACCATCCACACCGGATTACTTGATCAGATCCGTAATGCTCAACTTGAGGCTTTGAAGGAAGAAAACCTGAAGGCAGAATCCATGCGGGGTACGGAAAAGCAATTAGAGGTCAAACCTGACGGATTTCGTTACTTCATGGATCGAATATGGGTTCCATTGTATGGAGAACTACGAGATCTGGTAATGGATGAAGCTCATAAGTCACGATATTCTATTCATCTGGGTTCGGATAAGATGTATCAGGATTTGAAGACCCTATACCGGTGGCCAAACATGAAAGCCGATATTGCCACTTATGTAAGTAGGTGTTTAACCTGTTCTAAGGTTAACGTGAAATATCAAAGGCCATCCGGTTTGCTTCAACAACTGGAAATTCCAGTATGGAAGTGGGAACAGATATCAATGGATTTCGTCACAAACTACCTCGGACTCCCAGCGGATGCGATACCATTTGGGTGATCGTAGATCGCTTGACGAAGCCCGCACATTTCCTGGCAATCCGGGAGATTGATCGAATGGAAAAGTTGACTCGTATCTACCTAAGGGAAATAGTCTCTCGGCACGGTGTGCCAATTTCCATTATCTCTGATCGTGACGCTCGATTCACTTCATATTTTTTGCAATCTTTACAACGATCGTTGGGAACACGGTTAGATATAAGCACTGCATATCATCCCCAAACGATGGTCAGAGTGAGCGTACAATCCAAACCCTAGAAGACATGTTGCGTGCCTGTGTGATTGATTTTGACAGCAGTTGGGAAACTCACTTACCATTAGTTGCATTTTCTTACAATAACAGTTATCACACTTCAATCAAAGCCGCCCCGTTTAAGGCACCGTACGGACGTAAGTGCCGACCACCTATTTGTTGGGCAGAAGTTGGAGAAAGCCAACTTACGGGTCCTGAGCTTGTGCATGAGACGACTGAGAAGATCGTGCAAATTCGTAACCGTATAGCAGCAGCACGTGATTGACAGAAGAGTTATGCTGATAAGCGTTGTAAACCGTTGGAACTCCATATTAGTGATAAAGTACTTTTGAAAGTGTCACCTTGGAAAGGTGTGATCCATTTTAGGAAATAGGGAAAACTAAACTCTAGATACGTTGGACCGTTTGAGATCGTCAAACGGGTTGGCCCAGTAGCTTATCAACTAAGCTTACCTGAAGAACTCAGTGGAATGCACAACGTATTTCACATGTCAAATTTGAGGAAATTCCTGGCTGATGAATCACTTGTCGTTCCATTGAAGGAAATAGAAATCGATGAATAGCTACGTTTTGTTAAAGAACCAGTGGAGATCATAGATCGAGAAGTCAAAACCCTAGAGCGTAGCAAGATCCCTATTGTGCGCGTTAGGCAGAACTCGAAATATGGACTGGAATTTACCTCGGAACACGAGGACCAAATGTAAAAGAAATATCCACAACTATTCCAGGATTAGGCAACTACTTCTTAAGGTATCATTTTTAAGATATCTTTTTTTTCTTTCAATTTCGAGACGAAATTCCCTTCAACAGGGGGATGATGTCACAACTCTTAAGTAACCTTACATTTCTTTGTTTTGGGTTATTCAAGAAATTCCAGAAACCATACCACGTGTAAACTTATGAACACTCCTCCGTTATCATTGTTAAACCTGGCGTTCTTCGTGACCCTGATATTCTAATTTTCGGGACGAAAATTCATTCAACAAGAGGATGATGTGACAACCCGCATTTTTCAGACTAACATCATTCAACCTCTCTTCGACATTATAAAATGAATCAATCTATTTTCATATGTATTATGAGGTGATAATAGTTATTATTATCATTAGTAATAATACTATTAAAATTAACAAAAACATATTAAACCCAAAATGCAATTAGAGTAAACTTGGGGGGACTAGAATAAAAAAATTTCTTATTATTTGAAACCCAAAAACTGTGTTTAACCTCCACTCATGTTGACCATCATCATAAACACAACCCTAAACTCCATCGGAGTTCCTGTTGTCGTCGCTCACGTATTCACTCGAAACCACCATGGCCACCGGCTAAAAACAATCTCCGACAACTCCCACTCGTGCAACCGAGGACCGCCCGTGTCTCCTCTCCACGTGTTCGACTCCTCCGAGAACCGATATGTACGGTTTCTTCTTGTTACTCGTGACGGTGCGTTACGGTTTGGTTCCGGTTACCCTTACAAGTTAACGAGTTTCGATTTGGATTCCGAGACGGGGCTCTTGCGCGTGTGTGCTCGAAATATATGTATGCACGTTCATGTACGGTTTGTGTGTATATATATATATGCTGGTGTGCATGTAAATATATGTATGTTCATATATATGATTGTATACATAATTATGTGTATGGTTTGAGTTGTTGTGGGTGCTCTTGTAGATATACATGGATATATGGATATATAATATATGGATGCATATATGAATTGATAGTAATGATATATGTATGTGTTCCCGTGGCTGTATGTGTATGTATGTGTGTGAAGTCGTGTGTATATATAGGTGTATGTTTCTGCGTATGTGTGTATACATATGCTCGTGCCCAACTCGAACGTTTATGTGTGCATTTCTGCGTATGTATACAGGTATAAGCTGCTGCGTACATACATATATATGTTCTGCGATCATATGTTTAGTGTTCGGGTTGCTTATGGGTTCTCGATCGGGGTGCGCACGGTATGTGCCACGTACGGTGCATATTGTGTATGTATGCATTCTGCCATGTGTACGCATGTATTTGTGTGTGGTTCTTCATGAATTGGATGTATATATTTGTATGTTTAAGACTTTGGTGAGGGTCTCACCTGTTGGGTATTTGGTTGAGTTGTGGCATGTTGTTGTGTACATATGGGTGGTTGTGCTCATGATTTTTCAAGGTTGTGTGTAGATGTATGCATGCAACTGTTACATGTATATTCATACATGTGTGTATTTTAATGTGTGATTGTGTTTGGCAGGGTGAGTTCCATGATATATATATTTGTGTGAAGTCTGTGGTGCATGCATGCATATATAATGCATGTATGTGTGGTTGAGCATTGTGTTGGTGTGTGTAATCTGCCATGTGTTTTCTAGTATGTGTGTATAGTCATGTTTCAATTATCATAAATATATAATTATGTGATGCGTGCATTAGTGTTTGGTAATTATATACATTTAATGTAATATGTGTATAATATATATATATATAATTATGTAATATATATACATATAGTGCTGCATTTAGGTCGTTAGGCATTATATATGTGGGTTATATATAAATATTATGGGCGTATGAATTTGCGTATATATAAAATACCTAAAGTATGTTAGTTGTATATTTTTGCGCGTTGATGTTGTGTGGGCTACGCAATTTTTGAAACATATAGGTTTTATTAATAAACATCATATAACTAAAATGTATATATAGTGATTTTATACGTGATCTGGTATAAGCAATAATAATTGGGTTATATACATTTAAGGGGAATTGGTATGTTTTTATGCTTGTGATGGGGGAGTCCTATCGATAGCCGACACCGTAACCGAGTCGTGAAACGCGAAACCGTACGATCACATTGTTAGTATTTAATATTAATTAAATATTGAATGTACATCCAGGTTAATCGGAAAACCAAATCTTTTATGATTTCAATTGCTTGTTGCTGTGCACTCGAGGTGAGTTTTCACGGCCCCATTTTATATTCTTTCCTTTTTGGGAGAGAAAACATGAAAACACTATTTTTTATTATGGTTGTCAGTATTATTGATATCGTTTGTTACGTTAGTGTAGACACATTTGAAAGTCCTTACAGTATCAAACCGTTAGTAATGGGATTAGCGAGGTAATTCTGAGTAGTACTACTGGGTTTGACAAACCCCGCCCGGGCTAGTCGCGCTAGCTTGATTGGAGGTCAAACGGGTGCGTAATTGACCTAACAATTGCCACAGTCTGTGATAGACGTGGTGGAAAGGCACTAAACACACACAGTCAGCTTCGGTTTGAAACACTAAGTAACTTGTTTATAGGCTAGCTACCTATCGATATGCTTTATATACTAAACCATGTGAAACGCTTTTTGACGCATTACTTGTTGATTAACCTGTGGACTCACAACTTTATGTTGACACACTTTAGCATGTTTTCTCAGGTCACAGGAATGCTTAAGCTCATGATGCACGATTAAGGAACGCACTCAGGACAAGCATCATCAAACTTATTTACTTGCATTGAACATTTTGTTTTGACATAGTACTTACAACTTTCAGTATTGGTTTACATTTCGTTTATTCGCTTCCGCACTGATGTTTTATTTCGTTCATGCTACCCTGATTTAAGTCAAACGTTTATTTTTAAATTCATTTAGTGTCGTTTTGATATGACCGTGTCTGAGATCCTGGTTTGTCACACGCCTAACAGTACAACCCCGTTTGTGGAAATTGAGGGTGTGACAGATTGGTTTATCATTGTTGAGGACAATAAAACAAGTATGATATAGTTTCATGTGATGTTCATATGCTTGACATGCTTTAAATGGTTGTTTATGTTATTAGGGTTTCGTTTTAGAAATATGATATTGAGAGGTTAAGTTGGTAAATTGAATGATTCGTAACAGATTGGGATAATGGGATTGTTTTCACTTTGAATAACCAAATTTTTCGCTTCATAACAGTAGGGTATTGTTGGGTTTGATACTGCAACGAAAGCAAGGATTTTAGGGTTGTTGGTGATGAAACATATTGATTTCTTTTTTGTATATTTACAAGTGACGCGTGTGGTTGATGTGAGAATATTGTGAATTTGTTACAGGTTGTCTATGATAAATATATGTCACTGTGGTTTGTTTATTTTTTGTAGGAACAAAATGTACATGCTCACAAACAACTTGCTTATTAGTGTCGAAGTTCTCTTCTTGAGGTAATATGATTTTTATTATTAGAAATGAGCATTTGTGTATTGACCTAGGTTTTGTATGTGTTAGTCAATACTTTATTCACTTATGACCAATATTTTAAATCTAAAGGTTAAGAAATGAAATGATGCTAGGTGAGAATCACATTTTGCTCCATTATTTTCTTATACTTGTTAGTGATATTTGTAAAACACATTTATTATAAATGTGTAGGTTCTAAAGGTGGGACTGCTAGCACCTGGTGGTGCACCTCGACATGCCTCTAGAAGTAATTATTCATTATTCTACTAAATAAGCTTTTTAATGGATGGTAATTATTCTTCATCCTTCTAAATAAGCTTTTAATGGTATATCGTCTTAAACATTGTATTTTTATATGTTTGGTTATGTAATTCACTAATTCGCAAGTAAACATGTCACATTAAACTAATTACTTATTTTGTTTTGTCATACTTTGTTTGTAACCAGAATTTAAACATCATCTAATTAGATATTCATGCTCCTTATTTTACAAGTTCAACAACGTAGAATCATCTCCAAAGTCACTAAGTACTAACACTTTAGTTAACCAAAAAACTATCAAAACTGAAGAACATATCATCTCCCTTTCTCTTCCCTTATCCGTTCTCACTTATGTGGTTTTGTTTTATTATGTGAATGATGAATTATCTGTAATAGTTGTTAGTAGTTGTGAGTGGATGAAAGAGAAAAACATTACTATTCATCTATAAATTTAAGAAAACACTGTTCATCCCTTATAAATGTTTTAATATTTTTTGAAGTGTTGTGAGTGAATGAAAGAGAATAGATGTTCCCGATTAATGTAACACCTATTCTTCAAATCAAGGTCACACATTTGCCATTCAAAAAAGATGTTAAAGAATAGTGATTTCATAAATTAGAAATTTGGGAAGCAGTATACGTTCATGTTACGTTAAGACATTACAAAAATTGTTATAGACATGAAAGATGTGTTGATGTTCTATGAGTTGATGATATGTGAATTAATAAAAAGATGATAAACTGATTTAAAACCGACATACAAGAATAATGATAACGCATATAGACAAACCTATAATATCTGAATTTGGGATTCTTAACCGTGTGATTTGTTTTAGAATGAAACCAGGTAGTTAATTTGTGTGGCATACTTATGTGGATGTAGATAACAAGATACATCGAGTATGTAACTATAATGTTGAAATAATATACAAGTTAAATAACATGCAATCTCTTTCTTGGGAGTGGTGTATGATCATGACAAGACGAAGGAAAAAAGGAGCCCTCTTAGGTTTAATTTTTGCTAAAATTAACCTCTAAGTTAACATCGATGATTAATATCTTCATCCTTATTAATAGAAAGATATTGGTAAATAAAACCCAACCCTAAAAATCATATATTAAGATGTTGCACTTTATATCCTAAGGTACGTAATTATAACACCAACTAGCTTTAGTAAACCCGTGTATTACACGGGTTGAATAAATAAAATATTAATATAATAGTATTTATTAATTATAAAATAATATTCTAAGATATGATATAACTGAAATTACGTATGAGAAATGACTACAACTAATAAAACAATGATATCAACTTTTTAAAATTTTATTTTTAATTTTTTTCAAAAATATAAACATTTTGTTCTAAAACAAACCGTATAAAAATATCATTTTAAAAATTTTCTTATTATATCTCCCAAATTATATTTTTTTGGTTTTAAAAAATTGAATTTTTTAAATATCATTTTAAAATATTTCATTTTTTTTAAAAAAAATATACTTTAGAAAATTTTATTATTTTATATAAAATTGATTATTTAGAAATAACATTAATAAATAGATCTTTTTTTTAATTTATTAAATGTAAAAGAATATTAAATAATATTATTAGTAATTAAGGTAATTATTTAAGATGAGAGAGAGGCGGGGAAATTTTAGGGAGGATGATTGTGGTGCTGACACATGACACTAAAAGTTACTCTTTTATTAGAGTATGAAGATGAAGATTTTTTAAAAAAATATACTTTAAAATAAAATATTAATATAATATAATATAATTTTAGGATGAATAGATAAATATTAATATAATAAAATTTACTAATTATAAAATAATATTCTAATATAATAAAATATAATAAAAATACACTTTAAAAAATAAAATATTAATATAATTTTAGAGTGAATAATAAAATATTAATATAATAAAATTTACTAATTATAAAATAATATTCTAATATATGATATGACTGACTATAACTAATTAAACAGTGATATTAACTTTTTAAAATTTTATTTTAAATTTTTTTCAAAAATAAACATTTTGTTCTAAAACAAACCGTATAAAAATGTCATTTTTAAAATTCTTATAATAACTCCTAAATTAATTATTTTTTTAAAAAATTTGAATTTTTAAAAACCAAATTTAAAATATTACATATTTTAAAAAAGTTTTATGCTTTAGAAAAAATAATTATTTTATGAAACATTATTTATTTAGAAATAACATAGTAAATAGATCTTTTTTAATTTATTAAATGTAAAAAAATGTTAAATAATATTATTAGTAATTAAGGTAGTTATTTAAGAAGAGAGAGAGGCGAGAAAATTTGGGTGATGATAATTGTGATGCTGACACGTGGCATCTCAAGTTACTCTTTTATTAGATAAGAAGATATGTAGTTGTAATACATAAAACAAATTATGCTGCGTAAAACAAATTATGTTGCATATTGTATTTAGTAATGTGTCTTAACTTGTTAGACATTTTTTAAAACTGAAATTGATCGATTCACGTACAACTACGCAAGGTAAGAAATAATTGTAAAACAAAAATGTTTGTATTTCACTATAATGGATCGCACGGGTCTACTAGTTGTACCGTATGGGAAAAATTCCTATGCTTCCCCGATCCACAAGTCTCCTAAACCAAGGCGGTGATTGAAAGTTGAAACAATCAAACCAAAACAAAACCCTCATCTCCACTACTATTTCTCCCCAAATTCCCCCAAACCTCCATGATCGACACTCTCATGGTTTGACTTTCACTTCATCCATCAACATGGAGGAACAATCATCACCATCATCATCATCAACATCACTCCTGCTGGAGGATTTCGGTCAGAAGGTGGATCTGACCAGAAGAATCCGAGAGTTTTGTTGAATTACCCCGAAGGAACCACCGTCCTCAAGGAGCTGATACAGAACGCCGATGACGCCGGAGCCACCAAGGTCTGCCTGGTCTGGACCGGCGGTCTCACGCCACCATCTGAGCTGTCAGTCCCCTGGCGTACACACAATGCGGTGTTACGGAGGATGATTTCGCTAGTATTTCTAGGATCGGTGGGAGTGGTAAGCAGAGTCAAGCGTGGAAAACCGGCCGGTTTGGGTGAGTTTCTTTATCGACGGCTTAATTGTGATTCGGTATGTGATTGTTGTGTTGAGTTTGAACATTTGGTTTGTGTTGTGGATAGATGGTGTCTGATGGTTTTTGCTCTAGTAGTGTGTGGAACGGAATTGGGGATCAATGTGTATATGTTGAAGATGATTATGTTAGTTATGTGGCTGCTGTTGTGAATGTTATGTGTTTGTGTTTTGTTGGTTTACTAACAGTTTAATGGAGTTGAATGGTATTGAGTTTGAAATTGGATGTTTTGTGGATAGATAGTTTAAGATGATGTCTGCTCTAGTAGTGTACGGAATGAAGTTGGGGATCCTAGTGATTGACATTGTGTGATGTTGCCAATTGAATTAGAATTAGGATGAGTTACTTGCTGTTTTGAAGGTTTTGTCAATGGAAAAGGGGATTTTGCACCTGTGGTGATCTATAGGTATAATTTGTAATGGTGGACAAAGTGACATCTGCTCATTTTGTATAGAGTAGGTTGCTATGCATAATTAGAGTTACATGAAGAAGATACAAAATGCATTTCTCAATGTATGCGTTAGAAGGAGTTGTATCCGCAAACAATCCAATTATGATTTGGAACAGGCTCATCGGGTTTGATTTGCATGTTTCTTTATTAGTTGATTAGAGTGCATGTCAATTGCTTTGTATTTTTCTAGTTGAAAATGTGAAAAAGGATAGCATTGTTGTTTGCGTGATCACCTAATCATTCCTTTTGATGACTTAAAAGGGATTGTTGCAATTAAGTTTGTTTTCTGATTGAAAAGGAGGTTCAGACCGTAGGCCTTTAGAACTTAGTTGCAAAGTTTCCACAGAAGGGTATCTTTCTGTGTCAAAGAAAGTATGTCCTTGACATTCTTGTTTAGGTGGATATGATTGACAATGAATGAACAAATTGTCTCAAATGGTGAGAATTATTAGGTGATTAGGGTATATATGAGGTTAGCGGGTAAGCTATATCACCTTGGTCAATAAGATTTTGCTTTCTTAATAATTGTTATATTGCCCCATGAACCTATTTTAGGATGCTAAAATTCATATATAATATAATTTAAAGGAGCCCAGGGAAACAATCTTGTGTACTATGATCACAAAACACATAGTTTGTTGGATATTTGGATGCTACACTTCCAAGATCCCTCTAAGGTTACTATCTATAACTATGACAATTGCAAGATATCATTTGTTAAGACTCATTAAGTTTTTAAAGGTACAATATGCAACAAACAAGATTGCTTCTAAATATAATAATTGCTAGCTCTTAGTATATGATCAATCATAATCAAAAGATGTTAAAGAATAGTGATTTCATAAATTAGAAATTTGGGAAGCAGTATACGTTCATGTTACGTTAAGACATTACAAAAATTGTTATAGACATGAAAGATGTGTTGATGTTCTATGAGTTGATGATATGTGAATTAATAAAAAGATGATAAACTGATTTAAAACCGACATACAAGAATAATGATAACGCATATAGACAAACGTATAATATCTGAATTTGGGATTCTTAACCGTGTGATTTGTTTTAGAATGAAACCAGGTAGTTAATTTGTGTGGCATACTTATGTGGATGTAGATAACAAGATACATCGAGTATGTAACTATAATGTTGAAATAATATACAAGTTAAATAACATGCAATCTCTTTCTTGGGAGTGGTGTAGATCATGACAAGACGAAGGAAAAAAGGAGCCCTCTTAGGTTTAATTTTTGCTAAAATTAACCTCTAAGTTAACATCGATGATTAATATCTTCATCCTTATTAATAGAAAGATATTGGTAAATAAAACCCAACCCTAAAAATCATATATTAAGATGTTGCACTTTATATCCTAAGGTACGTAATTATAACACCAACTAGCTTTAGTAAACCCGTGTATTACACGGTTGAATAAATAAATATTAATATAATAGTATTTATTAATTATAAAATAATATTCTAAGATATGATATAACTGAAATTACGTATGAGAAATGACTACAACTAATAAAACAATGATATCAACTTTTTAAAATTTTATTTTTAATTTTTTTCAAAAATATAAACATTTTGTTCTAAAACAAACCGTATAAAATATCATTTTTAAAAATTTTCTTATTATATCTCCCAAATTATATTTTTTTGGTTTTAAAAAATTGAATTTTTTAAAATATCATTTTTAAAATATTTCATTTTTTTTAAAAAATATACTTTAGAAAATTTTATTATTTTATATTAAAATTGATTATTTAGAAATAACATTAATGAATAGATCTTTTTTTTAATTTATTAAATGTAAAAGAATATTAAATAATATTATTAGTAATTAAGGTAATTATTTAAGATGAGAGAGAGGCGGGGAAATTTTAGGGAGGATGATTGTGGTGCTGACACATGGCACTAAAAGTTACTCTTTTATTAGAGTATGAAGATAAAGATTTTTTAAAAAAATACTTTAAAAAATAAAATATTAATATAATATAATATAATTTTAGGATGAATAGATAAAATATTAATATAATAAAATTTACTAATTATAAAATAATATTCTAATATAATAAAATATAATAAAAATACACTTTAAAAAATAAAATATTAATATAATTTTAGGGTGAATAATTATATATAATATTATGGGCGTATGAATTTGCGTATATATAAATACCTAAAGTATGTTAGTTGTATATTTTTGCGCGTTGATGTTTGGTGGGCTACGCAATTTTTGAAACATATAGGTTTTATTAATAAACATCATATAACTAAAATGTATATATAGTGATTTTATACGTGATCTGGTATAAGCAATAATAATTGGGTTATATACATTTAAGGGGAATTGGTATGTTTTTATGCTTGTGATGGGGGGTCCTATCGATAACCGACACCGTACCGAGTCGTGAAACTCGAAACCGTACGATCACATTGTTAGTATTTAATATTAATTAAATATTGAATGTACATCCACCAGGTTAATCGGAAAACCAAATCTTTTATGATTTCAATTGCTTGTTGCTATGCACTCGAGGGAGTTTTCACGGCCCCATTTTATATTCTTTCCTTTTTGGGGAGAGAAAACATGAAAACACTATTTTTTATTATGGTTGTCAGTATTATTGATATCGTTTGTTACGTTAGTGTAGACACATTTGAAAGTCCTTACAGTATCAAACCGTTAGTAATGGGATTAGCGAGGTAATTCTGAGTAGTACTACTGGGTTTGACAAACCCCGCCCGGGCTAGTCGCGCTAGCTTGATTGGAGGTCAAACGGGTGCGTAATTGACCTAACAATTGCCACGGTCTGTGATAGACGTGGTGGAAAGGCACTAAACACACACAGTCAGCTTCGGTTTGAAACACTAAGTAACTTGTTTATAGGCTAGCTACCTATCGATATGCTTTATATACTAAACATGTGAAACGCTTTTTGACGCATTACTTGTTGATTAAACCTGTGGACTCACAACTTTATGTTGACACACTTTAGCATGTTTTCTCAGGTCACAGGAATGCTTAAGCTCATGATGCACGATTAAGGAACGCACTCAGGACAAGCATCATCAAACTTATTTACTTGCATTGAACATTTTGTTTTGACATAGTACTTACAACTTTCAGTATTGGTTTACATTTCGTTTATTCGCTTCCGCACTGATGTTTATTTCGTTCATGCTACCCTGATTTAAGTCAAACGTTTATTTTTAAATTCATTTAGTGTCGTTTTGATATGACCGTGTCTGAGATCCTGGTTTGTCACACGCCTAACAGTACAACCCCGTTTGTGGAAATTGAGGGTGTGACATTGGTTTATCATTGTTGAGGACAATAAAAACAAGTATGATATAGTTTCATGTGATGTTCATATGCTTGACATGCTTTAAATGGTTGTTTTATGTTATTAGGGTTTCGTTTTAGAAATATGATATTGAGAGGTTAAGTTGGTAAATTGATGATTCGTAACAGATTGGGATAATGGGATTGTTTTCACTTTGAATAACCAAATTTTTCGCTTCATAACAGTAGGGTATTGTTGGGTTTGATACTGCAACGAAAGCAAGGATTTTAGGGTTGTTGGTGATGAAACATATTGATTTCTTTTTTGTATATTTACAGTGATGCGTGTTGGTTGATGCGAGAATATTGTGAATTTGTTACAGGTTGTCTATGATAAATATATGTCACTGTGGTTTGTTTATTTTTTGTAGGAACAAAATGTACATGCTCACAAACAACTTGCTTATTAGTGTCGAAGTTCTCTTCTTGAGGTAATATGATTTTTATTATTAGAAATGAGCATTTGTGTATTGACCTAGGTTTTGTATGTTAGTCAATACTTTATTCACTTATGACCAATATTTTAAATCTAAAGGTTAAGAAATGAAATGATGCTAGGTGAGAATCACATTTTGCTCCATTATTTTCTATACTTGTTAGTGATATTTGTAAACACATTTATTATAAATGTGTAGGTTCTAAAGGTGGGACTGCTAGCACCTGGTGGTGCACCTCGACATGCCTCTAGAAGTAATTATTCATTATTCTACTAAATAAGCTTTTTAATGGATGGTAATTATTCTTCATCCTTCTAAATAAGCTTTTAATGGTATATCGTCTTAAACATTGTATTTTTATATGTTTGTTATGTAATTCACTAATTCGCAGTAAACATGTCACATTAAACTAATTACTTATTTTGTTTTGTCATACTTTGTTTGTAACCAGAATTTAAACATCACATCTAATTAGATATTCATGCTCCTTATTTTACAAGTTCAACAACGTAGAATCATCTCCAAAGTCACTAAGTACTAACACTTTAGTTAACCAAAAAACTATCAAAACTGAAGAACATATCATCTCCCTTTCTCTTCCCTTATCCGTTCTCACTTATGTGGTTTTGTTTTATTATGTGAATGATGAATTATCTGTAATAGTTGTTAGTAGTTGTGAGTGGATGAAAGAGAAAACATTACTATTCATCTCTAAATTTAAGAAAACACTGTTCATCCCTTATAAATGTTTTAATATTTTTTGAAGTGTTGTGAGTGAATGAAAGAGAATAGATGTTCCCGATTAATGTAACACCTATTCTTCGAATCAAGGTCACACATTTGCCATTCAAAAAAGATGTTAAAGAATAGTGATTTCATAAATTAGAAATTTGGGAAGCAGTATACGTTCATGTTACGTTAAGACATTACAAAAATTGTTATAGACATGAAAGATGTGTTGATGTTCTATGAGTTGATGATATGTGAATTAATAAAAAGATGATAAACTGATTTAAACCGACATACAAGAATAATGATAACGCATAGACAAACGTATAATATCTGAATTTGGGATTCTTAACCGTGTGATTTGTTTTAGAATGAAACCAGGTAGTTAATTTGTGTGGCATACTTATGTGGATGTAGATAACAAGATACATCGAGTATGTAACTATAATGTTGAAATATATACAAGTTAAATAACATGCAATCTCTTTCTTGGGAGTGGTGTACGATCATGACAAGACGAAGGAAAAAAGGAGCCCTCTTAGTTTAATTTTTGCTAAAATTAACCTCTAAGTTAACATCGATGATTAATATCTTCATCCTTATTAATAGAAAGATTTGGTAAATAAAACCCAACCCTAAAAATCATATATTAAGATGTTGCACTTTATATCCTAAGGTACGTAATTATAACACCAACTAGCTTTAGTAAACCCGTGTATTACACGGTTGAATAAATAAAATATTAATATAATAGTATTTATTAATTATAAAAAATATTCTAAGATATGATATAACTGAAATTACGTATGAGAATGACTACAACTAATAAAACAATGATATCAACTTTTAAAATTTTATTTTAATTTTTTTCAAAAATATAAACATTTTGTTCTAAAACAAACCGTATAAAAATATCATTTTTAAAATTTTCTTATTATATCTCCCAAATTATATTTTTTTGGTTTTAAAAAAATTGAATTTTTTAAAATATCATTTTTAAAATATTTCATTTTTTTAAAAAATATACTTTAGAAAATTTTATTATTTTATATTAAAATTGATTATTTAGAAATAACATTAATGAATAGATCTTTTTTTTTAATTTATTAAATGTAAAAGAATATTAATAATATTATTAGTAATTAAGGTAATTATTTAAGATGAGAGAGAGGCGGGGAAATTTTAGGGAGGATGATTGTGGTGCTGACACATGGCACTAAAAGTTACTCTTTTATTAGAGTATGAAGATAAAGATTTTTAAAAAAAATACTTTAAAAAATAAAATATTAATATAATATAATATAATTTTAGGATGAATAGATAAAATATTAATATAATAAAATTTACTAATTATAAAATAATATTCTAATATAATAAAATATAATAAAAATACACTTTAAAAATAAAATATTAATATAATTTTAGGGTGAATAAATAAAATATTAATATAATAAATTTACTAATTATAAAATAATATTCTAATATATGATATGACTGACTATAACTAATTAAACAGTGATATTAACTTTTTAAAATTTTATTTTTAAATTTTTTTCAAAAAATAAACATTTTGTTCTAAAACTAACCGTATAAAATGTCATTTTTAAAATTTCTTATAATAACTCCTAAATTTAATTATTTTTTTTTAAAAATTTGAATTTTTAAAAACCAAATTTAAAATATTACATATTTTAAAAAAGTTTTATGCTTTAGAAAAAATAATTATTTTATGAAACATTTATTTATTTAGAAATAGCATTAGTAAATAGATCTTTTTTAATTTACTAAATGTAAAAAAATGTTAAATAGTATTATTAGTAATTAAGGTAGTTATTTAAGAAGAGAGAGGCGAGAAAATTTGGGTGAGGATAATTGTGATGCTGACACGTGGCATCTCAAGTTACTCTTTTATTAGAGTAAGAAGATATGTAGTTGTAATACATAAAACAAATTATGCTGCGTAAAACAAATTATGTTGCATATTGTATTTAGTAATGTGTCTTAACTTGTTAGACATTTTTTAAAACTGAAATTGTTCGATTCACGTACAACTACCTAAGGTAAGAAATAATTGTAAAACAAAAACGTTTGTATTTCACTATAATGGATCGCACGGGTCTACTAGTTGTACCGTATGGGAAAAAATTCCTATGCTTCCCCAATCCACAAGTCTCCTAAACCAAGGCGGTGATTGAAAGTTGAAACAATCAAACCAAAACAAAACCCTCATCTCCACTACTATTTCTCCCCAAATTCCCCCAAACCTCCATGATCGACACTCTCATGGTTTGACTTTCACTTCATCCATCAACATGGAGGAACAATCATCACCATCATCATCATCATCAACATCACTCCTGCTGGAGGATTTCGGTCAGAAGGTGGATCTGACCAGAAGAATCCGAGAGGTTTTGTTGAATTACCCCGAAGGAACCACCGTCCTCAAGGAGCTGATACAGAACGCCGATGACGCCGGAGCCACCAAGGTCTGCCTGTGTCTGGACCGGCGGTCTCACGCCACCACCTCGCTGTTGTCCCCTGAGCTCGCTCAGTGGCAAGGGCCCGCGTTGTTGGCGTACAACAATGCGGTGTTTACGGAGGATGATTTCGCTAGTATTTCTAGGATCGGTGGGAGTGGTAAGCAGAGTCAAGCGTGGAAAACCGGCCGGTTTGGGTGAGTTTTCTTTATCGACGGCTTAAATTGTGATTCGGTATGTGATTGTTGTGTTGAGTTTGAGCATTTGGTTTGTGTTGTGGATAGATGGTTTATGATGATGTTTTTGCTCTAGTAGTGTATGGAACGGAATTGGGGATCATAGTGTATATGTTGAAGATGATTTATAGTTAGTTATGTGGCTGCTGTTGTGAATTGTTATGTGTTTGTGTTTTGTTTGGTTTACTAACAGTTTAATGGAGTTGAATGGTATTGAGTTTGAAAATTTGGATTGTTTTGTGGATAGATAGTTTAAGATGATGTTCTTGCTCTAGTAGTGTACGGAATGAAGTTGGGGATCCTAGTGATTGACAGTGTGTTGATGTTGCCAATTGAATTATGAATTAGGATGAGTTACTTGCTGTTTTGAAGGTTTTGTCAATGGAAAAGGGGATTTTGAAACCTGTGGTGATCTATAGGTATAATTTTGTATATGGTGGACAAAGTGACATCTGCTCATTTTGTATAGAGTAGGTTGCTATGCATAATTTAGAGTTACATGAAGAAGATACCAAAAATGCATTTCTCAATGTATGCGTTTAGAAGGAGTTAGTATCCGCAACAATCCAATTATGATTTGGAACAGGCTCATTGGGTTTGATTTGCATGTTTCTTTTATAGTTGATTAGAGTGCATGTCAATTGCTTTGTATTTTTCTAGTTGAAAAATGTGAAAAAGGATAGTATTGTTGTTTTGCGTGATCACCTAATCATTCCTTTTGATGACATAAAAAGGGATTGTTGCAATTAAGTTTTGTTTTCTGATTGAAAAGGAGGTTCAGACCGCAGGCCTTAGAACCTTAGTTGCAAAGTTTCCACAGAAGGGTATCTTTCTTTGTCAAAGAAAGTATGTCCTTGACATTCTTGTTTAGGTGGATATGATTGACAATGAATGAACAAATTGTCTTCAAATGGTGAGAATTATTAGGTGATTAGGGTATATATGAGGTTAGCGGGTAAGCTATATCACCTTGGTCAATAAGATTTTGCTTTCTTAATAATTGTTATATGCTGCCCCATGAACCTATTTTAGGATGCTAAAATTCATATATAATATAATTTAAAGGAGCCCAGGGAAACAATCTTGTGTACTATGATCACAAACACACATAGTTTGTTGGATATTTGGATGCTACACTTCCAAGATATCCCTCTAAGGTTACTATCTATAACTATGACAATTGCAAGATATCATTTGTTAAGACTCATTAAGTTTTTAAAGGTACAATATGCAACAAACAAGATTGCTTCTAAATATAACTAATTGCTAGCTCTTAGTATATGATCAATCATAATCATCTTTTTTCTTTTAGCTTTAGGTTTCTTGATATGTGCTACTTTCCTCCATATAGAAAAATTCAATTACTTATTACTAACTTTTTAACTAATTTTAATCATTGCCTTGCCATCACATTGTTTGTCAGGGTTGGCTTCAACTCGGTGTACCATCTGACTGATTTGCCATCTTTCGTTAGCGGCAGATATGTAGTTCTGTTTGATCCTCAGGGTGATTACCTTCCGAATGTTTCCACATTAAACCCTGGAAAAAGAATCGAATATGTCACTTCATCAGCCATCTCTAAATACCGAGATCAACTTACTCCATACATCGCTTTCGGTTGCAACATGGAAACTTCCTTCCCTGGAACTATATTTCGATTCCCTCTAAGGAATAAAGAGCAAGCATCAAGAAGTAAGCTATCAAAGCAAGCTTATTTAGTAGATGACATTTCTTCAGTGTTTAATAATCTATTTGAGGAAGGAGTTTTCACACTTCTATTTCTCAAAAGTGTAATTTCTATTGAAATGTATGTATGGGATACTGAGATGCCTGAACCTAGAAAAATTTATTCCTGTTCTATTAGTTTAGTAAATAATGATACTGTTTGGCATCGCCAAGCGCTTTTGAGGTTATCCAAATCCATGGATTTTTTGGATAATAAAATGGATGGATTTTTGTTGGATTTCTTGAGTGAAGAAGTAAATGGAGATCGGTCTCAGAAGAGGGTGGATACGTTTTATATCGTGCAGACTATGGCAGCAACATCCAGCAGGATTGGTTCTTTTGCTGCAAGTATGTCTAAAGATTATGACATTCACCTACTACCTTGGGCCGCTGTAGCAGCATGCATCTCAGACAATTCGTCCAGAGTAATAATCACTTTATACTATTATAGCATTTGATAGAGGGAATGGAATGGAAAAAAGTTGCTTGTTTTGTTTAATGGAATGGATGAACCATTCCTTTCGGCTTTAGGGATGTGATTCCTTTCCATATGGTTGAAGTTGCATTAGTGATGCTACTTTTTTATTTTCCAAAAATGAACAGCAATATATATTTTTCTCATATATCTTATTTCATGTTTTTCTGAATTTTTCTATGTTTTCTGTAACATTTGTACCTATAGTCTACAGTTGCTTATATTAAATAATGTATCAAGTTGAGATAAAATACCATCATTATAAATATATAAAAATTTGAAAAATCATCACACTTCTATAGGCCAACCAAACATTTGAAGGGACTATAATGATCTATTGGAGCCAATCAAACAAACATAGTTTAGGCTACTCTTTCCTTCCCACTCTTACAAAATGATTATTTGGATTGAATCAGGTTTAGTGTGTTCTGTATACATTGTTACTTCACAATTATTTGGATTGAATCAGGTTCAATGTATTTTGTATCCGTTGTCTTCGATTTTACTTATTTTAATCTTTTCATGTCTAATAGGGTGATGTTCTTAAAGATGGCCGGGCATTTTGTTTCCTCCCATTGCCAGTAAAAACTGGAATGACTGTGCAAATTAATGGATACTTTGAGGTGTCATCAAACCGACGTGGCATTTGGTATGGGGCTGACATGGACAGAAGCGGAAGAATAAGGTCTCTTTGGAACAGGCTTCTATTAGAGGATGTTGTTGCTTCTTCTTTTGTTAATTTACTGCTTCAAGTTCAACCGATTCTGGGTCCCACCAATTCATATTATTCATTATGGCCTACTGGCTCATTTGAGGAGCCATGGAACATTTTGGTCGAGCAAATTTATAAAAACATTGGCGATAGTCCAGTTTTGCATTCAGATCTTGATGGGGGGAAGTGGGTCCCTCTAGGGGAGGCTTTTCTTCATGATAGCGAGTTTTATAAGAGTAACGAACTTGGTATGGCTCTTGTCCAGCTAGGATCACCTATTGTACATTTGCCTATCCCCTTGCGGGATATGCTTTTGAAATTTGCATCTAGTGTGCGGTTAAAAGTCGTCACTCCTGATTCAGTACGTAATTTTTTAAGAAAATCAAAAGCTATTAACAGTTTAAGCAGATCTTTAAAGTTTGTATTGTTGGAGTATTGTCTTGAAGATTTGACTGATGATGATGTTGTTGGAAATGCATATGATCTGCCTTTGGTTCCTTTAGCAAATGGTGAGTTTGGATCATTCTTTGATGCTTCAAATGGGCTATCTTATTTTGTCTGCAATGATTTGGAATATATGCTCTTACAGAAAGTACCTGATAGAGTAATTGATCAAAATATACCTCAGAATATCCGAAGCAGGATTGAATCTATTGCTAATATTCCATCGACGAACGTTTTTGTTTTTGATGTTAATTTTTTTCTTCAGTTGTTCACAAAAGTGGTACCTGTTGATTGGAAATATAAAACCACGGTTTCATGGGATCCAGAATCAAACTCTAATCATCCTAGTGTAACATGGTTCCATCTATTCTGGAAGTATCTTCGTGATAATTCTGAAAATCTATCCATTTTTGGTGATTATCCAATTCTGCCCTCTGTTTCTGGTCACCTCTATAGACCATCTCGTCAGCTGAAATTGTTAACGTGGATAAATTGTCTGACAAGATGCAGAATGTTCTTCATAAAGTGGGGTGCAAGATACTTGACACAAAGTATGGCGTTAACCACCCGGATTTAGTCAATTATGTACGTGATGCTGATGGTGCAGGGGTCTTGAAGTCAATTTTTGACGTTGTCACTTCTAATGATGATATCAAAGAAATATTTCTTCAAACCCTAGAAGCTTCTGAGAGGGATGAGCTTTGTGGATTTTTTCTTGATCCAAAATGGTATATTGGAAACAATATGTCTGATTTTGATAAGAAGACATGCATGCGACTTCCAATCTTTAGAGTGTATGATGAGGTATCTGTTGAAATTTTTCAATACTCTGAGTTAGAAGACCAGAAATTTTTGCCTCCACTTGATTGTCCTGAATCCTTATTTTGTAGTGATTTTGTAAGAACCTCATCTGTTACAGAAAATGAAATATTGAGTAAATATTATGGTATTGAGCGTATGGGAAAGGCCAGATTTTACAAGCAGTATGTGTTTATTAAGGTTAAAGATTTACCAAACGAGTTTCGTGACAGCATCATGATGTCAGTTCTGCAGGAGTTACCACATTTGTCGGCAGAAGACCCGACTTTCAGGGGACAGGTGGCAAATTTAGAATTTGTTCCATGCGCCAGTGGTTTATTGAAAAGTCCAACAGTGCTTTATGATCCTAGAAATGAAGAATTATATGCGTTATTGGAAGATTCTGATAGTTTTCCGGCTGGCATTTTTGAAGAATCTAGTAGTTTAGACATTTTACAAGGATTGGGTTTAAGGACTTTTGTGTCTCCTGAGGCTGTCATACAGAGTGCTCGACAGGTGGAACGATTAATGCACAGTGATCAACAACGGGCCCATTTTAGAGGAAAAGTGCTTCTTTCTTATCTAGAAGTAAATGCATTAAAATGGTTGCCTGATTTGCCTAATGATCAAGGAACAATCAACCGGATGTTTTCACGGGCCGCCCTGCTTTTAGGGCACGGAATCTAAAATCTGATTTGGAGAAGTTCTGGAATGATCTGCGGTTAATTTCATGGTGCCCGGTGCTCGTTTCATCTCCATTTCAATCATTACCATGGCCTGTTGTCTCATCAACGGTTGCACCACCAAAACTTGTGAGACTTTACTCAGATTTATGGCTTGTTTCCGCCAGCATGCGGATATTGGATGGTGATTGTTCTTCATCATCGTTATCTCATTGCCTTGGGTGGTCGTTGCCGCCAAGTGGAAGTGTAATTGCTGCCCAACTTCTTGAGCTTGGAAAAAACAACGAGACTGTAACAGATCCTGAGCTTCGCCAGGAGTTGGCGTTAGCAATGCCTAGAATATACTCCATCCTCGTTAACATGTTAAATTCAGATGAGATGGATATTGTGAAGGCTGTTCTAGAAGGTTCTAGGTGGATTTGGGTAGGAGATGGATTTGCAACACCAGAAGAAGTTGTCATCAACGGTTCTTTGCATTTAGCCCCTTATATACGTGTCATACCTGTTGATTTAGCAGTTTTTAAAGATTTATTTCTTGAGCTTGGGATTCGGGAGTTCTTAAAACCCACAGATTATGCTAATATTTTATGCAGAATGTCTACAATTAAAGGCTCAACTCCTTTGAATTCACTGGAATTAAGAGCAGCTTTACTAATTGCACAACATCTGGCTGAAGTTCAATTGTACGAAGAGCAAATCAAGATTTTTTTACCAGATGTTTCATGCATATTAGTTAATGCTACTGATTTAGTTTATAATGACGCTCCATGGTTACCTGGTTCAGAAAATGACGCGTCTAATGTGGCCGTAAATATGAAAAGAACCGTGCAAAAATATGTGCACGGTAACATCTCAAATGATGTGGCGGAAAAGCTTGGTGTTCATTCACTTCGCCGAATGCTACTCGCTGAGAGTGCAGATTCAATGAATTTGAGTTTATCAGGAGCTGCAGAAGCATTTGGTCAACATGAAGCTTTGACCACCAGACTAAAACATATTCTTGAAATGTACGCAGATGGGCCTGGCACGCTTTTTGAGCTCGTGCAAAATGCTGAAGATGCTAAAGCTTCTGAGGTGGCGTTTCTTTTGGATAACACACACTATGGCACTTCATCTGTTTTATCCCCGGAAATGGCGGATTGGCAGGGGCCCGCTCTATACTGTTTTAATAACTCGGTTTTTAGTCCACAGGATTTATATGCGATTTCTCGAATTGGTCAAGAAAGTAAACTTGAGAAACCCTTCGCGATTGGAAGATTCGGTTTAGGGTTTAATTGTGTTTACCACTTTACGGATATTCCCACGTTTGTCTCAGGAGAGAATGTTGTGTTATTTGATCCTCACGCATGCAATTTACCTGGAATCTCACCTTCTCATCCTGGCTTACGGATTAAATTTGCTGGCAGGAAGATTCTAGAACAATTTCCCGACCAATTTTCTCCATTTCTGCACTTTGGTTGTGACATGCAACAATCATTTCCTGGTACACTCTTTCGATTTCCTTTAAGAAATGCTAAAGTTGCTTCAAAAAGCCATATAAAAAAGGAAGCATACTCACCTCAAGATGTGACGTCACTCTTATCATCATTTGCTGATGTTGTTGCTGAAACTTGCTCTTTTTACGTAATGTAAAAACAATATCTATTTACACAAAAGAAGGAGTGGGTAGTGAGATGCAGTTAGTTCATCAAGTCCATAAGCAACATATTGGTGAACCTGGAGCAGAAAGCAACACATTTCAGCTTGTGGTTAATCATATGCATGAAAATAGAGATGAATCAGATAAAAATCATTTCTTTAACAAATTGAGAAGAAACAATGACTCTGGTTTGCCATGGAAAAGCCAAAAAGTTTTACTGACCGAGAAAAGATCGTCCGAAGAAAAGTCAAATATCTGGTTGACTAGTGAATGCTTTGATGGACGACATGGTAAAAGAAACTCTGAAGCTAAAGACAACAAATCTCATAAATTTATTCCGTGGGCTTGTGTGGCATCATGTTTAAAAACTATGGAAGTTAAGAATTTTGTGGGTAAGGCGTTCTGTTTTTTACCACTTCCAGTAAGTACGGGTCTTCCGGTGCATGTTAACGCATATTTTGAATTATCATCTAACCGAAGGGACATATGGTTTGGAAATGACATGGCGGGTGGTGGAAGGAAAAGGTCAGAATGGAACATGTACCTTCTAGAAGAAGTTGCTGCACCAGCGTATGGTCATTTTCTTGAAACACTCACATTGGAAGCTGATTATTCTGATGCGTTCTATTCTTTCTGGCCCACAACTACAACATTGGGTCCATGGGCATCAATGGTGCAGAAGCTTTATAACTTTATTGCTGATTCTGGTCTTCGTGTATTGTTTACTAAAGCAAGAGGTGGTCAATGGATATCAACCAAGCAAGCCATTTTCCCTGATTTTAGTTTTGAGAATGTAAGTGGTCTTATCAATGCGTTATCTGATGCTGGCTTACCAATGACAACAATCCCTAAACCTCATGTGGAAAAATTTATGGAATTCTGTCCATCTTTGCATTTTCTTACACCTCAGTTACTAAGAACATTGTTAGTTCGCCGGAAACGGGAATTCCGGGACAGGAACGGAATGGTGTTGGCACTTGAGTATTGCTTACTTGATTTAAAGAACCCGATTGAGCCTGATAGTTTTTACGGGTTACCCCTGCTGCCTCTTTCCAATGGTTTGTTCACGGTATTTGAGAAAAGAGGTTTGGGTGATAGAGTTTATGTAGCCCGTGGAGATGCATATAATCTTTTAAAGGATTCTGTTGCAAACCAACTTGTGGATTCTGAAATTTCTGATACCATTTATGAAAAATTATGTGATATAGCCCTGAGTGAATTGTTTAATGCTTCATTTCTGAATTGCCAGTTGCTTGAAAAGCTCTTTCTGAGATTACTTCCAGCAGAATGGATGCATGCGAAGCAGGTGACATGGACTCCTGGTGAACGAGGTCAGCCAACTTTGGAATGGATGAGGCTGTTATGGAATTATTTAAATTCACATTGTGATGATCTTTCAGTATTTTCTAAGTGGCCGATTTTACCGGTTGGAAACAATCATCTTTTGCAACTTGTTGAGAATTCATATGTGATTGAAAATGATGGGTGGAGTGAGAACATGTCATCACTGTTGCTAAAAACTGGTTGCTTATTATTGAGGCATGATCTTCAATTAGAACATCCACATTTAAATAAGTATGTGCAGTCTCCAACAGCCAGTGGCATTCTAAATGCATTATCAGCAATTGCTTCTGAACCAGAGAAAATAGAGCGGGTTTTCATCTATGCATCGGAGGGTGAGCTACATGAGCTGAGGAGTTTCATTCTTCAATCGAAGTGGTTCTCTGGAGGCTTGCTAAATGAATCCCATATTAATATTATTAAAAAATTCCCATGTTTGAGTCTTTTAGAAGTAGAAAGTTGGTTTCTTAACCAAACCTACTAAATGGCTTAAACCAGATGGTATTCTAGAGGATTTTTTGGATGATGACTTTGTTCGTGTTGACTCGGAGAAAGAAAGAAAATTATTGAAAAAATATTTAGATATCCAGGAACCTTCTCGAGTGCAATTTTATAGAAGTTACGTATTCAATCGCATGCCAGAACTTGTTTCACAGCAGGACGTTCTCTCAAATATTCTTGATGAAATCCGTGTTTTGATCATAGAAGATAGCTCCTTCAAAAAGGAACTCATGATGACGCCCTTTGTCCTCACAAATGGTGGATCTTTGCAAGAACCACAAAGGTATGTTCTTGATACATATCCTTTACATAGTTTACTGTTTGGTTTTTGATTATAGTTATATTTGTATGCATGTGTCTATATATATATTATGTACATGAAATACTTTTTTTACAGGCTATATGATCCTCGTGTGCCCGAGCTACAAAAGTTTCTGCACAAGGAATCATTCTTCCCTTCTGAGAAATTTTCCGACCCAGAAACTTTGGAGATGTTAGTTACCCTTGGATTAAGGCAAACTCTAGGAATAAAGGGTTTGCTTGACTCTGCAAGGTCAGTGTCTATGTGGCATGATGCAATGGATCCGGATGCCGTTGTTAGTGGGAAGAGATTACTTTGTTGTTTGGATACATTGGCATTCAAGACTTCTACTGAGGAAGTAGAATTCCGTTTTAGTGAGTTTAGGAGTGCAGGGTTAAGTGGCATCAGTGTGCCAGATGATAGCACAGATAAACTGCTTGATGAAATGCCTGGGGAAGAGTTTTGGTCTGAACTGAAAACCATCCGTTGGTGTCCTGTTTATGTTGACCCACCTTTTCAGGGACTTCCATGGTTATCACCTCCTCAAGAAATTGCAGCACCCGATACGGTTCGACCAAAATCACAAATGTGGCTCAGTTCATCCATGATGCACATACTGAATGGTGAATGTAACTCGATGTACGTGCAACGTATGCTTGGCTGGACGGAGCGGTTACATATAAACATTTTGTCTACTCAACTAGTTGCTCTATCAAATTCCTATACACAACTCAAGATGAACTTGGATTTAGATCCTGAATTTGAAGTTTCTTTACAGGAACACATGCCTGTTCTTTATTCAAATTTACAAGCGTATGTTGGAACTGATGACTTTGAGCTTCTTAAAGCTTCTCTCAGTGGTGTTTATTGGGTTTGGATTGGAGATGATTTCGTAAATGTTGAAGCTCTTGCATTTGATTCACCTGTAAAATATAGTCCATATTTATATGTTGTTCCATCTGAGTTGTCTGTTTTTAGAGATTTGCTTCTGGCTCTAGGAGTTAGGCTTAGTTTTGATGTTTTTGACTATGCTAATGTTCTTCAACGGTTACAGAAGGATGTTAAAGGGTCACCACTCTCAGAAGATCAGTTGACTTTTGTCCTGTGTGTTCTAGAGGCAGTTTCAGAGTGTCAGTTTGATAAAGGAATGCTTGAATCTTCTAATAGTCCATTATTGGTCCCTGATTTTCAAGGTGTTCTTATGGATGCACGGGATGTAATGTATAATGATGCACCTTGGATGGAAAATAATACCCCTCTGGGAAAACGTATCATACATTCTAGCATCAGTCATGATCTGGCAAACAGGCTAGGGATTCGATCTCTTCGCTCCATGTCTTTAGTCAGTGAGGAAATGACAAAAGATTTACCTTGCATGGACTATGCTAAAATCTCTGAACTTCTTGAGTCGTATGGAAGCAAAGCTTTCCTGTTATTTGATCTTATTGAGCTCGCAGATTGCTGTAAAGCCAAAAAGTTGCACATAATATTTGACAAGCGTGAACATCCATGCCAGTCATTGCTACAGCAAAATTTAGGTACAGATTGATTTAAAACACCTGAATAATTACTTAATTTGCTGTTGAAATGAACATTATGCATTCAGAGAAGGGCTAATCACATAAAATGGTAAGTGAAACATGGTCAAATTTCTACTCAACCATCAATTTTACAAATTTTGATCCAAGGTAACCAACCTTCAAAATTTGATTTGAGATTACCTGACTGGGTTATACGGTTAAATTGATGCGATGTCAGTTAATGTGCTAGAATCTTTGATCCTGCTGCCTGTTTTTTGTCTGACGATGCACCTGGGAAGTGGGACCTGTTTAACTTAAAAGACTACCTTAAATTGGATTTTTTGTTAACTTTGACGGTTACCTGAAGTAGAAATTTGAGCCAAGCTGGTTACTTTATTGTGCCATTTGCTTTTTTAAAAGTATGATATGATATGATATGTAAAAACCTGTTTATCATGCAAAATGGTGCTTCTTATTCACCCTCAAGTTGGTTACTGAATAAGCCAGTATTATCCTTATTTTGTGTGACATGTAAACTTTAAAGAATTTGGTTGCATGACATCTACTTTAACTGATTGTTGATTTTAACTTATATAATATATATTCTCTAAATTAAATGTTCTGAGTTATATAATGGATATTCCCTTATGATTATGCTGCTTTTCAGGAGATTTTCAAGGTCCTGCACTTGTTGCTGTTCTTGAAGGAGCCATTTGAGTAAGGAGGAGATAACAAGCCTCCAATTTCTTCCTCCTTGGGCTTAAGGGGTGACATGCTTAATTATGGGTTAGGTTTAATGAGCTGTTATTCTATAACTGATGTTCCTTCAGTCGTATCTGGTGGTTATTTATATATTTTTGATCCTCGTGGTATGGCTTTTGCTCTGCCTTCAAGTCATTCTCCAGCTGCTAAGATGTTTACTTTAACAGGTTCGGTATATTCCGTAATGTTTTTGCTAAAATTGTTATGCTTCATTAGTTAGGCTCCTATATTTTCTTTCCTTTCATATGGTTACTTATTTAATTACTTAACTTCAGGTACTGATTTGACCGAACGATTCCGTGATCAGTTTAGTCCTATGTTTGTTGGTCAAAGAGTTCCATGGTCAACTGATTCTACGGTTATACGAATGCCTATCTCATCAAAGTTCATTGAAGATGGGGCTGAATCTGGGTGGGCCAAGATAACAAAGATATTTGAAAATTTTATAAAGCATGCATCCAGAACAGTTATCTTTCTGAAGTCGGTTTCAGAGGTTATAATTACTTTTTATTTTTCCCTTTCTTTTTACTTGATATTGTTGACATCAAGTTATTGGTTAATGATTAAGGCATTCTTGTACATTACTGTGATGCAATTTTATTAGTAATTGTAGTTGTACTTGACTATTAATGCCTTCTTCTTGTAATTTTGTACAAATTTCAGGTGTCATTATCAACATGGGAGGAAAATGAGTCACAACCGTCCCAAGATTTTCTAATCTATGTGGATCCAGCACATGCTGCATTAAGGAATCCATTCTCAGAAAAGAAATGGAAGAAGTTTCAGTTATCAAATTTATTTGGTACCTCAAGTTCTGCAGTCAAGTTGCATGTTGTAGATATAAATTTGCACCAAAAGGGATCAATGATTGTGGACCGGTGGCTTGTTGTACTTAGCTTGGGTTCTGGTCAAACAAGAAACATGGCTCTTGATAGGTATTAAGTATTAATGATTCATTTGTACACACATTCTCATCAAATACTTACATTTTTTTTCCATTCCAGGCGATACCTAGCTTATAACCTGACACCTGTCGCTGGTGTGGCTGTACACATTTTGAGAAATGGGCATCTGGCTGACATCCCTACAATCTGCTCCATCATGTCTCCGCTTCCTTTATCTGACTGTATCAGTATGCCAGTTGCTATACTTGGTTGTTTTCTCGTGCGTCACAATCATGGTCGTTACATATTTATGTATCAAGATAGTGATTCTTTATCTAGAGCACAACCAGATGCAGGAAATCAGTTAATTGAAGCATGGAATCAAGAACTTATGACTTGTGTGCGAGATTCATACATAAGGGTAGTTTTGGAAATGTTTAAAATAAGAAGAGACCCTTCGACTTCAACACTTGAGTTGCGAACTACTGATTCGATTAATATGGCTTTGAATGCATGTGGGAGTCGTATATATTCCTTTTGGCCCACATCTAGCGGGAAATTAATATTTAATGATAACGAAGATGCTCATGATTTTGTTTTGACAAAAACCCTTAAAGCCGACTGGAACTGTTTAGTTGACCAAGTCGTAAAGCCGTTCTATCATCGTCTTGTTGACCTTCCTGTTTGGCAGCTATATTCTGGAAATTTAGTCAAAGCTGAAGAGGGTATGTTTCTTTCACAACCCGGAAGTAAAGTTGGTGGCAATGTGCTTCCTGCCACAGTTTGTGCTTTTGTTAAAGAACATTATCCGGTATTTTCAGTCCCCTGGGAATTGGTGTCTGAAATTCAGTTAATCGGCTTCAATATACGAGAAATTAAACCAAAAATGGTCCGTGACCTTCTTAGAGTTTCTCCAACTTCAATTGCTATCCCATCAATTGATACTTACGTGGACGTCCTTGAATATTGCTTGTCAGATATTGAGCTTGTAGAACCATCTAACAGTGATGGGCCAAGTACATCTAGTGCTGATGGGCCAAGTACATCTAGTGCTGATGGGCCTAGTACACCTGAACCCAGTGGGATACCCAGGTCATCACTTTTGGCTTCACCTAGTCAAGGAGACCCGATAGAAATGGTGGCGAGTATCAGCAAAGCTTTGTTTGATTTCGGGCGGGGGGTTGTTGAAGACATGGGTCGGGGGGGTGGTTCACTAAATGATAGGTACAACTTTCCAGGACCTGGTTTTGATGGTCGAACCAGAAGTGTGGACCGCAAGCTTCTAAAAGTAGCCAATGAGCTTAAAAGCTTACCATGTCCCACTGCAACAAATCATCTTACTAAATTGGGTTTAACTGAACTTTGGGTAGGAAGCGAGCAACAGCAGTTACTTATGACTCCTTTGGCTGCAAAGTTTATCCATCCAAATATATTAGAGAGACCAATTTTGGCCCGTATCTTTACGGATGATGGTTTGTTATCACTATTAAAGCTGCATACATTCTCTCCACGTTTGCTTTCTGATCATATGAGTTTGCTTTTTCATGAAAATTGGGTGAACCATGTTATGAACTTGAGTCCAGCTCCTTGGTTTTCATGGGAAAATAATGCAAGTTCGATTCGTGACGGTGGGCCATCTCCTAACTGGGTAAGCCTCTTTTGGAGAAGTTTCAATGAGTCCCAAGATCTACCACTGTTCTCTGATTGGCCGATAGTTCCTGCCTTTCTTGGTAGACACATTTTATGCCGTGTAAAGCATTGTAATCTCATATTCATTCCACCCATATTAGCAGATTCAGACTCGGAAAATGCTGTCGCCAAGTGGGGTCTTGAAGATGATGATGTGGCGTGTTTGGATTCGTTACCTGGAGAGATTCAGCCCTATATGTTAGCCTTTAAAGTTACTGGTAAAAAGCACCCATGGTTGTACTCTTTGCTTAATCAATGCAACATACCCATAGTCGATTCCACATTCATGGACTGTGTTCCTCCACTTCATTTTTTCCAGCTATCGACCAATCATTAGGTCAAGCCATAGCCACCAAGCTCGTCGCAGCTAAAAACTCTGGCTATTTGCCTGAGTTTACCTCCTTTCTGGCTTCAGATTGCGATCAGTTGTTTTCTCTTTTGGCTTCTGATTTTTCATCCAATGGATCTGATTACACTAGAGAAGATCTTGAAGTATTGCGTGATTTACCGATTTACAAAACTGTTGCTGGAACTTACAAAAAGTTGAATCTCCAGGAAACATGTATGATTGCTTCGAATACTTTCTTAAAACCAAATAACAATCATTGCCTGTATTATGGGTCAGAGTCTGTTGGGAGTCAACTGGTCAAAGCCCTTGGGGTCACTGAATTGCAAGATAAACAAATATTGGTTAGGTTTTCACTGCCTGAATTCGAAAACAAGCCTCAGTCAGAACAAGAGGACATATTAATATATCTCTACATGAATTGGCAAGATCTCCAACAAGATTCTTTAGTCATCGAAACACTAAACGAGACCAAATTTGTAAGATGTGCTGATGAACAATCTGGAGATTTATATAAACCTAAAGAATTGTTTGATCCTGGTGATTCACTATTGAGATCGGTTTTCTCTGGTGAAGTTCAAAGGTTTCCTGGTGAAAGGTTTGTTTCAGATGGATGGCTTAACATATTAAGGAAAGCAGGTCTTCAAAATACTGGTGATCCTGATATTGTTCTACAATGTGCTAGAAGAGTCGAGTTTCTTGGGGCTGAAGGTATGAAACCTAAATCTTCAGGTTTGTTGATGATTTTGAAGATGACTTTTCAAACACAAGAACTGAAGTCTCTTTAGAGATTTGGTCCTTAGCTGACACTCTTATCGGTGCAATATTTGCTAATTTTGCTGTTCTTTATAGCAATAACTTTTGTAATATTCTTGGCAAGATTGCATGCGTTCCTGCAGAAAAAGGGTTTCCATCTGTGAGTGGAAAGAAAGGCGGTAAAAGAGTGCTTTGTTCTTATAGTGAAGCCATTTTGTTAAAAGATTGGCCACTTGCATGGAGTGTTGCTCCCATTCTTTCCAAACAAAGCATAATCCCACCTGAGTACTCATGGGGTCCTCTTCAATTAAGGAGCCCTCCTCCTTTTACTATTGTTTTAAAGCACCTGCAGGTATGAATTATGCTCTGTTTCTTTTTTGCAAATATTCGATGCGGTAAAATGTGTGAGTGGGGTAACATTTCAAATGGGTCAGGTTAGGTTGACTCATGGGCAACACCTTCTTGCATACAATATTAAAAGCTATTAATATATTAAATCTGATTACAAAAACTATATGTCCTGTTTCCATTTTTTGTTATCTTTTAATTTTTACCCGGAAAGCATATAATTCAAACTGACCCATTTTGAAGTAAGTGGGTTAACTTAATGCCTTTAGATGTACCGAATCAAAAACTTAATCAAGCTAATGATGATTGCAGGCTATTGGAAGAAATTTTGGTGAAGATACTTTGGCTCATTGGCCTAATGGGTCAGGCTTGATATCTGTTGAGGAAGCATCTTTTGAGATCTTTAAATATCTGGACAAAATTTGGGGAACACTATCTTCCTCAGGTAAATTTCAATTTCATTTGTTTTGATTACATGATACTTGTTTGTGAAACACCAAAATCATCTAAAAATAATTTGTGATGGCTCCTAAAAAAGAAATATTGTACTCTCTTCTTTTTCTTGTCAGATGTATCGGAGTTGCAGCAAGTAGCATTCATTCCAGCTGCTAATGGAACCCGTTTGGTTACTTCAAGTTCTCTTTTTGCCCGTCTGACCATAAATCTTTCCCCATTTGCATTTGAACTCCCTTCACTCTACCTGCCATTTGTCAAGATCCTCAAAGAACTTGGGCTCCAAGACCTGCTATCTATTTCTGGTGCAATGGTTATTCTTTCGAATCTTCAAAGATCTTGCGGGTATCAGCGCCTTAATCCAAATGAACTTCGTGCAGTCATGGAAATCCTACATTTTCTCTGTGATGAAACCCTAGATTCCAATTGGAAATCGGAGTTGATCGTCCCTGATGATGGTTGCAGACTCGTTCATGCAAATGCATGTGTGTATGTTGATCCATATGGCTCGCGGTATGTGAAGTATATTGATTCTTCAAGATTAAGGTTTGTTCACCATGATGTTTCAGAAAGATTGTGTTTGGCTTTCCGCATTAAAAAGCTATCTGATGTTGTTGTGGAGGTATTAATTCTATATTTTTTTCATCTCTTAACTTCAGTTATTATCAACTTTACATGGCCGTTGGATGTGTGTAATAATCAGTTTTTAGAACATGAATTACTATTTAAACACGTATCCTTACACCCTTGTTAAAAAGGAAGAAGATAATAGTTGGACTTATCTATTATTTTATTATTTAAACACATATCCAAACACCCTTGAAATCCTTTCAAGTTATCTGTTTGCTTGACATGTGTTTGTTTCTTATCTTTTTTAATTTGCAATATGGTCTCACTTCATAATTATTTTCCAGGAGCTTGATCGCAGAGAACATCTGCAGACTCTAGAAGAAGTTGGGTCGGTTTCATTGGCAGCCATCAGGCAGAAGTTACTAAGTAGTTCATTTCAGGTTGCGGTATCAAATGTTCTCAACACTGTACCTACCACCACTTCTAACTCAAGAAATCCAGATTTCCCAACACTACAAAAATCACTTGAATCCATTGCTCAAAAATTACAATTTGTGCAGTCCCTCTACACTCGATTTGGCTCATCCCAAAATCTTTGGACATAACCCGTGCATCTAAAGATTCTGTTATCCCAGAATGGGAGGATCGCCCTGGGTCCAGTCATCGAGCCCTCTACTATGTTGACCGTTTGGCCACCTGTATGCTAATTGCTGAACCTCCAAGTTACATCTCTGTTCTTGATCTTGTTTCAATTGTCCTGAGCCATGTTTTGGGTTCATCAATCGTATTACCAATCACTTCATTATTTCTCTGTCCAGAAGACTCTGAAACTGCACTTGTTAACATTCTTAAGCTTTCAGCTTATGAAAGATTGACAGATGGAATAGGTAGTGGAAATAGTTTTCTTGGTAACGATATTCTTCCGCAAGATGCAATGCAAGTGCAACTTCACCCGTTAAGACCATTTTATAAAGGAGAGATAGTGGCATGGAGAAATCAAAATGGAGAAAAATTGAAATATGGAAAAGTTCCAGAGGATGTAAGACCATCAGCTGGGCAAGCACTCTATAGATTTAATCTGGAAACGTTTCCTGGGAAAACTGAATCTGTTCTTTCCTCGCATGTTTTCTCATTTAAAAGTTTATCCATTGGGAATGAGTCTTCAATGCATTTGACATCTGAAGGCAGTGATAATATGGTTAACAGTGTCCCTGTTGACCAACCCGAGGGGTCTCGAGAAGTGAAGTCAGGAGATCAGGTTTTTTACTGGATCACTTATTTATGTATTATGTTATTAAATAATTAGACTGTTACAACTTTAAACTGCAATCCACATCATGATACTATCTCCTAATTCTATTTTATTACAACATAAAAATTAATAATCACTTGCGAAACGCACATTCAAACACTAGATAATGTTGGCAATAATAGTTTATGTATGTATATTTTTAATACTCTTTGCTGTTGAATCATACAAAATTTATTAATTTGAATAATTTTCCTGACAGCGACAACCAATTAAGGAACTTCAGCATGGTCGGGTATCGGCCCATGAGTTGGTTCAAGCAGTTCAAGAGATGTTATCAGCTGCTGGAATAAGAATGGACACGGAGAAGCAGTCCCTCTTACAAACAACTTTGTCTCTGCAAGAACAACTAAAAGAATCTAAAGCAGCACTTTTACTTGAGCAGGTATGCATCTTTTTTCGTGTTAATGAAACATATATAAATCACTGCCGCTACCACCTCCACTGCTGACACCACCGCCGCCACAGCCGCTGCCGCTGCTGGTAGCCGCCACTACCACCTGTCGCCTAGGTGGGTGAAGGCACCAACTGCACTCAAGGCGCAAAGGTCCTTAAAAAGCGAGCACTTTTACAGCAAGGCGCATACTATAAGCAAACCATTTTTAGGTGCTTAAAACATGTTTTTGATTGGTTTAGGGCTAGTTTAGGCTGGTTCTATGCCATATTTGGATGTTTCAGACAAGTTTTAACGGTTCTGACCTGTTCAGCCTGGAACTTGGCCTAATTTTTTTTAATTTAAATGGAATCTTGCCGGATGCTTGTGAAGCGCCTTGATGGCTGCAAGGCATTTCATCATGAACTCGTTTGACTTGAAACCGACCCGACCTGTCCCACCTGTTTCACGAGGCTTACTGATTACCGATTAACTTTTATTTTATGGCATGCTTTCAGGAAAAGTCAGAAACGGCAGCAAAAGAAGCTGACTCTGCTAAAGCCGCATGGCTATGCAGAATATGTTTGACCAATGAAATAAATATAACTGTTGTCCCATGTGGTCATGTGTTATGTCGTCAGTGTTCATCAGCTGTCTCTCGGTGTCCCTTCTGTCGGCTACCAGTCTCTAGTACAATTAAAATCTATCGTCCATGATGACTTAAAAGGGCTAAAGATACAAAGATAAGAGTTCGTATTCGTTTGAGGTTAAACAACTTTCCAAAACCTTTGGAACAACAGGCTGGTTTTGGTTATAGTTACGAGTATATAATTTGTTTATATTTTTTTAGGTGATACCATCATTTTGAATATGTATGCTTTTGTGCATAGGGAAACTTGTATCATGCAACATGTTAGCAAACAGTTGATTATAGAATCTCTTGTACAGCAGTTTTTAATCAATTTAACATGTGTTTTATCAACACTTGCCTAAATAGCTCGACACTAGGATGATAAAAAACTTCACACCTTCTGTTCTCCATAAATGTTATCACATACTCAGTGTGAAATATTTGACGTGTATAGGGATGCAAATGGTTTGCTGATCCGTATCTATGGTTTTAGAATTTTCAAACCAATCATGTTGGGCAGCTCGTCGGATTGGCCAAACTGCGTAGAGGGTTCAAGTGAAATATTAATAGACCGGGTTGCCTGACATGGCTGGCTTGACCAAAATTGTCATGTTTAACATTTTCACATATATGTTTCTGGAGAATATGCTACTCAACCAAACCGGCTCATCCAGTTTTGATGATCACATTTCGACATTTCACATCTTAAGTTGTACAACCCACAGAAAACTTAACAGGAACAACACTACCTGTTTCCCTTTGGGATGCACATTTATGATCTTTTGCGGGTAAAAATAAACCGTTTCTCATTACTGAAAATTAGGCTTGGCAATATTTCCCCATATGCTTAAATTTGGGTTTTTTGGACTTTAAATATAAAGCTCTTGGGTTCTTTTGGGCTGAGTAATTTTTCAAATAGATTTGGATGGGTAAATTGAAAATAAAGGAAAGTGAAAAACGGGTCAGGGTGGGCTTTAAAAACCAAGGGTGGGTCACAATGGATTAAGTCAATTTGCTCTACCCGACTAGCAACAAATCTTCCGACTCTGTTTCTCTACTTTTTTCCGATCTCCACTGCGACAATCGCCCAACCAGCTATCTTTTCTTCATCGCTAACTTGATGTTTGAATCGATGGGGGCATTTGAATCGGACCTGCTCTTCAGCTCCGCTTTCCTCCAATAATATGATTGATATTCATTTGGTTGTTCTTCACAATTCTGTGCTAATTTGAGCATTTGTCTTCGCTATACGGGTTAAGAATTTAACTAAATACATAGATGCTTAATATGCTAATACGCTCTTAGATTAGTACTATGTATGCAACCCATTGTACACCTCATTGTATTTTGTATTTATACGTTACTCAATCAGTCAATATGTGATCTTACTCCATATTCAGTGAAAACACCAGTCAAACATAAATCACTTGGACACAAAATAATATAAGCATGCCCACATGGTTTATTACAATTGAAAAACATTGAAGATCAATCATCAAACCATACCTCTATAGTCGAAAAGGAGTGACTGCTTCAGTACTCCTCATCCTCACCTTCGTCGTCCTCCACTCCTTCAACACCGACTTCCTCGTAATCTTTCTCCAGAGCTGCAAGATCTTCACGGGCTTTTGAGAACTCACCTTCCTCCATCCCTTCACCGAGGTACCAGTGAACAAACGCTTGCTTGGAATACATGAAGTCAAACGTGTGGTCAATGCGTGAAAACACCTCAGCCACTGCAGTGTTGTTACTGATCATGCAAACCGCTCTCTGAATCTTTGCAAGATCTCCGCCTGGTACAACTGTCGGTGTTTTATAAAATTTACGCTGCTCAAAATGGTGTTGGATTTTAGTCAAAAGATTTTGATTTGGTCATATGTAGTCATGTTAAGTTTCAGTAAATTGCTGGTTTATGAAGAATTTGTAGAAAGTTTGTACATAGTCGGTAATGAATGGCAAGTTTGCAACATATATAATTTGTTTGGCCCATCCTGACCCGACCCATGCTAACCCCAACCTATTCTAACCCGAATCCATCCTGACCCGTTTCTAATCCGAACCCATTCTGATCCAGACCCATTCTGACCCGAACCCTTCTGACCCAACAGCCGCCCGACCAACCCACCCATTTTGCCAGGTCTACTGAAAATCTATCTTAAACCAGCCCCAAAACCGACATCAAATATCATACACTGGAGCACATTTCTACCTGTTATGTGCTTAAATTTAAGTTTTTGTGAACTACAAAATATATATATATATATATATATATATATATATATATATATATATATATATATATATTATAATAATTTAACTGGTGACACACTTACTTTCACTTTTGTTACCAATAACAATTCTAGTTATGTAATAATCAAATATTTATTGTTGATTTGTCCTCAATTTCGCTCAAAATAATAATTGTGAACAAAGCAAAGAAACATACAAACAAAATCGAGCTTAAAATAAATACAAATCGAGTGTTAGTTTATGATTATTATGTTACTGAGATTGTCATTGGTAATAAGAGTGCAAGTGAGAGTATTATCGATCAAATTATTACTATGCATTATACTTAGAAAATGAATAATATTATGACTTATTAAATCCAATTTTCCTTTAATATATACACATATCCGGATTAATGCTGGTAAATAGGTAAGATATCAGTTTCCAGTAATCGGACGTGTATCGTCTAATATCATATTAGTGCCAAATCGTGAAATTCTTTATCATTAATCTCATACGCTGTTACATGCTTTAATACTTGTTCCGAATGTTTGTTTTGTATTTTCTTGGTGTTTTTCTTTAATTGTCTTATTAGATAATAATTAAAGTCTTCGTGAATAGACCGATATCTTTATGTAATTAATAAAATGCAACAATTAATTGTCTACTTTTGGCACAAGCATGTATACATACAATTAACTGAATCTAAGGTCAAACTCCAACTCTATCGTAAGTCAAAATTTGAAGTTAGATTCATAATCCCTTGATTAATCCCATTATCCAATATCCATGTCCATATATTTGGTGTTTTCATTTACTGATTGTGTATCAAAATGTTACCTTTTAGTGTGTTAGCATGTAAAATATTGTTGACTTTGTAAAATAAATACTCAGTCATCCAAATCGCGAAATAATAAAAGGTTTGAGCTAAAAATGTGAATCTATACGTAGTAGAGGATCAGGACAATGTCTATTTATCGCGTTCTTAGTTAGGTTTCGTAATTATAATCCATCGAGAATTTGTTCAAGAAACGAGACTTGACTATTCTTTAATATGAAAGCTTCATTGTAGCAAGCACCCAACAGAATGAAAGAATAATAATGAGGAATTTTTTTAATATTTGCAAGTATAAGGACCAATTTGTAATAACTTGGAACTTTCAACTCACACACCATTAGTTAGTTAATGACGGGTATAATAACCATTTATAGTAATGAGAACGGTTAGCTTGATTAATCGATCAGTTTTCTTTTTCTCTTGTCTTCTTAATTGTTTCTATCAGATTTTTTCTATACCAGATGTTCACTAATCAAATTGAATAAAATCAAAAAATTGAATTTTGATTACATTGATTTCAGATATTGATTTTATTTGATACATGTTACCCTATTTATATGTTAGGAAATGACTTGATTGAATCCTTGCAACGCTTCACTTAAGCTGCATTGAACTAACTGTTTATACAGAGGTGAACAATTCTAATTTCAATCTTATTATAATATACAATTTCAACCTTCATACATAATTATCACCTATAACACTTAGACTCTTGTACTTGATGTATTATATATATGTTAATAATAGAGTGGAATAATAGTATGAATAGTGTTTTGAGGGTAATTTTGGTATTTCCACCACAATCCCTCATTCCCTCTGCTCCTTTTCATCCAATCGACTCACACACAAATTCAAGATCAAAATTAATCAACCCATGGCGCCGGCGCCGGCGACACCCTGCCGGAGGTTCCTCGGTTCGCCTACTTCATCACCGGCACCAGAGGCGACGGAGCTCGCCTGCGCCGGCTGCTCCGGGCGGTGTACCACCGCGAAATTATTATCTGTTGCATCTGGATCTGGAAGCTTCTGATGCGGAGAGAGGTGATCTATCGAAGAGTGTTGAGGCGATGGAGAATGTGATGGTGGTTGAGAAGGCAAATTTGGTGACTTCTAAAGGACCGACGATGATTGCGTGTATGTTGCACGCTGTTGCTCTGTTGTTGAAGAAGGGGAAGGATTGGAGCTGGTTTATTAACCTTAGTGCGTCGGATTATCCTCTCATGCCTCAGGATGGTTAGTTTTTTGGCTTTGATTGCAATGTTTTGAGATGTAGTTTAGCTTCTATGATGTAAATGTTTTAGATGTAGAAATGAAAGGCTGTTAATGATAGTTGTTCATTGTTTGTGAATGATTGTAGTTTGCTGTTTTAGGTTGTTTTTGAGGCTATGATGATTGTGATGTAATAAGTTGTTGGTTTCGTGGCTTAGTCTGATTTTTCTGGTTTGAGGATATAATAAGATGGCTATGATGAATTCGAGAGAAAAAATCGTTGTCTTGGCGTGACAATCACGTTTGGTTTGCAGCCAGAACGATTGAGCCAAGGGTTTGAACTAGGGATGTACTGGTGATTATCGACTTTAAATACTCACGCAACGCGCGAAGTTGAATTCAACTAGTTAAGTTTAGTTTGAACTTTTAACATGTAGATCGCCCGTATAATGTTTTTTCTATGGAATATGGATATGTTGGGCAAACACACAATTTTACAATATATATTTGTATATTTTCAATTAGGTGAACAGTTCTAGTTCTATATTTTTTACGTTGGGCGAGTTTGCCACGTGACGTGATTTAATTGGGTCATTTGATTTTTTTCTTTTTTTGCTTTTACCTGATTATTTTAATGTTTAAAAATTACATAGAGGACATGACATAAAAAAGGTTGCTAGCTCACTAGTATGGCGCACGCTAGGTTTCTCATCAACTTGGGTTCGATCCTCTCTACCTCGGTTTTATCACGTTTTTACGTTTTTACTAGTTTGTTTGTTTGTTTTTTTTTGGGTATTTTTCCAATGTTTCCTCTTTCTAGCTTTTATTTACTTTTGTTTAATGTTTTGTTGACCCTTCTTGATTTTATTCTTTTTTCTTTTTCAAATTTCTTTTTGTTATGTTATGTTACATTTATTTTCTTTTTAAGCTTTACGTTACAAATTTTAACACCACTATTGTATTAAAATACAAATTTTAACACCCATATTGTATCAAAATATACAAACCGTGATTTATAACTATAACTACGTTAAAAATTGCTGACCGAGCCGTGAAACACGGGCTAATATTTCAATTTACGTTCAGAATGTTTTGGTTGTATGAATATGCGACTTGCTTATTTATACATTCGTTTAGAAGTTGTCGTTTATCTTTTGGATGGTACGGACACATGATAATATATCACTTTTAGTACTTTTTTTTAAATTTCGTGGTTGAACATAAGTTGCCCCCACGAAACGCTGGTTTAACCCTATAAGTTGCCCCCTGTAACACCTGAAACTTTGTTAAAGTAAGATAGAAATAAAAGTATATTTTTAAAAGGAAAAGGAGCACAAGTAAAGGGGGCCAAAGTGTAAAATAGTACAAAAGTCAAATAATATAATATATATGGGTATGGCCGCCCATATCAACCTTTTCCATCTGCCTTTTTGTCGACAAAAGAAGAAGAAAGAAAAGGGTTTTCTCTCGGTGTTCAAGCAGAAGAAGAAGAAGTTTTCACCAATTGGTAAGTAATTCAAGTTTACTTGACTCGGTTTTGTTGTGCTTTGACCATAAAACCGAGAATATATGTTCTTAAGTGTATGAATGTTCGGGTTATGTGTTTTGGTCATGTCTAGGTGTTAGAATCTTTTGAAAAATTCAAGTGGAAGAGTTTAAGCTTGAAAGCAGCTAAGGTGAGTTTCTAGACCCCGTATTTTACCTGTTTTAAACTTTATTTGGGGCTGAAAATGTATCAAATAATTTTAAAAATGTTATGAACGCTTGCCCGTATGTGTCATAGTTGCAAGATGATGTTTTATAGATGTTTATGTGGCGTTTATGTTTAGAGTAGTTGTAGTAAGCTTAGAACAGGATGGTATAAAGATTTGGGTCTGAAAACAGCTTAGAAATATGTTAGAAAGGTGTTCATGCGTCTAAATAAGGCCCATGCATCCGAGTTTGCCTTAGAAAAGTTCCAAGTATGATCAACCGCCAAACAGCACCCCCAACCGTCTAAAATCCGCCTTAGTAAGTTCTAAGTAAGCCCAAACGTCTAAACAGGGCCTAATCGCCCAAACATGCCCCAACCGTCTAGAAAATGCCTTAGAAAATCTAAGTGTAAGCCCATGCGTCTGAACAGTAGCCCATGCGTCTAAGATTTAGACTCAGACGCCTAAGTATGGACCAACCGTCCGAATAGTGCCCATGCGTCTGGGATGGCCCAAACGGCTAAGTGTTAAACCGTCCAAATAGCGCACATGTGTATGGGATGGCCCAAACGGCTAAGTGTTAAACCGTCCGAATAGCGCCCATGCGTCTGGATGGCCCAAACGTCTAAGTGTTAAACCACCCAAATAGTGACCATGCGCCTAAACAGGCCTCATGCGCCTGTGTCACACCCCCGCTAAGCGGAAACACGGGGAATGCGAGCTAGACGGGATCGTCATAACACATGGTTATGATAGAGTAGCAATAAAAATATGATGACAAGCGTGTCATGACGACACCCGAACACAAATGGAGACTTGTGTCGTGTATAATCAATGTTCACGACAGCATAGTCATAAGCACAACACAAATGATCACAAAAACATTGATGATAGCTTGTAATGTAATATTCCCACAACATGGGAACAAGTGTACAAAAGATCATATTCATGTTCAAGCTTTACAAAAGTAATAAACACGAAATGCATCCTAGGGTCTCCTCTAAAAGGCAGCACTCCTAGAACTTTAATTTCCTTGATCACCTGAAAAGTAATGCTCAAAACGGTCAACAATAATGTTGGTGAGCTTCGCAGGTTTAAATTGTAACTTGTAATTGATGCTGTATATTGTTTGTAGTGGAATACCGTGCATACAGTTATAAGTAAGCAAAATCACATACCATGAGTTTTATACAACCAAACCTAATGACGTACACAAAGAAACTTGTCAGAATATATTCACCCAAGGCCCGTTCCTGGCAGTGTGATGGTACTCACAAGTAACCATCTGTCAAGGGTGGGGGTGTCAACCCAGTAGTACTACTAATACCTATCTGTTGGTTCCAACACCGGAATTAATGGTTGTAAGACAGTCCACACAGTAACATCGTGTATGTATCAGATAAGTACTCACAAGGCAGTATCACGTTGATTCCAAGTATAAAAATTGTATGTATAGTGTACAGCATTGAAAATGTGTGAGCATACTCTTCCCCCATGTTTGTAAAAGATTGAAACAATGTATAAGCGTAAAAAGGGGCCACGAAACTCACTTGTTAAGTGGTATGTATGTCTGATGAAACTTCCCAAACTTGTATGTATGTATGACAGTCAATCACCTATTGACAGTTATGTTAAGAATTAATCTTATGGACTACTGTTAATAATATTGTTTAATCGAATCGGGTCGTTTCGGTGCGGTCGTGGATAGTACACACAAGCAGTCACACACATCTTAGTCTAGATTGTTTTAAATAGTATGTGTTTGTTAATAGCGTTGACTTTAATCTTTGTGATCAAGCTATGACACTTTATTATATTACATTATCGTCGTGAGATCTCCGAAAAGGGGATCCATACACTCATACACCATTAAATCGTACAGTAGGACCGGACGCACGACTGACACTCCATTCACACGAGTGGACTTTCAGTTGTACGAATTAGCTACTTTCGTACAATTGAACCTCCATTCATGTGACTAAGCCTTCAGTCATACCATGCAATACCAGTCGCACAACCAAACAGCCAGCCACGCGACTAACGTCCCTTCGCGCGAATCAGCTTCATTCGCGCTAGAGGACCCTCTTTCGCGCGACAACGTCTGGTGGTGCGACTCACACAATCGCACACATTTCACATTCGCACAGCCCGGTCACGCGACAACCCCTGTCGTGTGACATCTCCAGTCGCGTGACAACCTCTATTTCGCGTGACAACCTCTATTTCGCACCCACCGACAGTCGCGCGACACAACCGCGCGACTTACCTATTCGCTCATGTCTCAAGTCGCACACACATGCAGTCGCACGCCCTTTCGCGCGCGACAATCCCATCCGCGCCATCGGGAGTCGCGACGGCAGTGAGTTGCAGGTCGGCCTTCGGCTGCCCGATCTCGAGTGTTACCCAACCAAAACCTCTAGAACTCATATTCTAACCTATCTAGACAAGAAACACACTCAGAACAAGACATGCAAGTCCACACGACCTCATGTGCTCGGATGAACCCGAGCACCCGAAAACCCTCGAAATGCAGCTGTAAATCGAGTTAAAAACGAGGTAGTGAGGTTATCTACTTGCTAGGAACTAGTATTCACGATGGTACTCGAGATTTGAAGACGAAATGTGAGAAACGGGTCGGTTTTGGTGTGGTTTCTAGAGAGAGAGAGTAGAAGAGAAAATGGTGGAGGAGAAGGAGAAGTGAGGAGAAGAAAAAAAAAGGAAGAAATGGCTGGAAGGTGGGTATTTATACCCACCTAGTTTCGCAAAGTTTCAAGTTTAGTCCCCGCACTTTGCCCCGAGTTCCTAAATTTTGTTTCGGTTAAAAACGTTATAATTTTTGTGTTGTTTTATTGATGATAAAATGTTATTAATGTTATTTATAATTTAAAAATGATTTTATTCGTGAAACTATTTTATTATAAAATGACGTGTTTAGTGTTAACGGGCAAATCTTGGAGAATGTCTTAAGATAATGAAAGTCAGTCAAGCAACGATACTACACATATAAGGGCAATTAGTAAAGCAAATATGGTATTCACGTAATTGGTTCGTCCAAATAAGGAATGTCTGTTAACGAAGGCTATGTAAAACACGTTAAATGACGGACCTTTGTGACGGATGTCACAGTATCCCCAGTTGAGGGAATTTCGTCCCGAAATTCAACTGGTGCTAGGCCCTAGAACGTCATCCGCGAATAAATGTGGATATTTGAGTCTCATCTGATCTTCACGTTCCCATGTAAACTCTGGCCCTCGTTTGGAGTTCCATCTCACACGGACGATAGGTATCTTGCTGCGCCTTAGCTTTTTGACCTTTCGGTCCATGACCTCAATAGGTTCTTCGACAAAATGAAGCTTTTCGTCGATCTTGATTTCCTCAATTGGTACGTGTAAGGACTCGTCCGCCAAACACTTTTTGAGGTTCGACACGTGAAAAGTATCATGCACACCGCTGAGTTCTTGTGGCAACCTTAATCGGTAAGCCACCGGACCGATTCTTTCTGTAATCTCGAATGGTCCTACGTATCGAGGGGCTAACTTCCCTCTCTTACCAAATCGTACGATCCCTTTCCAGGGAGAGACCTTAAGTAAGACATGATCCCCAACATTGAATTCTAGAGGCTTCCGACGGTTGTCGGCATAGCTCTTTTGGCGATCTCTAGCTGCTTTAAGTCGGTCTTTGATTAGGAAGATCTTATCAGTGGTTTCTTGAATGATCTCTGGGCCCGTAAGCTGGCTTTCACCAACTTCGGCCCAACATAACAGGCGATCTACATTTCCGTCCATACAATGCTTCAAATGGAGCGCATCCAATGCTTGTATGGTAGCTGTTGTTGTAGAGAACTCAATCAACGGTAAGTGAGTGTCCCAGCTACCACCAAAATCGATTACGCAAGCTCTAAGCATGTCCTTCCAACGTTTGTATAGTTCGTTCACTTTGGCCATCTGTTGTGGGTGATAGGCAGTACTCATGTCTAATCGAGTGCCCATCGCTTTCTGTAACGTCTGCCAAAATCGTGAAGTGAATTGACTGTCTCGGTCGGATATGATTGACACCGGCACCCCGTGCCGTGTCACGACCTCTTTGATGTATAACCTTGCCAGCTTATCCATCTTGTAGTCTTCTCGGATAGGCAAGAAGTGAGCAGATTTCGTCATTCGATCCACCACGACCCATATCGAGTCGTGCCCACTTGGCGTTCTCGGGAGTTTGGTAAAAAATCCATAGTGATGTTCTCCCATTTCCACTCGGGAATTTCAGGTTGTTGCAGTAGTCCCGATGGTTTCTGGTGTTCAGCCTTGACCTTGAACAAGTCAAGCATTTGCTCACGTATACAGTAACATCTTTCTTCATACCTGGCCACCAGTATAGTTCTTTCAGATCGTGGTACATCTTGTCTGCACCAGGATGAATAGAGTATCGAGTCTTGTGTGCTTCATCCAAGACTAGTGTACGTACACCTCCCCATTTGGGGACCCATATACGATCTATGAAGTAATGAACGCCGTCATCCTTGCGAGTCATTTGTTTATCCAACCCTTGGAACTCTTCTCCCCGCAAGGTTCTCTTCTTTCAACGCCTTGTTTTGTGCTAATTGAATCTGAGCCTTTAAATTAGTTTGAATAGTCAAACCTAGCGCTCGAGCGTAATGGTTTCACACGTTCTTTGCGGCTTAATGCATCAGCCACCACGTTAGCTTTCCCCGATGATACCGGATTTCACAATCGTAGTCGCTAAGCAGCTCTACCCAGCGTCGCTGCCGCATGTTAAGTTCTTTCTGGTTCATGATGTGTTGAAGGCTCTTATGGTCTGTGTAGATGATGCATTTGGTTCCATATAGATAATGCCTCCATATCTTGAGTGCAAATACTACGGCACCCAATCCAAGTCGTGAGTTGTGTAGTTCTTTTCATGCACCTTGAGTTGTCGCGAAGCGTAGGCAATCACTTTATCTTTCTGCATTAGCACACAGCCCAAACCTTGATGTGAAGCATCACAGTACACCACAAGTCATCGGTTCCTTCTGGAAGGGACAATATCGGTGCGTTGCACAACTTCTCTTTTAATGTTTGGAACGCCTGTTCTTGTGCTTTCCCCCAATCGAACTTCTTGTCTTTCTGAGTCAGCAAAGTTAACGGTTGGGCAATCTTGGAGAAATTGGCAATGAAGCGACGATAGTATCCCAATCCCAAGAATTGCCGTATTTCTGAGGGTGTTTGGGGAGTATCCCACTTCTTCACAGCTTCAATCTTACCGGGGTCCACATGAATTCCATTTTCGTTGACTACATGACCCAAGAACTTCACTTCTCGAAGCCAGAATTCACACTTCGAGAACTTGGCGAAAAGTTTCTCTTCTTCAACAGTTCTAGAATTGCTTGGAGGTGTTTTTCGTGATCCTCCTTTGAACGGGAGTAGATAAGTATATCATCTATGAACACGATCACGAACTTATCAAGATAAGGCTTACACACCCGATTCATCAGATCCATAAAGACAGCTGGAGCGTTGGTCAATCCGAATGGCATGACCAAGAACTCATAGTGCCCGTAACGAGTTCTAAACGCTGTTTTTGGAATATCGTCCTCGAATACTCTAATTGATGATAACCAGATCGAAGGTCGATCTTAGAGAAATACGAGGCTCCTTGCAACTGATCGAACAGTTCGTCATTCTGGGGAGAGGATACCGATTCTTCACGGTCAATTTGTTCAGCTCCCTGTAGTCGATACACATCGGAACGACCCATCCTTCTTCTTGACAAATAACACCGGTGCTCCCCACGGTGATTGACTCGGTCGGATGAAACCCTTCTCCAGTAGTTCCTGTAGTTGGCTGGATAACTCTTGCATCTCTGAGGGTGCTAACCGATAAGGTGTCTTTGCTACCGGTGTAGCTCCGGGAACCAGCTCTATATGGAATTCCACCTGTCGGGGAGGAGGCAATCCAGACAGATCATCAGGGAACACCTCCGGATAGTCCCGTACAATGGGAATGTCTGCCAATTTTGTCTCTTCTTCTTTCTTTTCTACGATGTGAGCCAGAAAAGTGTAACACTGCTTCCGTAAACTTCGGCGGGCTTTCATGCAAGAAATGAGCTTTGGTGTTCTTCCCGGTCGTCTCCTTGAATCTTGAGTACCTCCCCGTTTGGCATGGGGATTCGTACTACTTTCTCCCGACAAACAATCTCGGCTCCATGATTTGACAACCAATCCATGCCCACTATCACATCGAAGCTGCCTAACTCGAATGGTATTAAATCTATGCTAAAGGCCTGGTCTTCTAACGTTAGGGTGCAATTCTTAATAATCTCGTCTGCTTGTTCAACCCTACCATTGGCCATTTCTATGAGTAACTAGTTTCTAGCCTACTAGCACTTAAATCAAGCATATGCACGAATTCAGAAGATATAAAGCTGTTGTCTGCCCCAGTATCAAATAGTATGGATGCAAAATGGTGATTGAGCAGATACGTACCCGTAACAACGTTCGGGTCCTGACAGGCATCATTAGCTCCAATGACAATGCGCGTCGCCGTGCAGCATTTCCTTGGTTTCCATGACCTTGAGCGCCCGCTATGGCCATCACTTGCTGTTGATTATTCCCTTGTTGACCCGGTGCCCTGTTCAGTCGGGGGCACATGTTTCTAAAGTGATCGAGGCCTCCACATTCGTAGCATGCCCTGGCGTTCCCGGCGGGGTTAACCGCGTTGACGGGTGCAACCAGATTCGGTCACTCTACAATCTCTTGCTAGGTGCCCCGGGCGCCTACAGTTTGCGCACACCCGGCACTGCGTCTCTGGGGGATGATGATAGCTGCATCTGTCACATTTGGGATATGGCCCAACATATTCCCTCTTCCCTTGAGTCACGGCCGCAAAGTTTCTGGTGACCTTGGCCCTTTTATCAGATTTCCCGGCACGACCGGCTTGTTTCCCCAGCATCCTTTCGCTTCTCTTCTCCCTTGCCCAATACCCCTGTTCGTACCATCTCATCGGTCAGAGCGCCAGCCTTCAGAATTGCGCTCTGAATCGTAGGAGGAGCAGCTGCAGTTACCATTGCTCGTATTTGAGGCGCGAGTCCCCAAATGTACCTCTCAATCCTCTTAGATTCCGGGTGACTAAATGTGGAACTAGTCTAGCCAACTCGTGGAATCGGTCAGTATAAGCTGCATGCCCCCCCCACCATGGCATGATTCCAGAACTCATGCTCAAGCTTTTGCATCTCGTTATGAGGGCAGTATCCTCGGTAATCAGGCCTTGAATTCATCCCAGGTCATTTGCATCGCAGATTCCCTTCCCCTAGCTTGAACCTGGGTGTTCCACTAGGTTAGTGCTCGCCCTGCAGTGAGCACGTAACATACTTGATGCGTGGCTGTCGAGGCATTCGCTGATGTCGATCACAGCCTCCATTTTCTCGAGCCATCTGATCAGGGCTATCGCCCCACCTTTTCCATCGAATTCACGGGGTTTACAGGCCACAAACTCCTTGTAAGAACAGCCCCGTTTGGCGTTAGCAACCCCAGTTTCGTTGCCGGCTGTACCACCATTTCCGGTCTCCTGGTTGCTTTCATTCCCAGTCGGGTTCCCATTACCCTCGTTCTCGTTACCACCATCCCCGTGGAAGTGTTTTTGCTGTTGCAAAGCATCGCTCACTTGAGCTACAATAGTGGGAATCAAGGCAGTCAGTTGTTGAGCAATCAGGGTTGCCATATCAGGACTTCCAGTCCTTTGAGTATTGCCAATAGGACCCTCATTTGCTCCTGAAGATCTGCCTCTGCCTCTGCCTCTGCCCCTCGGGGCTTCACTTCCGCTACTACTTCTGCGGTTAGATCTTCGAGGCGGCATTTTCTATTCATAAAAGAGGTAACATATAAGCTTTAGTCACCTTATGATAATCAACTGCTCCACTTATCAAGTTCCAACGTTCGACGCTGCTCCGGTCAGTCAAGACCACCATGTAGCCCATTTCAAGCATATTCTCGGTATACCGGTGATGCTTATATATAGGGTTCCCCGCAGCGTTCCCACCACACCCACGATGTACCGAGAATGATGCCTAATCCGTTACATGACATCCGACCTTCCTTCACATCATATCCATAATAATCCATCAAATCGACTGAGAACCAAACATGTAGTCACGTATAGTCTTGCGGAGGTTGTCTATCTCGCGTCCTTAAAAGGACTCAGACATAGCCTCCTCGGGTCAGTCTCAGTATCTGAGGTCAAGCGCAATGTAAGATCTGTGACGATCTGTTCGGGTCTCGATTCCTGAATTTGGTTATGATAACTCGGCGCACAGAGGGAACGGAAGATCCAATAGGAAGCACCTCATCAGTGACGAGCACAAGGCTCAAGCACAAGGTGAAGGATCACATAACAGAAGGATAATCAATCATGTAAGGAGGAACACATACACGAGATATATAAATGCACACAAGCTTAAGCATGCCAATCTACATGAAGGTTCCTAGGTTATAGTCTAGGTCAAGTGTAATTGCCTAATTCTCTATAACCAATGGCTCTGATACCAGTCTGTCACACCCCCGCTAAAGCGGAAACACGGGGAATGCGAGCTAGACGGATCGTCATAACACATGGTTTATGATAGAGTAGCAATAAAAATATGATGACAAGCGTGTCATGACGACACTCGAACACAAATGGAGACTTGTGTCGTGTATAATCAATGTTCACGACAGCATAGTCATAAGCACAACAAAATGATCACAAAAACATTGATGATAGCTTGTAATGTAATATTCCCACAACATGGGAACAAGTGTACAAAAGATCATATTCATGTTCAAGCTTTATAAAGTAATAAACAAAAATGCATCCTAGGGTCTCCTCTAAAAGGCAGCACTCCTAGAACTTCAATTTCCTTGATCACCTGAAAAGTAATGCTCAAAACGGTCAACAATAATGTTGGTGAGCTTCACAGGTTTAAATTGTAAACTTGTAATTGATGTGTATATTGTTTGTAGTGGAATACCGTGCATACAGTTATAAGTAAGCAAATCACATACCATGAGTTTTATACAACCAAACCTAATGACGTACACAAAGAAACTTGTCAGAATATATTCACCCAAGGCCCGTTCCTGGCAGTGTGATGGTACTCACAAGTAACCATCTGTCAAGGGTGGGGGTGTCAACCCAGTAGTACTACTAATACCTATCTGTTGGTTCCAACACCGGAATTAATGGTTGTAAGACAGTCCACACAGTAACATCGTGTATGTATCAGATAAGTACTCACAAGGCAGTATCACGTTGATTCCAATAAAATTGTATGAAAAATTGTATGTATACAGCATTGAAAAGTGTGAGCATACTCTTCCCCCATGTTTGTAAAAGATTGAAACAATGTATAAGCGTAAAGGGGCCACGAAACTCACTTGTTAAGTGGTATGTATGTCTGATGAAACTTCCCAAACTTGTATGTATGTATGAACAGTCAATCACCTATTGACAGTTATGTTAGAATTAATCTTATGGACTACTGTTAATAATATTGTTTAATCGAATCGGGTCGTTTCGGTGCGGTCGTGGATAGTACACACAAGCAGTCACACACATCTTAGTCTAGATTGTTTTAAATAGTATGTGTTTGTTAATAGCGTTGACTTTAATCTTTGTGATCAAGCTATGACACTTTATTATATTACATTATCGTCGTGAGATCTCCGAAAAGGGATCCATACACTCACACACCATTAAATCGACAGTAGGACCGGACGCACGACACACTCCATTCACACGAGTGGACTTTCAGTTGTACGAATTAGCTACTTTCGTACAATTGAACCTCCATTCATGTGACTAAGCCTTCAGTCATACCATGCAATACCAGTCGCACAACCAAACAGCCAGCCACGCGACTTAAGTCCCTTCGCGCGAATCAGCTTCATTCGCGCTAGAGGACCCTCTTTCGCGCGACAGGCGTCTGGTGGTGCGACTCACACAATCGCACACATTTCACATTCGCACAGCCCGGTCACGCGACAACCCCTGTCGCGTGACATCTCCAGTCGCGTGACAACCTCTATTTCGCGTGACAACCTCTATTTCGCACCCACTGACAGTCGCGCGACACAACCGCGCGACTTACCTATTCGCTCATGTCTCAAGTCGCACACACATGCAGTCGCACGCCCCTTTCGCGCGCGACAACCCCATCCGCGCCATCGGGAGTCGCGACGGCAGTGAGTTGCAGGTCGGCCTTCGGCTGCCCGATCTCGAGTGTTACCCAACCAAAACCTCCAGAACTCATATTCTAACCTTTCTAGACAAGAAACACACTCAGAAACAAGACATGCAAGTCCACACGACCTCATGTGCTCGGATGAACCCGAGCACCTGAAAACCTCGAAATGCAGCTGTAAAATCGAGTTAAAAACGAGGTAGTGAGGTTATCTACCTGCTAGGAACTAGTATTCACGATGGTACTCGAGATTTGAAGACGAAAATGTGAGAAACGGGTCGGTTTTGGTGTTGGTTTCTAGAGAGAGAGAGTAGAAGAGAAAATGGTGGAGGAGAAGGAGAAGTGAGGAGAAGAAAAAAAAGGAAGAAATGGCTGGAAGGTGGGTATTTATACCCAGCCTAGTTTCGCAAAGTTTCAAGTTTAGTCCCCGCACTTTGCCCCGAGTTCCTAAATTTTGTTTCGGTTAAAAACGTTATAATTTTTGTGTTGTTTTATTGATGATAAATGTTATTAATGTTATTTATAATTTAAAAATGATTTTATTCGTGAAAACTATTTTATTATAAAATGACGTGTTTAGTGTTAACGGGGCAAATCTTGGAGAATGTCTTAAGATAATGACAAGTCAAGCAACGATACTACACATATAAGGGCAATTAAGTAAAGCAAATATGGTATTCACGTAATTGGTTCGTCCAAATAAGGAATGTCTGTTAACGAAGGCTAAGTAAACACGTTAAATGACGGACCTTTGTGACGGATGTCACAGCCTGCATAGTGCTCATGCGCCTGCATAGTGCTCATGCGCCTGCATAGTGCTCATGCGTCTGCATAGTGCTCATGCGTCTTGAATACTTAGAATAATTTTTGAAATTTTGAGCAAAATAGAATAATTAGAGTTTGACCCAAGTTTGACTTAGGGTTTTTAATTGTTATTATATTTGCATTATTATAAGTTGCTCCTATGATTATAATGATTATTATTGTGTGACTTATGTGGTGTACCTATGATAATAAATACAAGTATTATCTTTAACAAAGTGAAAGAGAATTAATAAGAGAAGTGGAACTTAATTAAAGAGTTAACAAGTCTTGCAAGCATATAGGAGGTGCACGACCATGTTGTCGTTAGCTCAACTGTGATGCGGGTTAGCTACCCCTTATGCTCACAGGGCCAATCAATTGAGATTGACGGACCTTTGTAGCATGCCCTAGGTGACTGGGCCGGCCTTGTATACAGACCATAGACTGTAGGGGGGCCCAGCACCAGTTTCTCCGCGCACGTAGTTTAGGGTATTGCTCATTGGTCCACATAGACAGTGAAAGATAAAGTTAAAAGAGTACAAAATGAACAAGGCATACAGTAAAAAAAGAAAACAATACCTTGTTGTATAGTTAACGTGTGCTCACGTATAAGAGTAAGAGATGTATTTTTATAAACAAAGAGTATTTTTATATATATACACTATAGAAGGTATCTTATTACTTATAAAACTAGGACTCACTCAGCAACGCTGACTTTTATACATTTTCAGTTGGCAGGTAATTATTGCTGAGGATGGCACGATGGTGAAGCTACCCGGCGAGACAAGACTGACATCCATTTGTATTTTGATTCTATTGTTGTTTCGTAATGCAATTAAACAATCCTTTTGTAACTCATGAAAATTATTGTATTGCTTAACAACAGTAGTTATAAGAAAATGAATGTCTTTTGTTAAATGTAATTCCACTACTTATTTTATAAAATGTATATTAGTTTGTTTATCTGCAATGAATGACCAACTGTGAGGTGCCCGGGAACGAGGTCTTACACCCCCATTATTTTTGTCTAAAACCCAAACCCCATATATTTTTATGGGATCATGAGATATATCACCTTAACCATTTGAGCTAAAGATTATTGATAAGATACATATTTATTAACAGAGAAAGCGAGGGGATTAGAAAGAGATAACTCTACACAATGGAATCTAATATAATAATTGCATTTACGTCATTTTTTACTACAAAAAGCCTACTTGAGATTGTAAAAAATTATAATATATTGGTTCTGGTGGTCAAAAGCGGGGCCGTTCATGAAAATACTTGAAAAGAATTTAGTCTTTGGCAATAAGAAAAAAATAGATTCCTATAATATAAAATTAATAACCCGTATATAAAAGTCTATAATACAATAATAATTGTTATACCAATCAATAAAAGTATTATAGCAAACTATTTTTCTTTACTTAAATGAATCGTGAGATTCTTCTAGTGTTTTGAGAATGAGGCACTGTTTAAAACTTTTGTACGGAATAACTCGGTTAGAAGCACTAAAAATCCGGACTCGATCAGAAACAAGGGAAGGGTAGGTTAGAAGCAAGAGACTCGGTCAGAAGGTGAGGAAGAAAAATCAAACAACCTGACCACTTACCCGGTCAGCAGTCAGCTCTGACTGAAACGGGTAAACTGATATCAAACAACCTTTAAGTTTAGATTGGGTAAGTAGCAATGGACTATTCTAAATTAACTGTTAATGGGCTCAAAGATTTAATAAGCTGAAATATTTAAATTGTTATTAAGTTATGTTAATGACCTATAGTTTTTGTAAATAAACATATACTTACAAATATTATATAAATTCTTTTTAAAAATTTCGTACCCCTAAGAAGATTGAGCCCTGAGCCATCGCCCATACCGCCCCCTCAAGGCCGCCCCTGTAAGAAGGTTTTTCCATTGCGTGCTCACCACCAAAATCCCTCCTATCTCCGACCATTTTCTTTTTTTATTTAATTTTTATTGTTACTATATTCTAAATTATAATTTCTTTAATTATATTTTTTGTTTTTATATATGTTTTCAAAATTATTTTTGTTCTTTCCATTACTAACTTCTTTAAAGATTTTTCGTCAACGTTAAACTTCTAAATGTTTCAATTTTTATATAAGTATTATCAACATAAAAATTTATTTCAGTGTTGATTTGTTTAACCGTTTAGATTTTTTTTTCTTTTACGCGTCAATGTTAATTTCTTAAGTGGTTTCGTTTTCTATAAAATTTACTCTAATGTAAATTCTTTTATGAATTTGGTAAAGGTCGACATAATATTAGTATTATTCAAAACTTGGGAATGTTTACGTCGCAATACTACTTAATCACGTTAATGTTACTGTCGTGACGCGAGAACACCATAACCTATTATTGTATGGTTAACAAAGACCGCAACGCGCTACATCACGTGGGGTAAATCTATAGTTAAATATTATTATAAAAGTTCTGAAATATAGATTGATTCTTATATATATTTTCCCTAAAAAAGGTAGTATTATATTACTAATTAAAATGTTTGGTCGGTGGGGATTCCCCCTCCTTTTTTTTTAATTTTCTTTGTGTGTATATTTTGTTTGTGTGTTTATTTTTTTCTTTTTTTGTTTGTGTTTTAATATGGTTTATTTTGTGTGTGGGCTCGAGAATTTGGGATGAAGTTTTTTTATATCTGTACATGTGTTTTTGATTTGTAGGGTTCGTTGACGTTGTCTTTCTCCGGTTTCCTGTTTTCTTTCTTTCGTTATCGATACCCTGACGATTCTTGCTATTAATGTTTGGGTTTTCCTTTTGTTTGCTCTTTTGGGGCTTTGATTTTCGTCGATTTTCTATTTTGGACTGTGTCGTTTTCTTACGACTTTGATTTTCGTTTGTTTTGTGTATGGTGTTGGGCTTTGATTTAGTTTTTGGGTTCCGCATGTTCTGGTGTGTTATGAATTTGAGGGTTTTGGTGTGTTTTACTTTGTGTTTTTACTGATTTTGTGGTTTTGAACATTCATTTTGCTTTTGATTTGGGGTTACATTAAAACTCGCATATGCGCGGCAACGCGCGCGCCATAATTACTAGTTATTATAAAAAAAACTTATTATATTTTTGTACCAATAACAACTTAACAAGTCACATTCTTTTTAGTTATTGTGATATTCTTTCAAAGGTATAAAAGATATCCAAGTAGATTGGGCAAAGATGTTGACTCAACACATCAATGAATATTGAATGCTAACTACAAACTTATGTGAAGAAAACCTATCATTCCAAGCATCTTATAATATCTTTCTCTTTGTCTCCATTCACTTTTCACCTTAATACAAATACCTCTTTGGATCCTCCGTTACAATCACCACCTCTTTGATCTTTCCAAAGTTAACCATGGCTAAAAGATCACTCACCACCCAACAATCCCTCAAAATATGCAAGAAACAACAACCCACACATCAATTCAATAGTCTCATAAAAGTGTTAAAACCTAAGGTTTTCATAACCAACTCTTCTAACTTCAAGACCCTTGTTCAAGAGCTCACGGGCAACGGTTCAACATCCGCGACAACATCTTCTTTCTCCCCTCCTCACACTGCCCATATCGCGTTGTCAGAGCCCACTCATGTGATCCAATTGATGACCATAATAGCCCTGATCCGAGCCTTGACCATAACCTTGATTGTAGCCCTGATCCGAGCCTTGACCATAGCCTCGACTATAGCCATGATCCTAGTCTAGATAACATGTTTACGCCGTTTGATTATAGTAATTGTTCTTCTGATGAATCATTAGGGTTGCAATGGGCTCATGATCCGGTTTCGGACCATGTGAATGAGATTGATCAGCTCAGGAACCTTGAGTCATGGCTCCTAGACTTTGATTCGTCGGCTTTAACCATGATGCGGCGTTTGTGCCCGCGAATACTTATGAGTATGGCTACAACATGTCGTCTATTATGTGATCTATGAGTATGAGTGTGTATGTATATATCTGCTGATAGACTTGATAGTATATTGTACATCTTACTTGTTAATTACTTGTATATGCATGTCTTGTGTATATATTCTTTCTCCTGTTATTTTATATCATCTATATTTATTTGGTATACAAATACATATATTTAAGAGATCACTAATGTATAAGTTGTTGTTACTTATATTCTTATTTGTTATACAAATATATTTCTGGATATATAAATCATTTTGATGAGATGATGTTGTGTAAGCAATCATTTCTATCTGGGTTGATCATATTCTGTTCAAGACTTCAAGTTATCCATATTCGTATATCGAAAGATCTTGCATATGATCATGTACATAAGTGGATGTATAATATGTGTATCCTTTACTAATTAACAATTTGATTGAACAATATATTAATGTCTACAAGTTACTGCTATAAGCCTGCTATTAATACATTATTTCTTTATTTTACTCTTTTATATATTAAAGGAAATAGATAAAAGCTGGATGAATGGTATACGGCACGTGAGGGTGAGTTATATAGAATTCTTAGTCGGATGGTTATCATAAGTTTTTTTTTCTTTCCAACAACTACAACTAAAAGATTAAAATCATGTTTTTTTGTAAAAAAATCAATTTTTGTATAAAAAAACTTGACCCTCCCATGTTTCTCCGGTTCGAAAATGCATCCAAACATATATAGTGGAGGTGGTGATCGATGTCGTGTAATTCGGATGTGTATAACATGAAAAACGTATGTAACCAAGAAACTACATAGATGTCGGATGTGTGATTCACAACGCGCGAGGGCGCGTGAAGCTCCAGTAGTGACAAGGTTTTGAGGTTTGATCGGAAACAATGGCTAATTAGAAATCTTAGTCGGATCATCATCATAAAATTTTCCTGTCTACCAACTACAATTTAAAGTTTCTAAGTCATGTTTTTATTTTATTTTCTTTATTTTTTTATTTTTAAAACACAGCTATTATGTATAAAAACAAAAATTATACATGATGACCAAAGATCGACCCTATTGACCTCTCGATTCATGATTGGATAATGTATCCAAACACATATAATGGAGGTGGTGTGTAATTTGGGTCGTAGATGTGTAGATATGAAAAAAGTATGTAACCTAGAACCAAGGCCGGCCTTGTGGGTGTGCTAGGATGACAACCGCGCATCGTCCGTTTTTCCAGAGGCTCAAAATATATGACTTTTTTTATATTTTATATATAATTTATCTTAAAAAAACCTATAATAAAAATTTCAATTAATTTAACATAGTTAAACCAATAACCATTGTAGTTTTAGCCAATCGATCTAAAACCCTTTTAACCCAACTAATATTTTAGCTCCACGATTCGTTTAACTCTATAAATTTAATCATTTTGATACCATAATTTTTTGTTTATTTCTTATAACAATTATAGGTCATACTAATTAATTTTTTTAAAATTTATATGATTTACTTTTTGATAGCCGATTTTCATTAGTCGCATAGAACACCTGGGATATTAGAAACCACCCTCCCTAAAACATCATCGCTACAACAATGCGGATGATCATATTGTTCCCGTTTAAAATCTTCTCGGTGATTATATCAGTCACGCTTCGTCTTCTCAAAATCGGAAAGATCATAAACCAATTTAGATCGGTATTATTATATATCTATATATCTGGATGTATACTTAATTTGTTTTCTTGATATTTTTAATTAGTTTGTTCTAATTGGATTTTGTTCCAAACCCTCATTGGTCTATCAAAGATGCATTATTGTTGCACCAAAAGCAACACGGTAAATGTCACTATACCAACGGTGCATTCACATGGTTCATCTAATCCGCTACGTTCCAACCATGTCACCTTTACATACCTTTGGCTTCTAGTTGTCGATCTTGCAACTTCCATGCTATAAAACGTGGCCGTTACGCTTTAACTTGTGGCAATAAAACTTAAAATACTCAAAGTATTCTCTAGTTTGGCTTATTTGAATATTATTAAATAACGAAAGTAGTTTTTTATAATTGATATTGATGTAATTGTGTGAATAACACTGGCACACTCGTAGACGAGGGCACGTTCTCATGTGTGATATGTGTATCCTACCCTCGAAAGATACCGTATCCTAAACTTTGAATGTTTCGAAGAGTAGCATGAGTAAAAAGATGTTGGTTATCATTGATAAGTTATACGTAAGATATTAAGAAAATTATAAATAGTTGTATATAAGGGTGAAGGGACTGGCTTTGGGGTTGACACTCGAAGGTACCGGCGATAACACTGCCTCCACCTCTTTGGTGCCGAGAAAAAAGTACTACACAGGTTTTACAATCAGGACGCAAACTGTTGGAATTTCTCAAATTTTATTAATTACTATGTTATTATTAACCTTTATGTTAATAAAGGTTGGTTAATTAGATTCTGGCTTTGTAATATTTTGATTTTGGTGCTGTCTCTCTCTCTCTCTCTCTAGTCCCATCTCACCATCACCAACAGTAACCATCACCACTGGCCGACCACCAACACCAACGGTAACCACCACCACCGGCCGACCACCATCAGTGGTCAACACCACCACCGACGGTAACCACCACCACCGGCCGACCACCAACATCACCGTCGACCCCCACCCCCTCGCCGGAGCACCACCACCGCCTCACCCCACCCCTCACCTCACCCCACCCCAACTCATACGTCATCGACCTGCACTCTCTCTCCCCCACTCCTTCGTCGGAGCACCACCACCGTCTCCACCGTCGGCACACCACCTTCGGACCCCACCTTCGCCGGAACCCCACCTTTGCCGGAGCCACCACGTCGGAGCCTCACCTCACCGGAACCACCACCGTCGGAGCACCACCTTCGGACCCGCACCTCACCTCACCGGAACAAACCACCACCGTCGGAGCACCACCTTCGGACCCTCACCTCACCGGAACCACCACCATCGGAGTACCATAGCCAGCCACCGCAAACCCACCCACCACCGCAACAACAAACACCCATCACCACCGCAGCGAACCCATCTACCGCAGCGGACTCCTAACTTGGTTGTACATTTGGTGAGATCGTTCTAACTCGTGTCTTCACTATCTGCTTTTTAGTATTCTTTGATTATATCTTTACGTTTAGACTGTTTGGCCAGGTTAGGGGTACCAGCATCGTGTGATTTGATTTTTTTCTGTGTCTTGATTTGTTTGTGTGCCCCTAGCGTATTGTTGACCTTGTGGGACTGTTTCCTTTTGATTGTGCTCTACTTGTGCTGTGTTTCTTTCTTCTGTGTTGTCCGTGTTTTTCTGGTAGTTTTAGTGGACTCTGTCGGGTATAATAGATAGCAGGAGCTATTATGTTGCCCCGAGATCATGTTCGGTGACGAGAGGTGCGAAGACAGGAAATAAGTTTTATAGATTAAGGGTGGCATCATGGAATGTAGGAACCCTAACTAGTAAGTTACTCGAGTTAATTGATGTGCTGAAGAAACGTAGGGTCCAGATAGCGTGCCTTCAGGAGACTAGATGGCGGGGTGGGAGAGCAAAAGAGTGCAATAGTTATAAACTATGGTATTCAGGGTCTGATGGAACAAAAAATGGTGTAGGTTTTCTAGTTGTTAAGGAACTTCATGATAATGTTGTGGAGGTGAGAATATACGATGATAGAATTATGTTGTTAAGAATAGTGATAGGGGATGAGGTAGTGGCAGTAGTTAGCGCGTACACCCCATGTTAGACTAGGGGAAACGGAAAGAAAGAAGTTTTGGGAGAGTTTAGATCACGTTATGGGCGACATACCGAGAGAAGATAAGATATACATAGGAGGAGATTTTAATGGACATATCGGTAAGGATAATGAGCATTTCCAACTGGTGCATGGAGGCTACGGGTATGGTCTTAGGAATGACGGCGGTAGGGAGCTTCTCGACTTTGCAGTAGCGCATGACCTAGGCATCATTAATTCGTTTTTAAGAAAAGAGAATCGCATCTAATCATGTTTAGCAGTGGTGGGAGACACACGCAGATAGACTATATATTGACGAGGAGAGAAGATCATAGCTCATGGAAGGACTGTAAAACAATCCCGGGAGAGTCAGTTGTGACACAACACCATATGTTGGTGGCAGATATACGCCTCAAGAGACAAATTGCCCTACCGAACAAGAGAGTTAGATCTACGATCAGATGGGGCCAGCTCAAAGACGAAAAGATTACCATTTTTAGAGATAAGGTCATACCACTGAACCAGACTGGATCACAGGAAGACGCAAACCAAAAGTGGGAGGATATGGCAACTAGGCTTATCCAAGCAGCTAAAGAAACGCTTGGAGTTACAACAAAAAGGACAGTCGGTCATAAGGAATCCTGGTGGTGGAACGAAAATGTACAGGAAAAGATACGAACCAAACAAAAAAGTTTTACAGAGCTTATACGCTGTAACAATGAGGAAAAACGTGCAGAGCTAAAAGAAAATACAAAGAGGCGAAGCGACAGGCGAAAAAATCGGTGTCAGAAGCAAAGAACATGGCGTACGAGATGATGTATAAACGATTAGAGACGAAAGAAGGAGAGCAAGACATGTTTAAGATAGCCAAGGCAAGAGAAAGTAGAAGACAAGACTTGAGAATGGTGAAGTTCATAAAGGCTGTGGATGGAAAGGTTTTGGTGAAGGAGAAAGACATCAAGGTGAGATGGAAAACTTACTTCGATAACCTTTTCAACATAAGAAATCCAAATCAACAGACTGAGATAGATAGAACAACACAAAAAATGCAACAAAACAACTGCTATTGTACAAGCATCACAGTTGATGAAGTTACAAGAGCTATGAAGAAAATGGGAAGGGCTAAAGCAGTGGGGCCAGACAACATACCGATTGAAGTGTGGAAATGCCTGGATGATGAGGGTCTCCAATGGTTAACAGACTTATTCAACACTATCTTTAAGACAGGGAAGATGTCAGACCAGTGGCGAACCAGTGTCATAGTCCCCGTATATAAGAAAAAAGGAGATGTTCAATGTTGCGAAAACTACAGGGGAATAAAGCTATTGAGTCACACGATGAATCGTAGAAAATCCTCAAGGGTTTGGAGTGTTCGTTCAGTTTGACCATCAGTTTGAGGATGATAAGCCGTACTTAAGTCCAATTAAGTACCCAAGAGTTCTTGCGTGGACGACCAAAAGTACGAAGTGAAACGAGCGTCTCAGTTGGATATGATGTGCAACGGCACGCCATGACGACTCATGATTTCATCAATGTAGCCAGTCTTGAAACCTTGTATGTGTCTCGCATGGGTATGTAATATGCCGTTTTGGTCAAACGATCAACGATCACCCATATACTATCATGACCACGAGGTGTATGAGGTAACTTGGTTATGAAATTCATGGATATATGTTCCCATTTCCACATAGGGATTTCGGGTTGTTCAAGTAAACCACTTGGTCGTTGATGCTCGGCTTTGACTCTTGCACACGTGAGACACTTGGAAACATAAGACGCGATATCTTTCTTCATTCCAGGCCACCAGTATTGACTACGCAAGTCCATGTACATCTTATCGAAGCCAGGATGAATAGAATATCGAGTTTGATGAGCTTCGTTCATAATGAAGTGACGAAGATTATCACGATTAGGGATCCAAATTCGATTCAAGAAGTACCACAAGCCGTTCGGTTTTGTCTCCAGTTCTGACCGAACGTTAGACGTCAAATCTTCATCTTTTCCTTCATCGGTTAGTGCTGCTTGTTGAGCCTCGCGAATGCATAACTCAAGATCACTATCAATCCTTATATTTTGAAGCATGATAGTAGCCTCGTTAACATCCACATGGATCTCGATATCAAATTCCCCTAACGTGTCAAACCATTGCCTTCGATCTCGGATTTCTTGAAGAGAGACAGTTTTGTCGTGGACCTTGCGACTCAACGCGTCGGCTACAACATTCGCCTTTCCAGGATGATAATGAATGTCACAGTCGTAGTCGCTAATCAACTTGATCCAACATCTTTGTCTCATGTTGTGATCCTTTTGGTTGAACACGTGTTGGAGACTCTTATGATCAGTGTAGACTATGCATTGCGTCCCATAAATATAGTGTCACCAAATCTTCAAAGCGAAAACCACAACACCAAGTTCAAGATCATGAGTTGTGTAGTTCACTTCATGAACCTTCAATTGCCTCGACGTGTAGGCTATGACTTTGCCACGTTGCCTGAGAACACAACCAAGACCTTGATTAGAAGCATCGCAATACACGGTAAAGTCATCGTTTCCATCGGGAAGTGTGAGAATAGGAGCATTACACAACTTGCTTTTCAATGTCTCGAAGGCCTCCTCTTGTTCAGATCCCCATTCAAAAAGTCGGTTCTTTGGGTTAGCGCCTTTAATGGTTTAGCAATCTTCGAGAAATTTGCTATGAACCTATGGTAATATCCCGCTAAGCCCAGAAATGAACGAACTTCGGTTGGGGTTGTGGGAACACACCAATTCTTCACGGCTTCAATCTTAGCAGGATCGACGTGAATTCCTTGGCTATTCACCACATTCCTAAGAATTGCACCTCTTCTAACCAGAATTCGCACTTGGAAAACTTGGCGTATAATTGCTCCTTCTTCAAAAGTCCAAGAACTTGTCGCAAGTGCGCCTCGTGATCGATTTTCTTCTTGTAATAAATAAGAATGTCATCAATAAACACGATCACAAACTTATCCAAATACGGTTTACATACTCGATTCATGAGATCCATGAACACGGCAGGTGCATTGGTCAAGCCAAAAGGCATAACCATGAACTCATAGTGTCCATATCGAGTATGAAAAGCCGTCTTTGGAATGTCATCATTGTGAGCACGTAGTTGATGATACCCAGAACGTAGATTGATCTTTGAGAATTGAGTTGCTTCTTGAACTTGGTCGAAGAGATCATCGATTCAAGGGAGAGGGTATCAGTTTTTGATAGTAAGCTTGTTGAGTTCTCGATAATCGATGCACATACGAAATGAACCATCCTTCTTCTTCACAAACAGTACAGGTGCACCCCACGATGATGAACTAGGGCGAATGAAACCCTTATCGGTTAACTCTTGCAGTTGACTAGCTAGTTCTTGCATTTCAGATGGTGCAAGACGATAAGGTGATTTAGCCACAGGGTTTGCACCAGGGATTAAGTCAATCTGGAACTCAACTTATCGCACGGGAGGTAGCCCCTTAAGATCCTCGGAAAAAACCTCGGGAAAGTCCCGTACGACAGGAATGTCTTTCAATTCCTTACCCTTGGCTTTCGTATTAACTACATATGCCATGAAAGCCATGTAGTTTTTACTTAAGCACTTGCGGGCCTTGATGCAAGACATAAGTTTGAGTCCTTGGGATGATTTCTCTCCAAATACTTTCAAGGTATCACCAGTCGGTAAAGGAATTCGAATGCATTTCTAGAAGCATAGAATTTCTGCACGATGTTTGGCTAACCAATCCATGCCAATGATAACATCAAAGCTTCCCAATTGCATAGGAATAAGGTCGACGAAGAACTCGTGTTCGTTAAGGCTTAAGGTGCAATCACGTATTACGACGTCAATGACAATAGATTTTCCATCAGCGACCTCGACCGTGAAGGATCTTTTCAGATTAACACGCGGTTTAGAAAGTATGTGCTCGAATTCCAACGAAACGAAACTCCTATCCGCACCTGAATCAAACAATACAGATGCATAATGACTATTTACAAGATACATACCTGTTTGGTAATAACTCATTATTGGTATGATGAACATAGATAGGAATTTTTATAAGACAAGGAACGATTTAAAAGGAGTTCAACGACGTACCATTCACCACGTCGTTGTTGGATTGTGCTTGGTTGGCGTTGATGTTGAAAGCCCTTCCACGAGCTGGTGGCACAGTTCCCGTATTGTGAGGACATTACGGACGAATATGACCAGGCTCACCACAGTTATAGCAAGTTCGGTTGGTAAGCATTGCAGTGTTGTTTCGCCACGAAGACAAGTAGCCACCAAGTGACCATACTTCCTACACAACGAGCAGACTCGGCATGGAATGTTGCTCGCATGGTGGTACTTGCACGTGTTGCACATAGGATATGGACTAGCATAAGCTCTAGCCACGGGAGCTTGATTTGCATCCACCATTTGTTTTTGAGGTGCATTTGGGGCGGTCACAGCATAGTTACGTGTCGGGGTGAATTTACGCTTCTTGTTTTGGAAAGATGACTCGGCCCTTACCTCCTTTGTTGCTTCAGGTGTCACCTTTGCAGTAGACTTGGAACCCTTTGCCGACATAGTGCCAGCTCTAATATGATTCTCGGTGAGCTGCGGTGATAGTAATTGCCTCCTCCAAAGTTGTGGGCCTGCTACCCACCACGGCATCTTGAATTTGAGGTGGCACCCCCTTGATAAATTTCTCAATATTACGGGGCACGGTGTCCACCATGTTTGGCTAACCAATCCATGCCAATGATAACATCAAAGCTTCCCAATTTGTGACATCCGTCACCGAAGGTCCGTCATTTAACGCGCTTGATTTAACTTCCGTAGTCGGTCATTCCTCACCCTTATAACCATCTATGTGAATACTATGTCTATTTGTTTGCTTGGTTAACCTTATGCGTGTGCTATCGTAGCTTAAATCGTCATCACCTTGAAACATTATCTAAGATTTGCCCCGTTATCATTAAACGCACCGTTTTTATAAGTACATAATGTCACAAATAAAACCGTTTTTAAATTATAAATATCGTTAATAACATTTTATCATTAATAAAACAAGACTAATTAATAACGTTTTCAACCAAAACAAAATTTAGGAACTCGGGGCAAAGTGTAGGGAATAAAAGTGACATTTTGCAAACTTGGAATGGGTATAAAAACCCCATTCCCAGCCATTTTTCACCATCTTCTTCATTTCTTCATCTTTTCTTCTCCTTCACTCTCTTCACTACTATAGCACCAAAAACCACTCGTTTTCTCGCGTTTCCACCAGCAAATCTTGGTTATCTTCGTGAATACTCATTTCTAGCAGGTAGATAACTTTGTTTGACCCGTTTATTGCTGGGTTTAGCTACTGCGTTTTCTAGGGTTTCGGGTGCTCGGGTTCACCCGAGCACATGAGGTCGTGTAGGCTTGCATGTTGTGTTTTTGAGTGTGCTTCTTGTTTAGGCATGTTAGAATAGGTATTCTGGAAGTTTTTGAGGTGTAAAACGAGTGGACGGAGCAGCTGGAGACTGCTCTGCACTCGAGAGTCGCGAATCTGCTGTTCATCACGACTGGGTCTGTTCACGCGACTGAGCCGTACGATTGGGCTAATCGTACGACTGAGTCATGCGTATGGGTGTATCGTGCGACTGAGTGGTGCGACTGGGGCGAGTCGCACGACTGAGTCATGCGACTGGGTGTGTGCGATTGAAAGTGTGTGCGAATGAGTCCATGCGAGTGAGTGTGCGTGCGATTGAGTCTGTGCGAATGAGATTGTGTGCGATTGTGCGTGAGTCGTACGACTGAAAGGCCAGTCACACGAATGAAGGTTCAATCGTGTGTATGGAGGTTGAGTCGTATGACTGGGTCTTGCATGGTACGACTGAATGCTTAGTCGCATGAATGAAGGCTCAATCGTACGAATGAAGCTGATTCGTACGACTGAAGGTCCATTCGTACGAAGGAAGGGTTGAGTCGTGCGTCCGGTCCTATTGTGTGACTGATGATGGTGTGTGTATGTGGATCCCCTTTTCGGAGATCTTACGACGATAAGGTAACATTAATAAAGTGTCATAGCTTGACCACAAAGATTAAAGTCAACGCTATCAACAGGCACATACTATTTAAAATAACCTAGTCTGATATGTGTATGTCTGCTTGTGTGTGTACTACCCACGACCGAACTGAAACTGCCCGAGCCTATAGATATCATCTTATGCTTTATGCTCATTATTAATGCTTGTCAGTAACTGTCAATAGGTGTTGACTGTTCATAGCATCCTACCGTTGGGAACATTCATCATACGTGCCTATTATCTGTTCAGTGAGTTTCGTGGCCCCTTTTTACTCTTATAAAACCTTTTAAATAGTTTAAACTTGGGGGAAAAGAATGCTCACCTACTTAATTTGATTTCAGGCACCTTCCCTAGTGGAAGTTGGCTGCTACTACTATGAGAACCTTACCTTGCTTATCTTGTGATTGCTGCTATATGAACTTGAACTATGTGCTATGTTACCACTATGTATACTACTTAGCGGTAACACATTACTATGTGCTACTACTTGATGTTATGTGTTGTTTGATGCTACTTGTGAATGCTATTGACCTTGGATGCTCTCGGCGGTGTGGCTCTTCTGTGTGGTTCTTCTGTGTGGTTCTTCTAAGCCGATCATCCATTACAACCATTAATCCTGGAAATTGGGACCTAAAGATTGGTTTGGTTGTAACCTATACGTATGCGCTGTGTGGATCTTGCTACGTCATGTTAAACTCATTTTACTATGGAAAACCTTTTTATATAACCATTAATCCCGGCAATAGGACCTAAGGACTGGTTTGGTTGTACACTATACGTATGCGCTGTGTGGATCTTGCTACGTCTTATTAAACTATTTATACCTTGAGAATACTTTCTTTACAGCCATCAATTCCCGTAAGGAACCGAACATTAGGTTTGGCTGTAGCTACTTGTAACTGGTACAACCGCCTATACATAAGTATAGTTGCGGTGGCTCTTATTAAACTTACTGGTTTCATCTTAACATCTTTTATTACTTAAAACCTGCGAAGCTCACCAACAATTATGTTGACCGTTTTGAGCATCTCTTTTCAGGTGATCAAGGTAATTAAAGATCTAGGAGTGCTGCCTTTTAAAGGAGACCCTAGGATACATTTTGTAATCATTACCCTTGTAAAGCTTGAACATGGTCTTTTGTATACTTGTTCCCGAGTTGTGGGAATTGACATTACAAGTTATCCTTAATGCTTATGTGATCATTTATGTTGTGCTTACGGCTATGCTGTCGTGAACATTGACTATACACGACACAAGTCACCAAATGTGTTCGGGTGTCGTCATGACACGCTTATCATCCTATTATTATTATTGCTACTCTATTGCATACCATGTGTTATGACGATCCCGTCTAGCTCACATTCCCCGTGTTTCCGCTATCAGCGAGGGTGTGACAGACTGGTATCAGAGCCATTGGTTATAGAGAATTAGGCAATTACACTTGACCTAGACTATAACCTAGGAACCTTCATGTAGATTTGCATGCTTAAGCTTGTGTGCATTTATATATCTTGTGTATGTGTTCCTCTTTACATGATTGATTATCCTTCTGTCATGTGATCTTCACCTTATGCTTGAGCCCTTGTGCTCGTCCCTTATGAGATGCTTTCTATTAGATCTTCCATTCCCTCTGCGCGCCAAGTTATCATAACCAAATTCGGGTATTGAGACCCGAAAAGATCGTCACAGATCATACATTGCGCTTGACCTCAGATACTGAGACCGACCCGAGGAGGCTATGTCTGAGTCCTTTCAGGGACGCGAGATAGACAACCTCTGCCAGAGCATGCGTGATTACATGTTTAGGCTCTCAGTTGACTTGATGGATTATTATGGAATGATGTGAAGGAAGGTCGGATGTCATGTAACCGGATTAGGCATCATTCTCGGTACATCGTGGGTGTGGTGGGAACGCTGCGGGGAACCCTATATATAAACATCACCGGTATACCGAGAATATGCTTAAAATGGGCCGCATGGTGATCTTAACTGACTGGAACATGAAACATTAGAACTTGATAAGTAGAGTACTTGTGTATCTTAAGGTGACTAAAGCTTATTTGTTGCCTCTTGTATGAATAGAACATGCCGCCTCGAAGATCTACCCGCAGCAATAGTAGCGGAAGTGAAGCCCCGAGGGGCAGAGGCAGAGGCAGGGGTAGACCTCCAATAGCAAATGAAGGCCCTCCTGGCAATACCCAAGGGATGGAAACCCTGATATGGTAGCCTTAATTGCTCAACAATTGACTGCCCTGATTCCAACTATCATAGCTCAGGTGAGCGACGCTCTGCAACAGCAAAACCACCACCACGGGGATGGTGGTAATGAAAACGAGGATAATGGGAACCCGATTGGGAATGAAAGCAATCAGGAGACCGGAAATGGTGGTACAACAGTTAATGAAACTGGGGCTGCTAATGCCAAACGGGGCTGTTCTTACAAGGAATTTATGGCCTGTAAGCCCGGGATTTTGATGGGAAAGGTGGGGCGATAGCCCTGACTAGATGGCTTGAGAAGATGGAGGCTGAGATCGACATCAGTGAATGCCTAGACAGCCAACGGATCAAGTATGTTACGTGCTCACTGCAGGGCAGAGCACTAACCTGGTGGAACACCCAGGTTTAAGCTAGAGGAAGGGAATCTGCGATGCAGATGACCTGGGATGAATTCAAAGCCCTGATTACCGAGGAATACTGCCCTCTCAATGAGATGCAGAAGCTTGAGCATGAGTTCTGGAATCATGCTATGGTGGGGGCTAGGCACGCAGCTTATACTGACCGATTCCACGAGCTGGCTAGACTAGTTCCACACCTAGTCACTCCGGAATCCAAGAGGATTGAATGGTACATTTGGGGACTCGCGCCTCAAATCCGGGCAATGGTAACTGCAGCTGCTCCCCTACAATCCAGAGCGCAATTCTAAAGCTGGCGCACTCACTGATGAGATGATAAGGACAGGGGTATTGCGTAAGGGAGCAGAGAAAAGGAAGGAAGCTGGGGAAACAAGTCGGTCTGGTACCGGAAAGTCTGATAAGAGGGCCAAAACGACCAGAAATTTTATGGCCGTGACTAAAGGGAAGAAGGAATATGCTGGGCCGCACCCAAGATGTGACAGGTGTAATCTTCATCATCCTCCAGTAGCGCCGTGCCGGGTGTGTTTGAACTGCAGACGCCCGGGGCATCAAGCGAGAGACTGCAGAGTAGCGCCAGACCTGGTGGCACCCATCAACGCGGTTAACCCCGCTGGGAATGCCAGGGCTTGTTACGAGTGTGGAGGCCTCGATCACTTCAGAAATATGTGCCCCTGACTGAATAGGGCACCGGGTCAGCAAGGAAACAACCAGCAGCAGATAATGGCCATAGCAGGTGCCCAAGGCCAAGGAAACCAAGGTAATGCTGCACGGGGTCGTGCCTTCGTCATTGGAGCTAATGATGCCCGTCAAGATCCGAACGTCTTCACGGGTACGCACTTACTGAATAACCACTTCGCATCTGTACTGTTTGATACTGGGGCAGACAATAGTTTTATATCATCTGAGTTTATGCAAATGCTTGATTTGAGTACCAGTAGACTAGAAACTAGTTACTCTATAGAAATGGCAAATGGTAGGATTGAACAGGCAGAGGAAATTATTAAGAACTGTACCCTAATATTGGAAGACCAGGCCTTCAACATAGATTTGATACCTTTTGAGTTGGGAAGCTTTGACGTAATAGTGGGAATGGATTGGTTGTCTAAGCATGGGGCCGAGATTGTTTGCCGAGATAAAGTAGTGCGGATTCCCATGTCAGAATGGAAAGTACTCAGAATACAAGGAGAGAGACCGGGAAAGAACTTGAAGCTTATCTCCTGCATGAAAGTACGCCAAGGTCTACGGAAGCAGTGTTACACTTTTCTGGCTCACGTGGTAGAAAAGAAGGAAGAAGAGACGAAATTGGCCGACATTCCGATTGTATGGGATTACCCGGAAGTTTTCCCTGATGATTTGTCTGGATTGCCTCCTCCACGGCAGGTGGAATTCCATATAGAGCTGGTTCCTGGAGCTACACCGATAGCTAAGACACCGTATCGATTAGCACCCTCCGAGATGCAAGAGTTGTCCAGCCAACTACAGGAACTACTGGAGAAAGGTTTTATTCGACCGAGTTATTCACCGTGGGGAGCACCGGTGTTATTTGTCAAGAAGAAGGATGGGTCGTTCCGTATGTGTATCGATTACAGGGAATTGAACAAACTGACCGTGAAGAATCGGTATCCTCTCCCTAGAATCGACGACCTGTTTGATCAGTTGCAAGGAGCCTCGTATTTCTCTAAGATCGATCTCCGGTCTGGATATCATCAACTAAGAGTATTTGAGGATGATATTCCGAAAACAACATTTAGAACTCGTTACGGGCACTATGAGTTCTTGGTCATGCCGTTTGGGCTGACCAACGCACCAGCTGTCTTTATGGATTTAATGAATCGGGTGTGCAAGCCTTATCTGGATAAGTTCGTGATCGTTTCATAGACGACATACTCATCTACTCCCGTTCGAAGGAGGATCACGAAAAACACCTCCAAGCAATTCTAGAACTGTTGAAGGAGGAGAAACTTTTCGCCAAATTCTCGAAGTGTGAATTCTGGTTTCGAGAAGTGAAATTTTGGGTCATGTGGTTAACGAAGATGGAATTCATGTGGACCCGAGTAAGATTGAAGCTGTGAAGAAATGGGATACTCCCCAAACACCCTCAGAAATATGGCAATTCCTAGGATTGGTCGGATACTACCGTCGTTTTATTGCGAACTTTTCGAAGATCGCACAACCGTTAACGCTGCTAACCCAGAAATACAAGAAGTTTGATTGGGGACATGCACAAGAACGAGCCTTCCAGACATTGAAAGAAAAGCTGTGCAATGCTCCAATACTGTTCCTCCCGGACGGAACTGATGATTTTGTGGTATACTGCGATGCTTCACATCAAGGGTTGGGATGTGTGCTAATGCAAAGGGATAAGGTAATTGCCTATGCATCGCGACAACTAAAGGTACATGAAAAGAACTATACAACTCATGACTTGGAGTTGGGCGCTGTAGTATTTGCACTCAAGATATGGAGGCATTATCTATATGGAACCAAATGTATCGTTTACACGGATCATAAGAGCCTTCAACATATTCTTGATCAGAAGGAACTTAACATGCGACAGCGACGCTGGGTGGAGTTACTTAGCGACTACGATTGTGAAATCCGGTATCACACCGGGAAAGCTAACGTGGTGGCTGACGCTTTAAGCCGCAAGGAACGCGTGAAACCATTACGTGCTCGAGCGCTAGGATTGACTATTCAAACCAATCTAAAGGCTCAGATTCAAATTGCGCAAAGTGAGGCTTTGAAAGAAGAAAACCTTGCGGGAGAAGAATTCCGAGGGATGGATAAACAAATGAGTCGCAAGGATGACGACGTACATTACTTCATGGATCGTATATGGATCCCCAGATGGGGAGGTGTACGTACACTAGTCTTGGATGAAGCACACAAGACTCGATACTCTGTTCATTCTGGTGCAGACAAGATGTACCACGATCTGAAGGAGCTCTACTGGTGGCCAGGTATGAAGAAAGATATTGCTTTATATGTGAGCAAATGCTTGACATGTTCAAAGGTCAAGGCTGAACACCAGAAACCATCGGGATTATTGCAACAACCTGAAATCCCCGAGTGGAAATGGGAGAACATCACTATGGATTTCATTACCAAACTCCCGAGAACGCCAAGCGGACACGACTCGATATGGGTCGTGGTGGATCGAATGACAAAATCCGCCCACTTCTTGCCTATCTGAGAAGACTATAAGATGGATAAGCTGGCAAGGGTGTACATCAAAGAGGTCGTGACACGGCACGGGGTGCCAGTGTCAATCATATCCGACCGAGACAGTCGATTCACTTCACGATTTTGGCAGACGTTACAGAAAGCGATGGGCACTCGATTAGACATGAGTACAACCTATCACCCCCATACAGACGGCCAAAGTGAACGAACGATACAGACGCTTGAGGACATGCTGAGGGCCTGCGTTATTGATTTTGGTGGCAGTTGGGATACTCATCTACCGCAGATCGAGTTTTCCTACAATAATAGCTACCATACTAGTATTGGTTGTGCACCGTTCGAAGCGTTGTATGGATGGAAATGTAGATCGCTTGTATGTTGGGCCGAGATTGGTGAAAGGCAGCTAACAGGTCCCGAAATCATTCAAGAAACCACCGATAAGATCTTCCAAATCAAAGACAGACTCAAGGCTGCTAGAGACCGCCAAAAGAGCTATGCCGACAACCGTCGGAAGCCACTAGAGTTTAAGGTTGGGGATCGAGTGTTGCTTAAGGTCTCTCCGTGGAAAGGGGTCGTACGGTTTGGAAAGAAAGGGAAGTTGGCCCTGAGATATGTTGGACCATTCGAGATCACAGAAAGAATCGGTCCGGTGGCGTACCGATTAAGGTTGCCACAAGAGCTGAACAGTGTACATGATACTTTCCATGTATCGAACCTCAAGAAGTGTTTAGCTGACGAATCACTTCACGTGCCTATTGAGGATATCAAGATTGATCAAAGCCTCCATTTTGTGGAGGAACCTATTGAGGTCATAGACCGAAAGGTCAAAAGGTTGAGGCGCAGCAAGATACCTATTGTTCGTGTAAGATGGAATTCCAAACGAGGGCCAGAGTCTACATGGGAACGTGAAGATCAGATGAGACTCAAATATCCACACCTATTCGAGGATGACACTCTTAGACCTAACACCAGTTGAATTTCGGGACGAAATTCCCTCAACTGGGGGATACTGTAACATCCGTCACCGAAGGTCCGTCATTTAACGCGCTTGATTTAACTTCCGTAGTCGGTCATTCCTCACCCTTATAACCATCTATGTGAATACTATGTCTATTTGTTTGCTTGGTTAACCTTATGCGTGTGCTATCGTAGCTTAAATCGACATCACCTTGAAACATTATCTAAGATTTGCCCCGTTATCATTAAACGCACCATTTTTATAAGTACATAATGTCACAAATAAAACCGTTTTTAAATTATAAATATCGTTAATAAGATTTTATCATTAATAAAACAAGACTAATTAATAACGTTTTCAACCGAAACAAAATTTAGGAACTCGGGGCAAAGTGTAGGGACTAAAAGTGACATTTTGCAAACTTAAAATGGGTATAAAAACCCCATTCCCAGCCATTTTTCACCATCTTCTTCATTTCTTCATCTTTTCTTCTCCTTCACTCTCTTCACTACTATAGCACCAAAAACCGCTCGTTTTCTCGCGTTTCCACCATCAAATCTTGGTTATCTTCGTGAATACTCATTTCTAGCAGGTAGATAACTTTGTTTGACCCGTTTATTTCTCGGTTTAGTTACTGTGTTTTCTAGGGTTTCGGGTGCTCGGGTTCACCGAGCACATGAGGTCGTGTAGGCTTGCATGTTGTGTTTTTAAGTGTGCTTCTTGTTTAGGCATGTTAGAATAGGTATTCTGGAAGTTTTTAAGGTGTAAAACGAGTGCACGGAGCAGCTGGAGACTGCTCTGCACTCGACAGTCGCGAATCTGCTGTTCATCACGACTGGGTCTGTTCACGCGACTGAGCCGTGTGATTGGGCTAATCGTACGACTGATTCATGCGTATGGGTGTATCGTGCGACTGAGTGGTGCGACTGGGGCGAGTCGTACGACTGAGTCATGCGACTGGGTGTGTGCGATTGAAAGTGTGTGCGAATGAGTCCAGGCGAGTGAGTGTGCGTGTGATTGAGTCAGTGCGAATGAGATTGTGTGCAATTGTGCGTGAGTCGTACGACTGAAAGGCCAGTTGCACGAATGAATATTCAATCGCACGAATGAAGCTGATTCGTGCGAATGAAGGTTCAATCATGTGTATGGAGGTTGAGTCGTATGACTGGGTCTTGCATGGTACGACTGAATGCTTAGTCGCATGAATGAAGGTTCAATCGTACGAATGAAGCTGATTCGTACGACTGAAGGTCCATTCGTACGAAGGAAGGGTTGAGTCGTGCGTCCGGTCCTGTTATGTGACTGATGATGGTGTGTGTGTGTGGATCCCCTTTTCGGAGATCTTACGACGATAAGGTAACATTAATAAAGTGTCATAGCTTGACCACAAAGATTAAAGTCAACGCTATCAACAGGCACATACTATTTAAAATAACCTAGTCTGATATGTGTATGTCTGCTTGTGTGTGTACTACCCACGACCGAATCGAAACTGCCCGAGCCTATTGATATCATCTTATACTTTATGCTCATTATTAATGCTTGTTAGTAACTGTCATAGGTGTTGACTGTTCATAGCATCCTACCGTTGGAAACATTCATCATATGTGCCTATCATCTGTTCAGTGAGTTTCGTGGCCCCTTTTTACTCTTATAAAACCTTTTTAAATAGTTTAAACTTCTGGGAAAAGAATGCTCACCTACTTAATTTGATTTCAGGCACCTTCCCTAGTGGAAGTTGGCTGCTACTACTATGAGAACCTTACCTTGCTTATCTTGTGATTACTGCTATATGAACTTGAACTATGTGCTATGTTACCACTACGTATACTACTTAGCGGTAACACATTACTATGTGCTACTACTTTATGTTATGTGTTGTTTGATGCTACTTGTGAATGCTATTGACCTTGGATGCTCTCGGCGGTGTGGCTCTTCTGTGTGGTTCTTCTGTGTGGTTCTTCTAAGCCGATCATCCATTACAACCATTAATCCCGGAAATTGGGTCCTAAAGATTGGTTTGGTTGTAACCTATACGTATGCGCTGTGTGGATCTTGCTACGTCATGTTAAATTCATTTTACTATGGAAAACCTTTTTATATAACCATTAATCCCGGTAATGGGACCTAAGGACTGGTTTGGTTGTACACTATACGTATGCGCTGTGTAGATCTTGCTACGTCTTATTAAACTATTTATACCTTGAGAATACTTTCTTTATAGCCATCAATTCCCGTGAGGAACCAAACATTAGGTTTGGCTGTAGCTACTTATAACTGGTACAACCGCCTATACATAAGTATAGTTGCGGTGGCTCTTATTAAACTTACTGGTTTCATCTTAACATCTTTTATTACTTAAAACCTGCGAAGCTCACCAATAATTATGTTGACCGTTTTGAGCATCTCTTTTCAGGTGATTAAGGTAATTGAAGATCTAGGAGTGCTACCTTTTAGAGGAGACCCTAGGATACATTTTGTAATCATTACCCTTGTAAAGCTTGAACATGGTCTTTTGTATACTTGTTTCCGAGTTATGGGAATTTACATTACAAGTTATCCTTAATGCTTATGTGATCATTTATGTTGTGCTTACGGCTATGCTGTCGTGAACATTGACTATACACGATACAAGTCTCCAATTGTGTTCGGGTGTCGTCATGACACGCTTGTCATCCTATTATTATTATTGCTACTCTATTGCATACCATGTGTTATGACGATCCCCTCTAGCTCACATTCCCCGTGTTTCCGCTATCAGCGGGGGTGTGACACAATTGCATAGGAATAAGGTCGACGAAGAACTCGTGTTCGTTAAGGCTTAAGGTGCAATCACGTATTACGACGTCAATGACAATAGATTTTCCATCGGCGACCTCGACCGTGAAGGATCTTTTCAGATTAACACGCGGTTTAGAAAGTATGTGCTCGAATTCCAATGACACGAAACTCCTATCCGCACCCGAATCAAACAATACAGATGCATAATGACTGTAACATCTCGTATTTTCATTAAATAAAAGTTAAACTCGTTAAAATCTTGTAAGGACCTTTTTTTTCATTTGTGAAACTTTGGGGGCTTATTATGCTTGTTTAGTTTAAAAAGTTAATAAGTTAATGTATTTAAATAATAATAATAATATAATAATAATAATAATAATAATAATAATAATAATAATAATGTTAATGATGATCATAATAAACATATTAATAGTAATCTTGTAAACAATATAAGTTTTATTATGTAAAACTTGTAATTTATTGGTTTTTTTACATGAAATAATAAAGCCACAAAACCTTAGGGGTCAAACTGTAAAATAATTAAAACTAAAAACTAAGTTTTTGGTAGTTAGTAAACAACTACAAGACCACAGGGACTAAACGTGTAAAAATCTCGAAAAGCCCAAAATCTTTCTCCCTCTCTCCCTGTTTTTCCGGCGCCACTCCCGGCCGAGCTCCGGCGAGCTCCGGCCACCCCCAAAATTGTCGAGTTACACCGAAATTAACCCCCCTCTACAATCGTATGTCGGTTTCGAACCTGTGTGAGCTCTTTAACTGTGTTTTAATCGAAGACTTGATGATCTTTACTTGTAACCGAATGATCCTCGAACTCCCAAAGCCGTTACGTACTTAAATCACCATAATAAACAAATTAAACGAACAGGAATGCTTGAGTAATCATTTAGAAGTTATTAGCAACATCAATTTCACTTGAAACACACACAATAATCGAGTTCAATCACCACTACCACCGCGACCTGCAACCCAGTCGAAGACCCTGATCCGAGCCTTCTAAACTTCAATTGATTGAGGGCTTAGAGCCAGGAACATCACCCGAAGCTTTACCCACAGTTAATTTGATTAACAACAACAATTCCACATCAAACAAGTCCAAGCCTAGTCGCGTCCCCGTCTACATCTGTTCTTGTCAATTTGGTCTCCAATCTGGTAATTAAACACTACTATTTACTCGATTATATCTAGGGATTAAAAGCCCTATGTTTATTTCGGTAAACATCATCAAATTAGGGTTCAATTTGGCTCAAATCGAATCTAGGGTTCATGTGTTTTGGGGAGTTCTTTGAAATCGTGTTTTTATAATTTAAAAACCATTTCATAACGCGGCTAAGGCCTTTGGTTTACTGGTAAGGAGTGGGCAATGTGGATTTGAGGTCCCAGGTTCGAACCCGGGGACCCTCAATTCATTCTTTTTATTTTTTTAAGTGTATTAAAATATGTAAAATTTCTAAAAGTTTTTAAAAGTAATTTATAAACTTGTGTATTTTTAAAATCATTTTATTTCTATGAATTAATTTCCTAAATGATCTAAACATTTTATAAAACAAGAGTTATATTTAGTTTATTATTATTTAATTTTTATTTATTTATTTTTATTTATTATTTTAGGTATAAAGTAGACTCTAAATAATGATTTAAAAACCCTAATTATTATTGACTCGAACATTATCTATATTCTATTGTTTAAATCATAAGTATTTTAAAAAAATAATTTATAAAGGATATTTAAACTTATATTTAAACCTTACTACCCACGGTTTTATTCATTGCTTTATAATAAAATGCTCGAATATTATATTAAATCAAGACATAATCAACTATATCATTTTATTTAATTTAGTTATTGAAATCCCTCAAGTATCAATTGAAGCCCTAGCTCCCGTTGAATCGTTAAACTCATTAGTAAACTTAAACTTATAAAGTATATATTCTTAGGTACCTTGTGAAGGATTACGTTGGAACGTTTATTATTATTTCTTAATAATCGTCATTTCTATACTTATTGCCATGTGAGTTCTCCATACCCCTTTTTACTTTATTTCACACCTTTTGGGGTGAAACATGTTAACTTTATAAACTTACACTTGAAAACATCTTGATACTTGTAAATGCACATGCAATTCATCTTTACCTTTTTGTCATGATTATTTGTGTTATTGTAAGTCTTATATGAGATACATATTTTGTTTACAATCATTAACTATTGCTAGCCTGGTGACGTCTTAGATCTTTGGGCCTGTCAAGCCTATTTGGTGCTAAAGTCAATGTATTGCCGACTCCTGATGACGTATGATTGTTCATCATCGGAACCAAGTACACTTAGCCAATCTTATATACTTGTAATCAAGTCGAGGTTTGGTTGTAACGATATGTGTTCTATAACCTTACTAGCTTATAACCTATGACATGAATTGCTACTTGTAACCTTATCATATTATGTATGAAAACCTTGGAAACTCACCAACTATCTTTAGTTGTCCTTTATTTTTTTATCATGTTTCAGGTAATCCTCATGTTTAAAGTGAACTTTTGAAGCTTGCATAATCTAGGACTTGGACCTAGTTAATGAAATAAAAAGATTATATTTTGTCATGTTATGTTTGAACTTATTTCATGTTTGAGACTTATGTTTGTAATGTTACCTTATGTATAATATATTTGGATTTAATAATAGCGTTATGTGGCTGTGAACGATCTTAACTCTCACATCTCGACGTTTCCGCCGTCAAGGTTGGGGTGTGACAATGACTATTTACAAGATACAAACCTATTTGGTAATAACTCATTATTGGTATGATGAACACATATAGAAATTTTTATAAGACAAGGAACGATTTAAAAGGAGTTCAACGACGTATCATTCACCACGTCGTTGTTGGCTTGTGCTTGGTTGGCGTTGATGTTGAAAGCCCTTCCACGAGCTGGTGGCACAGTTCCCGTATTGCGAGGACATTGCGGACGAATATGACCAGGCTCGCCACAGTTATAGCAGGTTCGGTTGGTAAGCATTGTAGTGTTGTTTGGCGCACGAAGACAAGTAGCCACCAAGTGACCATACTTCCCACACAACAAGCAGACTCGACATGGAATGTTGCTCGCATGGTGGTACTTGCACGTGTTGCACATAGGATATGGACCAACATAAGCTCTAGCCATGGGAGCTTGATTTGCAGCCACCATTTGTTTTTGAGGAGCATTTGGGGCGGTCACAGCATAGTTGCGTGTCGGGGTGAATTTACGCTTCTTGTTTTGGAAAGATGACTCGGCCCTTACCTCCTTTGTTGCTTCGGGTGTCACCTTTGCAGTAGACTTGGAACCCTTTGCCAACATAGTGCCAGCTCTAATATGATTCTCGATGAGCTGCGCGGTGATAGTAATTGCCTCCTCCAAAGTTGTGGGCATGCTACCTACCACGACATCTTGAATTTTAGGTGGCACCCCCTTGATAAATTTCTCAATATTACGGGGCACAGTGTCCACCATGTGTGGTAGAAGCATACTCAACTCATGATGCCGGGTGGAATAAGCCAAGTGATTCCCACCATCTTGTTTGAGCTTCCAGAATTCCTCCTCTAACTTTCGCAACTCGCTCCTCGGGCAAAACTTTTGGATCATGATATCCTTAAATTCCTCCTAGGGCAACGCCAAAGCAACTTCAGTTCCCCGGTTTCTCTTTTCACTATTCCACCATGTTAGTGCCCGTTGTTGAAGGACACTTGCAGCATAGCAAACCTTGAACTCATCGGGGCACTCGCTAACGATGAAGGTGTTCTCCATACTTTCAAACCACTCGAGAAGTCCAGTGGCGCCTTCTTTTCCACTAAAACTAGTGGGTTTGCACGAGTTGAAGTGTTTGAAAGTGCAGGTACGAGTGTTCCCTTGTTGATTGTTGCTATTCTCTCTATGAGCAACGCTGTTGTTCCCATTGGTGTTATTGTTTCTATTAGTCATTAGGGTGCTATTAAGTTCAGCAACCATAGTTGGGAGCATAGCAACCATTTGTCGGGCGATCATTGCTGCAAGCTTGCGGTCGGAACTTCCACGCTTTCCATGATGGCGAGACATGCTAGATACAAAATGAGTTAGTTACAGGAATAAAGATAACAAAGGATAGCCATTAAAACAAGAATAAGCTAAGAGTTGTAAGGCATGCGGAATGGTTCCATTTGGTAACGCATTACCATTTGGAAATGTTGACACGTCAAGGTAAATTGATCCATTTGCCTTAGAAACTTGTGTATATCGACCATAGTTTATCACTCATACCACAAATCCCCAGGTAAGCATAACTAGTCCCGTAGGATTTATGCGAAATGCGTTACCTTAGCCCGGAGGCCTTTTGCCAGGAAATCCAGAATACAGGTGTCTATGTGTCACACAATATTTCTTAGGTTCATGAAATCAAAACCTTGATGAGATTTATATAGATTAGACATAACGTCTAAAGATCCAAGTCATAAGCATAAGTATATGATTCTACATGTCGTCGAGAATAAGGTTAAGAGATTTCATGCTCGGGGAGAGTCTAAGAGTTAAGATAAGTTTAGGGAGACATGTAACAATATTTACGCAATCCTATGCTAAGGCATCAAATTGCACATAAGAAGGCATAGCATTATGTAGCATGAAAACCATATAATTTACAAGATAGAAATATAATTCTATAAGGTTCATGCATATGCTATAGTCTAGGTCACCATTTCTAATAACCTAAATCCCTATAGTTATGGGCTCTGCTACCAATCTGTCACACTCCAACCTTGACGGCGGAAACGTCGAGGTGTAAGGGTTAAGATTGTTCACAGCCACATAACACTATTAATAACCCAAATATATATTAATCATAAGTGCCAATTGTACCATTACAAATATAAGTCTCAAAGAAAGTAATAACATAACATAAGATGTAACAATCCAATTTATTTTGTTTATTTAACTAGGTCCATTCCTAGATGTGAAAGCACTTTAAGATGTCAATCAAACTTGAGCATTTCCTGAAATATGTTAAAATAAAAGGTCAACAATAATGTTGGTGAGATTTCTATAGTTTTCAGTACATAAGTATATAAAAGATGGCAATTCATGTTATAAGCTAGAGAACAAAGTAATTAGGGATGTAAGACAGAATGCATAATCAAACCTTGACAAAGTTTTACAAGTCTCAAACGTTTACAAGTATATACGATTACCTAAGTGTACTTGGATCAACCAAGCAGGCTTGTCAGGCCCATAGATCTATGACTTCGCCAGGCTAGTAATAGTTAATGATTGTACATATATTCGACATTACATGGTAGCTACAAAGGTCAACTAACCATAACATACAGATGAAATGCCATAAGTTTACAAGAATCAAACGTTTTACAAGAGCAATGGTTATAGTGTAACATGTTTCACCCCAAAGTGTGAAAATATTAAGAAGGGGTATAGAAATACTCACTTGGCAATAAATATAAGAATGACGATTAATAAGGATAATAGTAGGCGTCGTTCCAACGTAAAACGTCACAAGGCACCTAAATATATATATATTTACAAGATTTATGTTAAATTATAAGTTAAATGAATTAACAAGAACTAGGGTTTCAATTTGGTATTTGTCAGTTAATTATATTTAAAAAAATGAAATGAATTTATATTTTCTTGAAAATTATATATATTTATATTTTATTCAAAGATGTGAAAAGTAACAATTATAATTATTTAAAAGGTGGTATATAAAGTTTAAATTAATTTTTATAACTAAAGTTTATTACTATTTAAACAAAATTAATTGAAAAGGAATATTTGGGTCCAATAATAATTTACCAATTATTATTTTCCGTTAAAAAGAAATTATTAAAACAAGCTTTGTTAAAATGTTTTATTAATAAAAACATTTTTTTTATTTGAACTTAGAAAATTACAGAAAATATTTGGAAGCTTTTGAAAATATTTAGAATTTATAAAAACGATTTTTATATATATTAAAAATTTTCTGAAATTTAGGCTAAAAAGCCTTTAAAAATAAAACATGAGGGTGCCCGGGTTCGAACCCAGGACCTCATGTTTAGGAGAGCAATGTCTTAACCAGTGAACCAGGGCCAAGGCCTTGGTTTAGCCTGGTTTTAAAAACTTAAAACATAATTAATAAGAACTCCCAAACTCAAGAACCCTAGAATGTTTTTGGATCAAATTGAACCCCGATTCGATCCTGTTAACGAATAATTTCATGGGGCTTTTGTTCCTCATATTAAGACGAGTATTTTGGTGTGTATAATTACCCGAATGCTGATGGTTTGAAGATGAACGCGTTGTCGAGCAGACCGCGGTTTATGAGAATCAAAGGATGAGCAAACGATGAAGATAATTGAATTAACTTCGTGGGTAGATTCAGGAACTGTTCTTGATGCAAAGTCCCTTGTTAATTTCGGTTTAGATTTGTCGAATAGTGGCTATTGATCGAGTTGCAGGTCGCGGATTAGAGAGGGTTGAATGGGATGCTTTTCGTTTATTTCAGGTAAAATTGGGAGTTGTATTCGATTAAGGATAGGTAACCGTTCGATCTGGTGGAGTTAATTGCATTATTATTGACGTTTAAGGCTCGAATGATTCTATGATTAAGAGCTTCGGTTACCCATTCGATTGGGGCTAGTAACTGATGTTTAATTGCGTTTAATTGATGTTTACAGGTTTGAAACGTGTTCTAGGTGGGTTTGGGATCGGTTTTGGGTAACAAAACTAAGTGAAATCGTGGGTTTAGGGTGGCCGGACGGTCGCCGGACCTTCGCCGGCTTGGCTGCCGGAATTACGGTGGTGAAGAGGGGGGGGTTGATTAGAAAATAATTACAATTTGGACCCTGTGGTTTGATATCTGTTTAATAGTTTCCCAAAACTTCTGTTTTAGTTTAAATTAAATTACAGTTTGGTCCTTGAAGTTCTAAAGCTTTATTATTTTATGTAGGAACTAATTAATTACAAGTTTTAACATAATAAAACTTATTATTATTATTATTATTATTATTATTATTATTATTATTATTATTATTATTATTGTATTTAATTATAAAGACTATTAACTTTCTAACAAGTAAAATGAACATAAGCAACCCATAAGTTTCATATATGGCAATAATGGACCTTACAAGAATTAACAAAGCTAACTTTCAATTAATGTAAAACTACAAGATGTTACACCGTGTTTAATTAAGATGGTGCAAATGGAGAGCAGCATCAAGGATTTTGTGTGATAAGAGGTTTTCAAAAAAAACTAAAGGGAAAATTTTAGAGAGTGACAGTACGTCCAACTATGTTATACGGAACAGACTGTTGGGCCATAAGGAAATCGCACGAGAGACAAATAGAGATCATGGAAATGCGAATGCTGAGGTGGATGCGTGGACACACAAGACAGGATTAGATAAGAAACGACGTGTTTCGACAGAGGCTAGAGGTGGCTTGTATCATAGATAAAATAAGAGAGGGAAGACATCAACATAGAGGAAGAGACCGATGACAGGACCTGTTAGAGCAGTAGAGAACATCAACGTAGAGGGTAGGAGGAGTAGAGGAAGACCTAGGTTGACTTGAGACGAGATAATTAGGCGAGATATGGTAGACTTGCACCTCTCTGAGCACATGATCGAGGATAGGAGTGCGTGAAGGCGCATAATTAAAATCAAGGAATTTTAGTGGGATTTGTGGGTAGGAAGGGTAAATGAAGCCTTGATGCGGGACCCCTCGCGTGTTGTGTATGTATTCCATATCTACCCTTTATAGGTGCAACATACCGCCTATTTTGATGTATGCTTTTGTGTTATAAATTTTTATGTGTTTTATACCTATGTGTTGTTTGCTATATAATATGCACGCTTTTGTTTGCTATTGCTATTGCTTTTGTTTCTTAAGTTGGGGGTCTCTTTGGAAGCGGTCTCTCTACCTCCCAAGGTAGAGGAAATACTCGCCACCACCTACCCCTCCCAGACCCTACTTCTGAGTGAGATATACTGGGTATGTTTGTTTGTTTGTTTGTTTGTTTATTATTGTATGTCTAAACCTTTAAATAAGGTTATACATATTATATTTTGAACCCCAAACTTATGACATCCTAGTTTTAAATAATTCAAATTATTTATTTATAAACTCTATTAAATCAATCATTAGTTTTTGAAACTTTTTATAGACTTTATATATATTTGTAAGAATAATAAACTTTGCATATTAATTATTTATTTTAGTTTAATAATTAAAACTTATAAATGACAAAAAACTACATAAATTTATAAAACTTTATTTTATAAATAATAAAATTTATTATAAATTGTTTAAATGATTTAATAAATGAAAATTGAATAAAACAATTATCAATATTGGTTAAATTACACATTTAACGTGTGACGCCCTAAACCCGGCAGGGCACCGGAGGCACGTCACACAGTTGGATTAATATTTAAACACAAATCACAGCTTTCTACTTACAGCGGGAGACTTTAAACAATATTATATATTAACCCAACTATTAAAACATTTTACATATGATTGTATTTAATTATACATTGCCCTAGTTACAGTATTAACAAGCCCTAAATCCTATGCCAGCAGTTACTCCAGGATAGCGTCCTCATCAGCTCATACTTGCTTTCCTCTATTATTAGAGGATCCCTCCTTACCTAGCACACACAACATACTCAAAACATCAGATAAACTGGTGAGTTCTAATTTTCATTAAACAATAACAATATCTTTACACATACAAAAGTTCTAGTTGTATTGGCAATATTATAAATTCAACTTTCATCATTGTTTTGTCCCACTGGACCTGTTTCACAGAACGTCGGTTGCCCACATCTAGCAACTACCAGTTCCCCACATTCAGAAACGTCGGTTGCCCACATCTAGCAACTACCAGTTTCCCATACCAAGTAACGTCGGTTGCCCACATCTAGCAACTACCAGTTACCATACCCAGAGACGTCGGTTGCCCACATCCAGAAACTACCAGTCTCCCATACTCAGTAACGTCGGTTGCCCATATCTAGCAACTACCGGTTACTATCTCTCATCCAGTAGGATGCCAATTAATCATCTAGGGTCGTCACCACAGATGTTCACAAACCTGAGTGATCGTCATCACTCCTATCAAACTGTACAGTTTCACACTCAGGCATCTTACCCTAACTGGCCTGTTGAGATTTACATTACATTACCATTTCAAAAACATTTCTTTTATTTATTGCCATATTATCACATTCACTTACACCCCACATTCTTTCTTTTAGCACCAGTTTTAGCATATTTTCATTAATCATCACGCCCCATCCGACCCATTGGAATCATTACCATCACGTAATGATTAACAATGTTCAGATGACTATCTTTTACACCCTACCTGACCCATTGCAATCATTACCATCATGTAATGATTAGCAATGTTCAGGTAATCATTTATTACCCCACTTTCCCTCTAACAGCTTTACAAACTGTTAGAAACATATCCATCATTACTATCACAATTCTGGTACTAAAACATTCAATTCATTTATCATTATATGTGTGCTAGCCTGAATGTTAAAACCAAACATTTAAAAAGGGCTTAGAACTCACCTTATCAATTTCCTCACCACAGTCTACACAATCCACGTACACAAGGTAACTAGTCCTTCCTCTAATCAAGGTATATCTAAAGCAATAACCCTGATTTAGTAAATTTATTCTCAAATAGGGCCCTCATGCGATTGAACACTTATGCGAATGAGCAATCATGCGACTGGACCTATGCGAATGAACCATGCGACTGAACCTTCAGTCGTACGACTAGCCGTTCATTCACACGATTGAGTTCTCATTTGTATCCAGTGTTCCCTCGTCTTCATTCGGCCTTCTAACCAGGCGACTGGGTTCCAATCGCACGATTGAACCTCCATTCACACTCAGTCACGCGACTGGACTCTCATTCGTGCGATTGAGTCATGCGATTGAGCCCATTCGCCTGAAACGAATTAGCAGCTGTGTTCTTGACGTTTTTAATCCAAACTTACTCAAAATTTGAGTTTTAACCATCCAAATCATACCATATTCAAAACAGATCCTATACACATCGTTTAAAATGGTTTCGGACCATTATTTCATCAAAACTTCACAAAAACTTGGATTTGAATTCCTGGATTTTAAATTCAGAAATGAACCAGACCAATTTACTGTTTTAAACAGGTTATTGGATCAAATTCAGTCATACACACAGCTTATAACATCTCCGGATTAATCCGTGATGTTCAAAACTTACCAAAACGGAGCTTCGCCTAATCAATTTCGTGAGAACAGGGTTTTGGGTGTGAAGGGGACAAGAAAACAGAATGGATGCAGATAGAATATGCCCTTGAACCCCCTGCACCGCCCCACTTATCCATACACTCAACTTAACCACCTCACCTTCAGTCGCACGATTGAACCATTCGTACGACTGGACCGTGCGACTGAAGCTCATATGCCTACTATTCGTACGACTGAGTCTTAATCGCACGTAAGGTGTGCGACTGGAGTTCATTCGCATATGACTTATGCGACTGAACACTTAAACACTCAAATAACTCAACTTAATTTAATTAATCATAACTATATATAATTTACAAGTCCGGATTTAGAAACCGGATGTTACAACTCTCCCTCCCTTAAATAGGTTTTCGTCCTCGAAACCAACTATTCAAACAACTGGGGATAATCTCTCTTCATGTCATCTTCTAATTCCTAAGTGAAATCAGATCCCTTTCTATTCGACCACTGCACTTTAACTAAATCAATAGTTTTATTCCTCAGCCTTTTCACCTTTCTGTCTACTATAGCAGTAGGTTTCTCAACATAGTTTAACTTATCATCCACTTCTATATCATCCAAAGGTACATAAGCATTCTCATCAGCCAACACTTGCGCAACTGTGACACGTGAAAGGTTGGATGAATTCCTTGCAACTGATTGGGTAATTCTAGTTTATAGGCCCCTTCCCCAATCCGTTCTATAATGCTAAACGTCCTATAAAACGAGGACTTAACTTTCCCCTCTTTCTGAATCTGATAATTCCCTTCCAAGGATATACTTTCAACATAACTCTATCTCCTACTTTGAACTCTATATGCCTTCGCCTTTTATCTTCATAAGACTTCTGTCGATCCTGAGCCGCTTTAAACCGAGCTTTGATCTGATCCAATTTCTCATTCGTAGCCTGTACAATTTCCAAACTGCCCAACTCTTTTTGCCCAACTTCTCCCCAGCATATCGGACTCCTGCACTTCCTGCCATATAACATCTCATAAGGGGCTCTCCAAATCGTAGAATGATAACTGTTATTGTAGGAGAGTTCAACTAATGGCAGATGACTATCCCAGCTACCACCGAAATCGATAACACAAGCTCGTAACATGTCTTCAACTGTTTGGATAGTCCTTTCAGTCAACCCATCAGTTTCTGGGTGGAAGGACGTGCTATGTAACAGACGGGTACCCATATCTTCATGAAACTTTCTTCAAAACCTTGAAGTAAACGTGTATCTCTATCTGACACAATAGACAATGGTACCCTGTGTCGAGCAATAATCTCTCGAATAAACAGTTCTGCTAACTTCTCTGAGTTATACGTCTCTTTAATTGGTAAGAAATGCCCACTACGTGTCAATCTATCCACTATGACCCATATGGTATCATAACCTTTAGCTGTACGCGGAAGCTTGGTTATGAAATCCATTGTCAACTCTTCCCACTTCCATTTTGGGAACTCTAAAGGTTGAAGTTTACCATATGGTTTTTGATGCTCAGCTTTAACCTGAAGACATGTCAAACACCTATTCACATATTGCATCACATTGAACTTCATACCGGGCCACCAATATTCTTGTTTCAAATCCTTATACTTCTTAGTAGCACCATGATGTATAGAATATCTGGACTTATGAGCTTCATCTAACACTAATTCCCTCATCTTAATCGGAACCCACATACGACCACATTTCGTCTTAACCTCAAAACGCGTTAAAAAGACTTTTTTCCCCTTCCAACCGATATGGGATGTTACAACCTACACCACTTGGGAGATCAACATCCTCGTTGGCACATCGGCCCAACTCTGGCTCTGATACCAACTATAACAAGCTGGAAACCGAATACCTCCATCATGGGTTTAAAATGCGTCTGATAGGGGAAGTTATCCAGCCCCTTATAAAGAGACTTTTGTTCTTCTTCCCAACCGATGTGGGATGTTACATCCTCCCCCACTTGGGAGACTAGGGTCCTCGCTGGCACACCGGCCCGACTCTGACTCTGATACCAACTGCAACAAGCAGGAAACCGCGCCGGATATTGTCCTCTACTTGAGGAGAATACCTCCATCATGGGTTTAATACGCGTCTGATAGGGGAATGTATACATCCTCTTATAAAGAGATTTTTGTTCCCCTTCCCCAAACGATATGGGATGTTACAATACCTTAATCGAATAATAGAGCCGCAAATGACAACATACCTCAATCAAATAGTGTTGAATTGCAAATGTTGAAATTGAAAAGTGTACTACCCTATGGAACTTTATTGAAAAAAACTTCTGCTTAATCATAATCAATTAACTTTAAAATAATTATAATGTTGATACATAAAAATCAAAGTTTTTTTTACATTATTTTTGCTTATTATGTAATGTCAGATCATTGTGTAATATCATGTTATTGTATAATATATGTTGGGTCATTGTGTCTAATGCCGATCATTGTGTTTTACTATAATAATAATTTTAATAACACAATGCTAAAAATGTATTTTTTTACGTTTTTCAATTTATTGTGTAATTCTGACAATGTTATTGTGTAAGTTTCGTGAATTAACCCATTGTATCTATTGATAATCATCAAGTCTAATGTTGGTCATTATGCTATCTATTATGTCTATGTTGACGATTGTGTTATGCATTGGGTTCTTTAAATGATGATTCTCGAATAACACAATACTAAATAATATAAAATATTTATTTTTCCAGCTCATTATGTATCCTCGTAAGATTATTGTGTAATTCTTATCAATTCAGAAGATTGCATATGGACCAACTGAAATTATACAATGAGTTAAAAAATATGAATAAAAAAACTTTATTTTTTATATCAACACTATACACGTTTTGAAGATAAAAAATATTCATTCTAAAGAATTGTTTTAAAAAAATAATGTAACATTCTAAAGAATTATTTTAAAAATAATGTATTATGTAAAAGTTACGAGCGTTTAAGAAAAATGAAACTTAAAGGGGGCCATTAACAATTTTTGCCCTCAACTTAATCTCGATAAAAAAAACATGTGAACATCTCAATTCTTTTTGCACTTTCTAGTCATGTAAGACTTGTAGTTGAAAATTTCCCTAATTACACATGTCACAATTATTCCTATAATTCTCTTTATAGGATGTATAAACTAAAACCCTTTCAACTCACCTCTAATTTTCTTAAATTTTACTAGTTTAGTAACACATGTAATTGAATGAAATATTAAATTAAAAATTATTAATTAATATTTTAAAATTATATAATAATATTCTTGGATAAAATACGATTAAAATAACATATAATTAACTATTTAGACAATTAAACAATACTGCATTGTTTCAAACTTATGTATTTAAAAAACTTTTACTTGAAAAATGTTTTTAAACTTTCTATTTTTTTTGAAAAAGCTGGTTTCTAAACATTTTCTTTTAAAAAAAATATTTGTACTAAAAACTTTATGTTCATAAAATTTTGTTTTAATAAAAATCATGTTTTAGTTTATTAAAAATCTATTTATATTTTGAAAAGGATAACAATAATATCATAAAAATTTCATATTATTAAATGGTTAAATTGTTATAGTAATAACATGTGACATGGTTGTGAGAGGATATATAGCACATAGGCGATTTGTTTTATTAGAATAAACTAGCGTTTCTTCTTCACGCGCGTTGCGCGTATGAACCCAAACTTTAGACGAAATCATAAAAAACTTGAAATACAGTCAGGTTTGGTTACGGCTACATGTCGGAAACGAAAGCCAGCCAGATTTGAACAATCGAATTGGTTGCCGCTGCACAACCATATCCGCAAATCGTAAAGAATGACGGATGGCACCGTTGTTAGGAGCACCAACACACATTCTCTGAACATCCTAAGGCTTTTAGATGAAAATAGCAGCCCCACCATCACCATTGCACCAGCGAACATTAACCACACCATGGGCAAACCGGCGCTAGCTTTCGCAAAAGGTCTCGGGTTAAATGAAGACCATCGAGCAACAAGCGTTGCCCGCTCCACCTTAACCATAGAGGGGAGGCGGAGCGGCAACAGAGACCACACCGAGTAGACTTACAGCCACCGGTGGTGGCGGAGTCACAACACCATTGACGCACCCTTTCTCTCTATACAACAAACGAATAACCAAAATCACAAACGACACAGATGCCACCCACCAAGGCGAAGCGGGTTAGGCCAAACACAACCGCACCTCTGCTACTTTCTCTTTCTATAAACAAATTAAAGGGATAAAGAAAGTGCAGGATCGTATGTTGGTCACTCAACAAGTGGTTCTTCTCTCAAACTCACCTTGAACGATACTCAGTAAGAGTCTAAGAAGAGTTGATCACAATATAACAAGTAACAAGCAGTAAATAAACACAGGATGTAAATTTTCAAGGTACTTTTATATATTACTTCTCAACTCAAAGGATTACAAGATTCTTACAAGCTCAAGTTTTGGCTCTAACTCTTACTCTCTACTTAATAAGTTACAATGAGAAGATATATATAATACTACCTACAGCCGGATATACTTTGATACCAGCTGGAAACCTCTAACCAAACATCTATACTACAAGACTATAGGTGAGGTATCTCAGACATTTTGCCTGAGATTTGGTAGTCAGGACATGTCCCTGACTTACCTTTTGTCACCAACTAAAGTTGGTAATATGTACTATCATAAAAAAGGTATACAGTAGAATAAAGTATGGTCAACAACATGGTTCTTTAGGAAGAAGCCATGCTGTATCAGAGGTCTGCAGCGAACTGTCAGAGACCATACTTATGTCTACTGGACATAGCAGTGTCTTCCGAAGGATAAATTTCTTCGGAAGAATAACTTCTTCCGAATCCACTTATACTTCGGAAGACTGCTTCTTCCGAGGCTTGGAGTCTTCTTCTGTCTTCGGAAGTAGACTTTGTCTTCAGCTCTTTCTTCAGACTTTGTCTTTGGAAGTCTTCAGACTTTGTCTTCGGAAGTCTTCAGACCTTGTCTTCAGAAATCTTCAGACTTTGTCTTCAGTTCTTTCTTCAGACTTTGTCTTCGGAAGTCTTCAGACTTTGTCTTCGAAATTCTTCAGACTTTGTCTTCGGAAGATAGTCTTCAGCTCTTTCTTCAGCTGATGACTTTAGCTGTTGTTCTTCAGACTTCGGAAGATCTCATACTTAGCTTCGGAAGCCTTTTGAATGTAGCACCAAAATGACTATGTGAAGTGGTTTTGGTTGCACCAGCCTTATAATGACCCAACAAACTCCCCCTAGGCTGATGCTACCAAAACTTCACTTCTCTCTTCTTCTCAAAACTTACAGCACCAAGGAAAGTAGATATTTGTCTGTGTCCTTGTTCTTCCCTGATGTGGTGCTGAGAAGTTTGTACAAATCCTTGGTAGACAGAACATCCAGTCTGTCACCTTGGATTATGCGTACCCTTTGTTTTGGCCCTCTGAAAAGAGTTAGTTGATGGGAACTATAGTCATATTCCCATCTAACTATAGGTTCCAATTCCGGACTCTCCACCATCTATAGAAAGGCTGCGCCCTGGGTGGTAGGTCTTTCCTTGTCTTCCTGTCTTCTCAACTTCAACTCTTCTTCAATCTTGGCCTTTGCAGTTAGCTCGGCTAGATGAAGACTGCTGAGATAATTTCTGATGATAGCAGCAGTCTCAGAGTTAGAGGGGTTGGAGAATGGCTTCTCTGCAAGCTCAGCAATGTCAAATCTGCTGAGATGCAGTAGAGAAGTGGCATTAAGCCTGTTGGTTTCACCATTCTCCCTTTCCACAACAAAGTTGTGAGAAGGTTCATCGAACCTCCACTGGATTAAAACTTTCCTAGGTCCAGGAGACTGACTAGGAATCCTGTCCTCCTTCCTTGTATCCAGTAGAGTTGCCAGTTTCCTTCTTAGTCTCTTCTCTTCAGCATTGAGAGTATCAGAGTTGAGACCGAGAAGTCTTGCAGCCTGGCCCAAAGTACTTCTAGGCATCAACATAGGTGATGTTGATAAGGTCTCTGTCACAGGAGATACTGCTCATAGTAGTGCAGTTGATGAGCCTTGTTTTAATCTCCTTTATTTCCTCAAGAGAGAGATGTTTAGAAGGCTAAAGGGATGATCTTGGTTTCTGTTAGATAGGTTTAGGTTCAGTGGTTCTAGGTTGTGTTTTGGGTTTAAGGATATGAAGTTTAGGTGGTTGAGGTGATGAGGTTGGTTTGGGTAGAGTTGTAGGTTCAGGGGTGTAGGTTTCATCTGAGGGTTCAGTTTTGATAGGAAATGGAATTGGTTCTTCTGGTGTGGGTTGTGGTTGAGTGGTTGGCTGTGATTGAGTGGCTGGGGTGAAGACCATTCCCTGTCCCCTCCTATACATCTCCTTCTTTTTCCCCATACGGATGTCAGCTTTTATTTCACTGACAATCCGTTGGAGTGTCCTTTCGGACATAGGTCCCACCTACGTACCAGAGAAGCTGTGAGCCCTGAGATAGTCTTTCATCCAGGCTTATTACTGAGCTTCTTGGTGGCAGTGACCTTCTCTACCTCCTCCCTCCGCTTCTTCTCCTTCATCTTCTCCCTTGCAGCTTTCTTCCTTTCCTTCTCCATTTGATCCTGCTCTTTGTTGTGGAGCAGCAAGATCATATCATCATCATGTGGAGACAGTTCAGGAAGACTGAAGCCTCTTGAGAGTAGGAATTTAATCCTAGTCTCTCTCAGCTGCAGGGCTGATTTCTTTTGTTCTTCTTCTTCTTTCTCCAAGGCCAACCTGGCTTCTTCTTCTTGCTTTAGCCTGGTTGTCCTCTCCAAAGTCACCAACTCCTCTAGTGGTAGTAGGAGTGTCTCCTCATTTGCAGCTCCTAGGTTGATGAGCTGATCAATGAGTTCCTCTCTCTTCTTATTATTGATAGCTTCCTGATTGGCTGCAGCTGCCTTTGAACTAGCAGCTAACAGCTTTTCAGCCGGGATCTACCTTTCCGTTTCAGCTTTGCAATCTTCTCCTCTTCCTGAATCTCTTCCGTAGTCAATTTCCTTTTCCTTTGTCTTTTGACTGCGGTGGCTCTTGGATAGAGGTTCAGATTGAGAGAGAGGCAGAGATGGTGTTTGGGATGGAGGTAGATCAGAAATGTCCTCCTTGCTCATCTCAGATGCTATTTCAGTAATAACATCTGTGATGATCAGCTCCTCGGACATCTTGAACAAACCTTCCGCAGCTACCAACTCAGCTTCGGAAGACTTATCTTGTTCTTCCGAGGCTTCAACTTTAGCTTCGGAAGTTTCAGCCTGAGCTTCGGAAAAAGAGGCTGATGCAGGTTCTGTCCCAACTGTTTCAGTTGCTGGGCCATCAGTCCCCATTTCCCCTTCGAAGTTAATCTCAGGTTCCATATGGACCTTAGGTTGACCAACTTCTTCCACAGTGGTAGAAGGTGCAGTCAGTCTTTCAAGCTCCTCAGCCCCAAAGTATATGAGTGTGGTGTCGGGGCTGGGCTGTTCTAAGGAGGATCTCAATACAAACTTTATGAAAAGTCTGTAGAGATCATGAAGCATCTGTGAGTCAATCTTTAGAGTAGATTTGGATGATTCAGGTAGGGTAATGAGTTGGGAAGTAGAGGATTGGATCAGTGGTTCCTCAGATATTTGTCTTTGATCTTTCTCCCCCTTTTTGATAGCATCATCTTGAGAGCTAGATGAGCTAGAGGAAGAATTCAATGAGACCTGAATAGGTACATGCCTAACAGACCTCTCCGTCTGTTTCTCAGCTAGTTGAGCCTTGAGATTGTCAATCTCAGTTGCTGAGTGGCTGTCCTTGTCTCTAAGATCCTCACCTGAGATTCCAGGTTTGATACCTTAGAGAGCAAGTACTGAAGTATAGTTGCATACTTCCCATCTTCATGTGAAGAATCACGGGAAGATGAGGTAACATACCTAGTATGTTCAGTCTCACCACTAGATGTGGCTTCTTGGCACCCTGGATACCTTTGCTCAAATTCATCTCTTTCAGAGATGTCAATGGGCAAAGTTGCCGTAGACTCAGTCTGATTGATATTACCACTGTCCTTAGAGCTCAATGAGAGACTCTAAGTAGTGGCAGCTGAGCCTACATGAGTCCCCTCCACATCAATGGGACTCACCTCAGTAGTTGGCTGCTGATGGGGGCTAGAGATAAGGGATCTCTCTTGGCTCTGTTGATCTTTGAGAGGGTGTTGTAGATCAACTTCATGGCCATGGAGAGATGTAATCTCTTCATCAGTTCGGAGTAATAGGTTAGTGAAAGATAAAGAGGTTAAACCTACTGACCCGGGACCTAGATCAATGTCTACAGGCATTGAGCCTCTGGTGGGGTGTCCCTTGAAGCCTGCACAGGGGAGTGTAAAGACTCACCCTGTGGGCTAAAGGCTTGAGTTTCGGGCTCTTGGGTTTGAGACTGAGGAGGCTCAAAACCCAAATTGAGGTCAAATGAGAAGGATGGTGTGACCTCGGACTGAGTGGGAGCCCATGGTTCCACTCTAGCCCTTTTGGTTTGAACTGGAGGAGCTTGTTCAATCAGAGTAGATTGAACAAGGGTTCGTTTGGGACGTCTCTGATATGTAATTTTAATGGGTGGAAAGGTATGGGAATATTTATGGTGGAGGTTGCTGGTGTGGGTTCATCACCTGTGGGGTTAACAGGGATGTCACCAGGAGCTATGCGCTCAATCATCTCTGGAGGTAAAGAAGTGTACCGTCCAGTAAAGTTGATGGACACCTTCTTCAATGTCTTGAAGATGGTAGGCCGCACTTGGGGAACAGTAAGAGCAGCTGCACAGACAAGCTTGCTCGGTTCCAACTCGCAGTTGATAATGTGTTGAATGTATCGGGGATACATGAAGAATGTGTCCCTTCTCAGATTTCCAATCAAATTGGTCAACACAAATCTGGAGTAGTTGAAGCGCAGACCCCTCACTAACCCGTGAACTAGGCATCCTAGTTCATATGGGATTTGATCCCATCCCCCAGACTTGTTGGATAGGCAGTGCAGAATGATGTGCAGCAGGAACTTCCAATGATATGAGAAGTTGAACTTGTAGACGGTTGACCTGCTTACATCCCCACCATATCCTATGAGGATGTAGGTGCTATCCAAGTCTTCTTTGGGAAACTCAGTAGGAGCCCCATCATCATTCAGCTCGAGATGCTCCCTGATGAGTTGTTCAGTTATGATCAACTCCTGTCCACAAATGCGGGTTCTCAGGACGCGAACCCCATTAAGGACTTCAGCTTGACCGTTACTCCAGAATTCAGTCATGTGGTTGGAGTAAACGGTGGGGTTAACAGTAAGCGCCGTGAGGTAGGTTGATTCAGTAAGAAAGGTGATTATTTAAGTGAAGTCAGCATCTCTTAATGAATCAAGTAATGCGACCTGGTTGTGCTGAGGGTTTAGCGCCATTGCAGAGAAAGTAAGCTTGAATTTGGGTGAAATTTCAGGTTTGACAGTGAAGGAAATAGTTAGGGCAGTAAATTGGTAAAAGAAGATGAAATTGAACAGTCTGGATTATTTAAAGGGGATGAATTGTGGTAGTGGTGGTAATAGGGTAACTGTTTGGGGTGATGGTGGTTTTCGGCTATGAAATGACAGTGGTGGCAAGGGATAATTTTAAATAATTGACCATCATCATCAAATTTTTACCTTTTACGGAGTGGGGCCCAAAAGATATTCGTTACACAGTAAAATCTCTATTTCCGAATATAAAACATTTCCAAGGTAATTATCTTCCGAAGGCAATCTTCTCTTCCGAAGCAAGGCATTGCTTCCGAAGATAAAAATTGCTTTTCAAATGAAGAGTTTTATGAGTTTCGGAAGTAGATCTGATGCGAAATCAATCGCTTCTTCGAGACTAAAAACTCTTCCGAGAAGAAAATTTCCATTGAGGAATTTGGCTTCGGAAGATATTTTAAGAATATTTTCCGAGAGTTAATTCCTCTTCGGAAGGAATTTACACTTGGAATATAAAAAGATCTTTTGTAACAGGGCTTAAAAAGTATTGACACAAGACATTACATATTAAAAAGTTTTCAAAAGAGGTAGTTAATCAATGTTTATCATCCTAATAGCTGATATGAGATACTTAAATCTTTGTTCATCAAAAGCTTTTGTGAACAAATCAGCATATTGTTCATTTGAGTTAACTTTGATTAGCTTTATCAGATTTTTCTCATGAATATCTCTATTGAAACGGTACCTGATATCAATGTGCTTTGTCTTTGAGTGCTTCACGGATTCTCAGTAATGGAGATAGCACTGTTGTTGTCAATATGGATAGGAGTAGTCATGAAGTTGAATCCATAGTCTAACATCTGATTTTGAATCCATAGCAGTTGAGCACAGCAGCTAGCAGCAACAATGTATTCAGCTTCAGCAGTTGATGTAGAGACACAGGATTGTTTCTTGCATTGCAATGAGATAATCCTTCCACCAAGAAATTGACATCCTCCTGATGTTGATTTCTTGTCAATGTTGCAGCCACCATAATCACTGTCAGAGTATCCATAGAGATTGAAGTCACTATTTCTTGGATACCAGAGACCTAGTTTAGGTGCTCCTTTAAGGTATCTGAGGATTCTCTTAACAGCAGCTAGGTGAGACACCTTTGGAGCAGCCTGATATCTTGCACAAATGCATGTGGCAAACATGATATCAGGTCTACTAGCAGTGAGATACATTAGAGAACCAATAATTGCTCTATACTGATGTTGATCAGTATCCTCCCCCTCAAGGTCAGGGAAAAGATTATGGTTTCTGGGTATGGGTGTCTGGCTGGTTTACAGTCCTTCATTTCAAATCTATCTAAGATGTCTGAGACATACTTAGATTGATTTATGAAGAACCCTTCCTTCATCTGTTTCACCTGAATTCCAAGGAAAATGTCCATTTTTCCCATGGAACTCATCTCAAATTTCTGCTTCATAATGCTCTCAAAGTCCTTACACATTTGGTTATTTGAAGAACCAAATATGATGTCATCAACATAGACTTGAACAAGCAAAATGTCCTCTCCAATCTTCCTGATGAAGAGAGTCTTATCAATGGTACCTCTGGTGTAGCCATTCTTCAGGAGAAACTAAGACAAGGTCTCATACCACAGCCTAGGTGCTTGGTGCAGCCCATATAGAGCTTTATCCAGTTTGCACACATAGTTGGGGTGCTTTGGGTCTTCAAATTCTGGAGGTTGACATACAAGATTTCCCTATCTATATCCCCATATAGAAAAGCACACTTGACATCAAGTTGGTAGACTGTGAAGTTCTTGGATGCAGCATAAGCAAGGAAGACCTAACTGCCTCAAGTCTTGCAACAGGTGCAAAGACATCAGTATAATCGATTCCTCCTCTTGGGTGTATCCTTGAACTACTAATCTTGCCTTGTTCTTGATAATCAAGCCTCTGTCACTTTCTTGTTTCTGAATACCCATTTAGTGCCTATGGGTACTTGACCAGAAGGTAGTGGGCATAGATTCCAGACCTTTTGTCTTTTGAATTGAAGCAGCTCCTCCTGCATCGATTCAACCCAACTACTATCTTTCAAGGCATCTTCCACCTTCTTGGGTTCCATCTGAGATAAGAAGCATGAGTACAAGCAGACATTCCCATGATGAGTTTGCCCTCTTGTTCTCACACCTTCAGAGACATTCCCTATGATGTTTTCAATTGGATGAGTGTTGTGAATCCTAAGACGAGGAATCACTTCCAGTTGCAGAGATAAGTCCAGGTTGGACATATTCTGATCAGGAACTAGATCACTCTGTCCAGCTGCTATTTCAAAATCATTTAATAGGACTGATTGAATGATTGAGAAACATTATCAATGGTTGGTTGTGAAGTAGTATTAACAGTTGCTTGTTCCTTCAGAATACTACTTCCTTCAACCTAGTGTTGTAATGGATCACCTGAAGAGCTTTGGGGTTCATCAGGTGATTCACTTATTGAAGCTTTACTATTCCTGGAGATAGTTACACTATTAGATCTGTGGATGGTTGAAGCTTGTTGTCTTTCAGCTCTTGGAGAATTTGGAAGAGGTTTGGGTAGCTCAAATAGTTGATCAGCATCAGCATCATCTTGAGCATCTGTTCCAGCTGAAACATTCTCACAAGATGGTTTAGAATAGTTTGGAAACAATTCTAAATCAAAGATATAATCAGGTCCATTCCCCCTAACACAAGTAGTGTGCTCATTAACAACTATATTGGATGACTCCTAAATTGTTGATTCTTGATGTTGTATACCCTATAAGCTTTGGAGCTAGAAGAATATCCAACAAAGATAGCATCATCCGACTTCTCAGCAAACTTTGCTAAGTTGTCTTTTGTGTTAAGTATGGTACACCTGCAGCCAAAGGACCTTAGAAAGCCAATGAACGGTGGCCTCTTGTTCCATAACTCATAAGGGGTTTTTCCATGGTCTTAACTACAAGAACCCTGTTCTGCACATAGCATGCAGTGCTAACTGCCTCTGCCCAGAATGTTAGAGGTAGTTTTAAATAAGCTAACATGGTTCGAGCAGCCTCAATAAGTGTCCTGTTCCTCCTCTCAGCAACACCATTTTGTTGAGGAGTTCTGGGAGCACTATATTATCTGGCAATCCCTTTTGAGTCACAGAATGAGTCAAGAACAAAGTTCTTAAACTCAGTCCCTTGATCACTTCTAATGAACTTAACCTTGTGATCAATTTGATTTTCTATTTTAAGAATAAAAGATTTTAACGTTTCAGCAGTTTCATCTTTACTTCTTAAAAAGAATACCCATGTAAATCTTATAAAATCATCAACAATCACAAGGCAGTATGATTTCCTTCCAATGCTCATTATACTTGTGGGACCAAAGAGATCCATGTGCAATAAGTGTAATGGAGTAGTGATAGAGTTAACACATTTGGACTTATGAGATGTCCTGTGTTGTTTCCTTTCAGGCATGCAACACAGTTATCTTTACAGAAAAATTTCTTTTTAGGCAAACCATGTACCAAGTTATTTTTAGCCAATTTATTCATTGTCTTAAAATTTACATGACACATACGTTTATGCCATAGTGTTGACTCATCACTATCAGCTTTGGAAAGAAAGCATGATACTTCACCCATAGGAGAAGCATTGTTCATATCTAGCTTGTACATATCCCCTTTCCTGGGAGATCTAAAAAGCACCAATTCCGGAGGAATTGTCATCCCTGGTTTGAGGATAATGCACTCATGTTCTGTGAAAAGCATTTGATGCTTTTGATCACAGAACTGAGAAACACTTAACAGATTATGTTCAAGCTGTTTGACAAAGTGAACTTTGTCAATGTTTATTCTGCCATTGGATATATTTCCTCTACCTGAAATATATCCTCCGGTCTCACCTCCAAATTGGACAGGCCCTCCATCAAAGTTCTAGAATTGTTTAAGGAGAGATCTGTTCCCTGTCATGTGCCTGGAGCATCCACTATCTACAATCCAGACATTGTTGTTCTTGTCAAATGGATGTCCCTGCACATAAGATGAGATGGTTAGTTTTGTTTGGAAGCCCAAGCCTTGCTGGTCTTGGGCTCTTCCAAAGATAATGACATAATTGAACCAAAAGATATGCATTGGGGTTCAATAGAGGTCGTTGAAGAAGAGGTTTGGGCTGCAGCATCTTTCTTGATCTTCCAATCCATCCCTTGGTTGATCTTTGAGGATGAGCTTGTTGAAGCTTTTGCAGCATGGTCTTCTTCCGAAGCTTCTTTCTTTTCGGAAGAAGCCTTCACCACCTTTTCTTCTGAAGCAGTCTTCTTCTGGGATGGTTTCAAGGGAGCTTTCTTGTTCTTCCGAACCTTAGAAGCTTTGGCTTCCGAAGCCATTTTCCCTTCGGAAGAAGTACTTTCTTCCGAAAGCAACTTGGCTTCCGAGACCAATTTTCCCTTTTTCATCATTTGAACCGTTTGAAATGGTCCAAATGAGAAACCTTCCCTGAATCCTTCTTTTCTAACATTATTTGCATAATGTGCTTGCTGGATTGTAGTAACAATCTTTAGCCATGTGGTTGTGCAGACCACACATTATGCATGCAATGTTAGTCTTTTAGGAATTTGCAGGTTGTTGTTTCTTTGATCTCTTCTCTTCATCAGCAACTTTCCCTTTCAACTTCTGATCATTTGGCAGGATAGGAGTGTTGGTACTACACTCCTTTCCTGAATCAGAAGTACCTACCACTTGGAATCCAGCAGAGATGAAGACACCCTTTTGCTTTGGGTCAATCTTCAGCTTGGACTCTGCAACCTTTTTGGCAGTCCTTCTTGCAGCTTTAGCTCTGCTTCTTCTTGCCTTGGTGGTTAGGATTTGGTATTCACAGGTGGAGATGAGTGTATCTTCCTGTTTCTCCCCTGTGGTGGTCACTATTTTTGCCTCATCCTCTAGTTCCAATGGAGAAGGGTCAGTAGTTGGAACCTCTTGCTCTTCAGTACCACATCTAGGTAGTCTAATAGACTAGAGTGTGGTGGAGCTATTTCATTGGTTCCCAACCCTTCTTTGTTTTGATAAAACATTTTGGAATAAGAGGAAGATGTAAGAATAGCTTGGAAGTTTTGCTCAGCAATAGCTTGCTTCCTGGCCTGAGCCTCAGCAGTGACCAACTGGGCTTGAACTTCAGACAGTTTGGATATCAGATCTTTAATTTGAGTCTTGTAGTTGGTCTTTTCATGTTTTAAAAGAGACACAATTTTCTCTAACTCTTCAATTTTCTTTTGATAGTCAGATTCAGCTATTTTAAAATCAGATTTTAAGATATCTAAAGACTCAATATCAGATCTGATTTCCATATTGTAATCCATATAGAGTTTAACTTTAGCAATACAGGAAGCAGTACAAAGATGTTCATATACCTGATCATCATCTGTTCCGGCCATGAGTGCTTGAGCGGGAGTCACATCCTGTACCATGAAGCTCCAGTCAACTTCTTGAGCTACTGCAGCTGTTTCAGTTGACTTTTCTTCATGCTTTGAGGTTGAGGGATGTGTGGAGGCCTGTGGGGTTCCCGGATTGTTCTTGGGAGCCTTGCATTCCCTAGCAAAGTGACCTAGTTGGTTGCAGTTGTAACACCTTGCTTTGCTCTTGTCAAACCCAAACTTGCTGTTGACTGGGTTTTGAGGGAATTGCCTTCCAGTTCTCTTGAAGAACTTCTTCGCTCTGTAAGTTAAAAGAGCCATCTGTTGGACAATGTCCACATACTCCACATCATCTGGACTGAAACACTCAAGATCATCAAAGCAATATTGAAAATCACCAGAGTGTCCACTTCCAGAGACAAAGGCACAACTATTCTGAAAGGAGCTGTGTTGAACCTTTTGAGACTTTGGAGTCTCAGGTAGAGTAATGTAGGGTCCACTATGTGAGTTGTCAGGGTAACACAGCAACTGATGTTGTGGTTCTGTGATTTCCCTTTCAACCACATGAAGGGCTGAACTTAGTTGGTTATTGGAGTGACCAGAGGAGTTCTGCATGTTCATCTCCATCTGGAATGCACTTAGGATACCATACAACTCTATGAGAGAAAGAGTCTTAAGGTCCGAAGTTCTCTTGATTACGACACAATAGTGTGTCCATAGTTTAGGAAGGGAAGACATGAACTTCCTAACTATGTCTCTATTCTCAAGAGCTACTCCAATATCCACCAGAGTATCCACTATCTCAACATACCTGAAGTATTGTTGAGTCAAGGTCTCACCAGCCTTGAAAGTGAAGTTCTCAAACAGCTGCTTCAAGAGATCCTTCTTGTTCTCTTTGGTTTCCTTGGATCCTTCATACATAAGCTTCAATGCCTCCCATAAATCTTTGGCTGTCTTGCACTTCTTGAAGCCTCTGTAGATGGAGTTTGGGAGAGCAGTTTGAAGAGAAGTCATAGCCCTTTGATCTAGCTCTATTCTCTTTCTATCTTCTTCTGAGTAATCATCAACATCTTTTGGAATGATGCGATTACCAGTAGCAGAAGTAGTGCTTGGTATGAAAGGACCATTGACAATGGAGTCCCACATCCTTGAGTCTTGACACTTGATGAAGCCTTCCATTCTAGTGCACCATGTGTCAAAGTCTTCAGGGGTGATCAGTGGGGACTTGGTCATGGTGCCAGTTTCCATATCAGCCTTGGAGAGAGCGGCCATTTGAGTGAGTGGTTTGTAGTGAGGAGTGAAAAACTGGTTGATTTGGATGGTAAGATCTCACAATCAAGAGCCTAGAAGCTCTAATACCAATTGCAGGATCGTATGTTGGTCACTCAACAAGTGGTTCTTCTCTCAAACTCACCTTGAACGATACTCAGTAAGAGTCTAAGAAGAGTTGATCACAATATAAGAAGTAACAAGCAGTAAATAAACACAGGATGTAAATTTTCAAGGTACTTTTATATATTGCTTCTCAACTCAAAGGATTACAAGATTCTTACAAGCTCAAGTTTTGGCTCTAACTCTTGCTCTCTACTTAATAAGTTACAATGAGAAGATATATATAATACTACCTAGAGCCGGATATACTTTGATACCAGCTGGAAACCTCTAACCAAACATCTATACTACAAGACTATAGGTGAGGTATCTCAGACATTTTGCCTGAGATTCGGTAGTCAAGACATGTCCCTGACTTACCTTTTGTCACCAACTAAAGTTGGTAATATGTACTATCATAAAAAGGTATACAGTAGAATAAAGTATGGTCAACAACATGGTTCTTTAGGAAGAAGCCATGCTGTATCAGAGGTCTGCAGCGGACTGTCAGAGACCATACTTATGTCTACTGGACATAGCAGTGTCTTCCGAAGGATAAATTTTTCGGAAGAATAACTTCTTCCGAAGCCACTTATACTTTGGAAGACTGCTTCTTTCGAGGCTTGGAGTCTTCTTCTGTCTTCGGAAGTAGACTTTGTCTTCAGCTCTTTCTTCAGACTTTGTCTTCGGAAGTCTTCAGACTTTGTCTTCGGAAGTCTTCAGACTTTGTCTTCGGAAATCTTTAGACTTTGTCTTCGGAAGATAGTCTTCAGCTCTTTCTTCAGCTGATGACTTTAGTTATTGTTCTTCAGACTTCGGAAGATCTCATACTTAGCTTCGGAAGCCTTTTGAATGTAGCACCAAAATGACTATGTGAAGTGGTTTTGGTTGCACCAGCCTTATAATGACCCAACAGAAAGCCTAAGACTTCATTTCTCTGTTTATACACTTGATAAGATGGAGGGGCAAAAATAAAAAAAATCATAAAAGTCATGTGGCCAAAAATTCATACTTCATATATCCACTATTCATTTTAATTGCTTTTTAAATATTACTAGCGTTTGTAACCCAGACGCGCGTTGCGCATCTTAGATACAGTAAACCGAGGCTCAGACAAACACACATGTTTATAATGTTACGTTTAGATCATCATAGCCATAACACGTGATGGTTAAAAGGTGGCTCAGTACCAACGTCGGGTTACGGCTGCAAACCAAAGACGGTTGCCAAGCCAAGGCAACCAACGGCAGTTATGTGGTATCATCACAGCCGGTGAACAACCAGAACGAATGGTCTCAGATGGGAAAACCCTCATCATCATTAACAACAAAATGACAACCCAACGATAATGTCTCAGATGAGATAGTACTCATCATCACGGACATAACAGATTACCCAACCACATAGCATGTCGCCGCCGACAGAGAAATTTGTTAATGGCTACTCCGGGCAGCGGCATTCATGATTTCAAAGAGTCTATCGCTGTAGAACTACATCCGAAACAGTGGAATAAATTCAATCTTATTGATAACATACATAGACTTGCCACCCCATATCCAACATCTAATGCAACTTGTGTATGACTTCCAAACACAATCTTGGGAATTATCTACCAAAACAAATCAACCAGACAAAGAATCCCACCTAGATTCTTCTGTACGAATCCAATTCCAGTATCTCCGATCATCTATTCCAGTTATTGCCATTCCCTTTGCAGAGATTGAAACACACACTCTTCCAGTTACCATATCTAACCACACTTCCTGCAATATCACATATTACAAAATCAACACATCATGAGCCCATTCCAGTGCATCACAATCCACTTAAAAGTAGGTGTAACAATTCAAAATTCACATGTAATTCACATTAATCATAATCCATGAACACCAGTTACACAAAACACACTGGCCTAATGTCAAACACCTTGAATTATGTCCATCATTGCGTAACATACAGCAAGTCATAATAGGCATACAACATTTAGGTAATGACTCAATAGCATATCTGCATACGAAATGCATAGCATACTGAATCAAAGTCAAATTATTCATATGACAACAGTCAAGTTCCACAAACCCCCATTTTCACTAAAACACATCAAAATCTGTAACAGCAACAGATCAAAGTACAGTTCATAATTATTCAATTCATATAAAACCACAAATCAAACATTGAACTTACGGAGTATCCCATGACTTCGGCTCAGGCACAGCAACAACCATCCCCTGCATCTCCTGCGTAAGCACAACCTGACACCCCAACCTCGAGTGCTTATTCAAAATCCTATGCCTCGCGTTCCTCTTCAGCACATACTGCTCGTCGTAACTCGCCGGCGGGAGATTCTCCAGCCACTCTTCGGCGATGTTGACCTCACACTCAGCGGAATAGGCGTCGATGTCTTCGAGGCGATGCGATGCCGGATCGATGAGGTTGTGGTTCGTTAGGGCTTTGAGGAGAGTTTGGCCAGAGAGGCCTACGATCTCGCGCTTTTGGCCGTCGGGATCGTAGGCGATGAGCTTGACGATTCGATCGGAGACTTTGGCGGAGATTTAAAGTAGAAGGGATGCATATGAAGAAGAAAGTGAAAAGGGATTTAAGAGCAGGTGATGCATCAGCAGAATCAGTTGTACACTAAGCTTCAGAACATGTATACGCAACTATTCATACTATTCATACTATTTATTTCACTTGGTTTTTAAATATTATGTAATGTAATAGGTAAAGGACAAATGGTTCTTGGTAGCAAATGATGACGTTTAATAAAACAAAAAGATATTCCGGGGACACCTTTAAATATTAAAAACACATTTAAAAAGCAAAAATAAATAATGAATAATATCAAATTATATAAACAGTTAAAAAAATTATAGAAGGCGGTCTTTTAGAAAATTTAAAATATTTTAATAACTTTATTAATAAAAAGGCGTCTATCTTTTTCTTAGGTGTGACTTATCTAATAAATTACATCTTTGTCTTTTTCTCGGTTAAATGTTTAACATCGTAATGTTTATTTTCTCTTTTATTTTCCTCAAAATGTCCTTATAATTTTCTTTTTAGAATTTTCCCTCCGGAAAGGTGTCGGCACCTCCACAAACAGGCGTGCACGCCTTGTACAGCAGTACCGGTCACAAATAAACATGTGTACCTAAGCAAACAAGCGTTTGTACTCTACGGACGGGTGCTTGTTCCCCTTAAAGAGGCGTTTGCTCAAGCACATGCATCTATTTTTTACTGGTTCTGCTATACATGCTTCTGTTCCTGCATGTACAAGTGTCGACACCTTGTCTAATAGAGATACTTTGAGCAATAATATTTGAGGGGATATTTTGAGAAAAAAGAGAAGAAAACAGACATTTTAGGCATTTTTTAACTCTCTTACAATAGGTTGTCTAGTCCATACATGGGAAACTATGTGGTCATGGGAGATTTTTTGATAAACAATAATAAGCTTTCCAGATCAACTCAACATTAGTATCTCGCCTAGCTAATATATCTTATAATGTTAAATTTATTTGAAAATTGCTTCTGGTCACACTCATTTGAATTTTGACGATTTGCTTAAGCTTTGGTCATGTATATGACCAAAAAATAGCTTTCTGGCATCATCGGTAAAACTTTTACCGATGATGCCAGAAAGCTATTTTTGGTCATATACATGACCGAACCGGTTTGGAACCGGTTTTGATTTTTCTCATCCAAACCTGTTTGGAACCGGTTTTGATCCAACCCGGTTTGGGAACCGGTTCAAAAAACCCGGTTCGGAACCGGTTTAGACCGTTAGGAATTTTTTTTTGTAACGGCTATATGACCGTTTGGGGTGTTTTTTGACCGTTTTTTTCGACTTATAATGACCATTTTACCCTTATATGATAGTATAAATAGGTAGTGGGTGTAATGGTTTAGTCACAACACTCAAAACTTCAAAAACGTGCTTAAAAACGCAAAAACACTTCTCACTCTCAACTTTCTATTCTCTCAATATCTTGAATTATGGCTTCTGAATCTTCCATTCCAACCGGTGGATCCTCAAGTGTCGCTACCGTTGTTAGAATTCTTTCAACAACGAGAAACCAAGAGATTTGGTGTAATTTCGACTTATGCGAAATGTCGAATGGTCAACATAAAGCTCGATGCAAGGCTTGTGGTTCGTTTTTCAAGTCGGATTCAAACTCGACTTTGAGAAATCATATGACCAAATGGTGCAAGTCTTTGAAAAGTACACCGAGTCAAGGGCAAACATCAATCGGAAACGATGATGGTTTATGGAACTTTAACGTAGATATGGTTCGAGATAGAATGGCAAAGTTTGTAATTCAAGAAGGATTACCGTTCGATCACTTCGACAACCCTCGGTTAACAAAATTGATTCAAGAAACTCTTCAACCACGCTACACTTACATAAATCGCACCACTCTTAGACGTGATTGTTTAAATCTTTGGAAACAAGCAAAAATGATTTAAAGGTTTTATTTGAAAATTTACAAACCGGTGTGAACTTAACTACCGATGTTTGGTCCGCCCCACACGGTTTACCGGAATCGTACCTTTGCGTCACCGCCCATTGGATAGATCCAAGTTCGTGGCAAATGATGAAACGTACGATTGCGTTTGAATTATTTGGATATCCGCATACCGGTGATAATCTATTTTAAATTTTAGAATATGTAATCAAAACATATAAATTAGAAAACAAAATTTTTTCAATGTCATTTGATAACGCCTCGAACAACACATCCGCCGTTGAAAAATTAAAAATAAAATATAAACCAGTTTGTGATGGCGTATTTTTTCATTCAAGATGTGTTGCACATATTATTAATTTAGTTATGCAAGATGGTCTTGGCGTTCCTGAAGTTGAAGATTTTAAAACGTCTTTCAAAAATATGTTACGTGACGTTTTTAAAACTAGTAGAAAAAGATATGTTAATTATAGAAAAATGTGTCACGATACGAATTCCATTTGTTTAGAACCAAATTGGGATGTCCCGACTAGATGGAATTCTACTTGAAAAATGTTTAATAGTGCTTTGCGACAAAAAGAAACGCTTCATGTTTTTCACGATAGTCTTGCGATGCGGGGTCGGGTTGTTCCGTTTCCGTTAGAGGGTTGGGAATATATTCAAGAAATAACTCAATTTTTAGAGCTTTTTAAAAACGCAACTACAAAATTGTCCGGGGTTTATTATCCTACAAGTTCTCTAACACTTAATCAATTGTATTTAATGACACATAAATTAAGTAAATATGAAGAAAGAAATGAAATGTTTTCAGCAATGGTGGCGCCGATGAAAGAAAAATTTATAAAATATTTCCTCGAACTACCCCCCGTTTTTACGTGTTCCGCCGCACTAGACCCGTGCTTAAATATTTCGGGAGTAGAAATTTTAATTGATGAGATAACTTATGATTTAGATTTACATGAAAAAAATCCATTTTTTAATATTAATGCAAAACAAGCATTTAATGACGTTTATAAAAAATTGTTTAATGTTTATGTTGAAAAATATGGTATAACCTCAAACATCCACCGGTCATCGAACGTGGAATCGAGTTCATCGAGCTCAAGTAGAGACCCGATGATTAGTTTATATAATACTTTGAGAAATGAAAACAATAAACGTCAGAGGGGTAACGCTCCAAGTAGCGAACTCGGGAGGTATATGGGAACCGATTTTTTATCTACTATGACTCCCGAAGAATTTTTGTCGTTTGATATTCTAACATGGTGGAAAGGAAAGGAATCACAATTTCCGGTCCTAGCCGCCATGGCACGTGATTTACTAACCGTCCAAGCTTCCACGGTAGCTTCGGAGTCTGCATTTTCTCTTAGTGGCAGGGTTTTATCGATAAGAAGAACAAGGCTAACTCCAACATCGCTAGAGATGTGTATTTGTTTAAAAGACCACTTAGATGCGGCCGAACAAAGACAACATAAATCAAACCTTGAAGAAGAAACACCAATTGAAGAAGAAACACCAATTGAAGAAGAAATACATGAAAACGAGGTACAAACCGGACGATCCTCACCGCTCTCCGACGAAGAACTCGCTTATGATTTGTCTCAACGCATTGGCACACAAACCGACGAAGACGATTAAATTGGAAAAACTTGTATTCGTAATATGGACATTTTGTTTTCTTTGGTTTAATTTTAATGTAATTTTTATTGTTTATTTTTCGTAATGAATTAATTGTTTACTTTTATGAATTAATGTAATTTTTATTGTTTTCTTTAGAAAAAATCGCTTATGATTTTTATTCGTATTATGAATTTTATTGTTTACTTTATTATTGTGTTTAATTAATCTACTCTAATATTTTTAATTAATCAAAATTTGTAATTAATTTGTATATAATTTAAATAGTATTTAAAAAACCGGGTTTTCCAAAACGGTTCTTAGACCCGACCCGGTTCGGTTCCAACCCGAACCGGTTCCAACCGGGTTGGGTTTTCCGGGCTTAAAAACCGGTTCCGACCCGAACCGGTTCTTGGTCAAAAACCGGTCCCGATTACGTTGACCGAACCCGAACCGGTTCCAACCCGAACCCGGTTAAAAAAACGGTTTGTGCACCTCTAGGTAAAAGGTTAGGACATTTGGACAGTGTTCAACTTATTAGTAATAAAAATTTATCAGGCCCAATACCAATAAGTTTTAGGAATTACTTGAAATGGTAACTTATTTATATTTGAGTTCTACTCATGGTGAGTTTCCTTCTCTCTTGCAAGCAACTATCATAGTAAACCTTGTAAGGTTTTATGTACACTGTAATGGATGGTTTGATAAGTTTCTTTTGAATTTCACAGTATAAACGTAATCTCACATATATCAAAAAAGATATTATTTTTTAAATCATGCAATCGTAGAGACCGAGAAAATAATAAAGTGCTAACAATCTACCTATATATATTAAAATTTATAAACAAATATCAAATTTATATATTAACGATAATATTTGTCACTATTTCTCTACAAACATTAATATGATATATTTAAATCTACTATTCTATAGAAAACTCTCAACTCTCAATACATATGATATAGACTAGTTCGTATGCTCAGCTCATAAACATGATTCCAATACATTTAGTAATATATATAATGTGAATTTTACATCACATATTAAATTAGTTGGATACTCATTGGTGATATTCTACATATATCAGGTAAGGTTGTTGGTTCAACAAATTGCAAATATAAAACACAAAAGCCGTAGGACGGCATTGCTTGTATATATTTATAATTGCTTTTGTATCTCTTAGTTTAGACATTTAAGAAAAAAACAATTTTGAATATAAATTTAGGTTGATATATATTATTTCTTAAATCAAATTTTGAAAATTATATTATACATTATACATTATACATTATATTATACAATATATAAATAAACCAATACGAGGAATAGTGGGCTTTTGTTGGTTTTGATATTAGCCACAAAGTGTTGCATATTTATGATCTGGCCCTTCATATTTTTCCTCAACCTGTGAAATGTTTTTTTTAAGGGAATATAAGGGAAAACTTCCCTTTTATCCTTCAAGTTCATTCCTAGAGAGAGGAAGCCTATTTTTTCCCCTGGCACCCCGACCGCATGTACGAAATCACCGGTCTATCGGCAGGTTGTCATCTATGTTTTGTCTCGGATATCCTTATGGGTGTCGATGGTGGTTTCGGTGCTTGCATATGTGGCTGCCGTTGGTAGGTGAGGGAGGCGATTTGGGGGTCAAGTTTGTTGCTACCCACCGTCATCACTGCTTTCGGAGACTAGCACTTTTACCTGCATCCGCATTGCTATAGGGTTTCTAGGAACCCGAGGTGGTGATGTTGTCTTCGCGGTGCTCTGGTGGTGGCGATGATAGTTTTTGGTTGTTTCATTTCGTAAAAACAAAGAGTGGTAAGGCTTTGGAGGCGGCGTTATCACCTGTGCTTGAGAGATAGTTGTCCATACACTGGTAAGGGGCTTTCTCTGTTGGCGGCGACATAGGTGTGTGGTGGGCTAATCTATTTTGTCGATGACGATGAGTGATACCTCATCTGAGACTTTGTGGTTGACTTGTTTATCATGTTGATGATGATGTGGGTTATTCCCATCTAAGACACCCGTGTTGTTGATCTATAGTCTTAAATATATATGATTTATGTTTTCTTTTGATTGGTGATTTCTGCTACTATTTGTTTGGTTAGACCATTTGTGGGGCTTTGAAAAATATTTGGCTGTTGTAATTTCTTATCTGTTATTTAGGATTTTCGTTTGGTATAAACCTATGTTGGGATCATGTTTGAAGATGGCTATAAGATTTATTGCAAAAGTAACAATTATACTTTCATATGAGAGACGTGGTGATGATGATTTCTCTGTTGTAATCTAAACCGAGGCCTCATTTGCCTTTTAACACCTGCCTCTGATTCGGTTGATTGTTTACAGATGTGATGGTCACCAAGTGTTCATTAGGGGCTTTACTTGGTTATCGTTTCTGGTGTTCAAAAGCCATTGTTGCCCGGTTGTTGTTGGGTATTATGGGGAAACAATTGCCATGGCATATTCTTGGTGTTTTTGATTATAATGGCTATTAAGTGGCCCTTGATTCCGATTGTTTCATAACCATAAATTGTTCATAATGTTGCTTATGAGATTGACTTCACTTGAATGGTTGTTCAGTGGCCCTTGATTCTGATTGTTTCATAACCATAAATTGTTCATAATGTTGCTTATGAGATTGACTTCACTTGAATGGTTGTTCAGTGGCCCTTGATTCTGATTGTTTTATAACCGCAACTATTCATAATGTTGCATATGAGATTGAATTCACTTGAATAAGGATGGGCTGATAGGCGATGACGATAAATGATTGGCCTTTGAGTTTGTTGTTTTGGCGTAGTAAATGGTTAGTTTGCAACCACAACAAATTGTCATTTCGGAGCCTTTTATCAATTTGTAAGAATTGATTCAATCCCGCAGTGAAGCGCAGGTGAGAAAACAACTAGTATATATGTATAATTCATAGACCCGGATATGAATATATGTAACCACGTATATTAATTTGAATGCATTGTATACAATAAGTAATTGCCGATAAACTATTGTTGTGTGTATCCATCAAACTTGTGTGGGTGGGTGGGGATTGTGTATAGTGGTAATTAGGTAGGAGTTATAGTGGTGTGCTCACCCCGGCCAAAAAGTTGTGGGTCCGAGTCTTAGGGGAGGCAACTCTTAGATTATTTGGGTATTACCCATTATATCCTAAATATTCTAGTAATTGTTGTTATAATAATAATAGTAATACTAATGATGATAGTAATACTAATGATAGTAGCGGTAGCGGTAGCGGTAGCGGTAGGGGTAGCGGTAGCGGTATGGGTAGCGGTAGCGGTAGCGGTAGGGTAGGGGTAGCGGTAGCGGTAGGGTAGCGGTAGCGGTAGGGGTAGGGGTAGCGGTAGCGGTAGGGGTAGGGGTAGCGGTAGCGGTAGGGGTAGCGGTAGGGGTAGCGGTAGGGTAGGGGTAGCCGTAGGGGTAGCGGTAGGGGTAGGGGTAGCGGTAGGGGTAGGGGTAGCGGTAGGGTAGGGGGTAGCGGTAGGGGTAGGGGTAGCGGTAGGGGTAGGGGTAGGGGTAGGGGTAGGGTAGGGGTAGGGGTAGGGGTAGGGGTAGGGGTAGCGGTAGGGTAGGGTAGGGGTAGGGGTAGCGGTAGCGGTAGGGGTAGGGTAGCGGTAGGGGTAGGGGTAGCGGTAGGGGTAGCGGTAGCGGTAGCGGTAGCGGTAGCGGTAGCGGTAGCGGTAGCGGTAGGGGTAGCGGTAGCGGTAGGGGTAGCGGTAGCGGTAGGGGTAGCGGTAGGGGTAGGGGTAGCGGTAGCGGTAGGGGTAGCGGTAGGGGTAGGGGTAGGGGTAGGGGTAGGGGTAGGGGTAGGGGTAGGGGTAGCGGTAGGGGTAGCGGTAGGGGTAGGGGTAGCGGTAGCGGTAGGGGTAGGGGTAGCGGTAGGGGTAGGGGTAGCGGTAGGGGTAGGGGTAGGGGTAGCGGTAGCGGTAGGGGTAGGGGTAGGGGGAGCGGTAGGGGGAGCGGTAGGGGGAGCGGTAGGGGGAGCGGTAGGGGGAGCGGTAGGGGGAGCGGTAGGGGTAGCGGTAGGGGTAGCGGTAGGGGTAGCGGTAGGGGTAGCGGTAGGGGTAGCGGTAGGGGTAGCGGTAGGGGGAGGGAGCGGTAGGGGGAGCGGTAGGGGGAGCGGTAGGGGGAGCGGTAGGGGGAGCGGTAGGGGGAGCGGTAGGGGGAGCGGGGGCGGGGGCGGGGGCGGGGCGGGGGCGGCGGCGGGGGCGGCGGCGGGGGCGGCGGCGGCCCCGGCGGCCCCGGCAGCGGTCCCGGCAGCGGCGCCGGCAGCGGCCCCGGCAGCGGCACCGGCAGCGGCAATCGGAGCGGCAATCGGAGCGGCAATCGGAGCGGCAATCGGAGCGGCAATCGGAGCGGCAATGGCAGCGGCAATGGCAGCAGCAATGGCAGCAGCAATGGCAGCAGCAATGGCAGCAGCAATGGCAGCAGCAATGGCAGCAGCAATGGCAGCAGCAATGGCAGTAGCAATAGCAGCAGCAATAGGAGCAGCAATAGCAGTAGCAATAGCAGTAGCAATAGCAGTAGCAATAGCAGTAGCAATAGCAGTAGTAATAGTAGTAATAATAATAGTAATAATAATAATACTACTAATAATAATACTACTACTAATAATAATAATACTAATAATAATAATACTAATACTAATAATACTAATAATACTAATAATACTAACAATACTAATAATACTAATAATACTAATAAGGTGATGAAGAACAAGAAGAATAACAAGAAGCATAGCAAGAAGCATAGCAAGAAGCATAGCAAGAAGCATAGCGATAACGGTAGCGATAACGGTAGCGATAACGGTAGCGATAACGGTAGCGATAACGGTAGCGATAACGGTAGCGATAACGGTAGCGATAACGGTAGCGATAACGGTAGCGATAACGGTAGCGATAACGGTAGCGATAACGGTAGCGATAACGGTAGCGATAACGGTAGCGATAACGGTAGCGATAACGGTAGCGATAACGGTAGCGATAACGGTAGCGATAACGGTAGCGATAACGGTAGCGATAACGGTAGCGATAACGGTAGCGATAACGGTAGCGATAACGGTAGCGATAACGGTTGCGATAACGGTTGCGATAACGGTTGCGATAACGGTTGCGATAACGGTTGCGATAACGGTTGCGATAACGGTTGCGATAACGGTTGCGATAACGGTTGCGATAACGGTTGCGATAACGGTTGCGATAACGGTTGCGATAACGGTTGCGATAACGGTTGCGATAACGGTTGCGATAACGGTTGCGATAACGGTTGCGATAACGGTTGCGATAACGGTTGCGATAACGGTTGCGATAACGGTTGCGATAACGGTTGCGATAACGGTTGCGATAACGGTTGCGATAACGGTTGCGATAACGGTTGCGATAACGGTTGCGATAACGGTTGCGATAACGGTTGCGATAACGGTTGCGATAACGGTTGCGATAACGGTTGCGATAACGGTTGCGATAACGGTTGCGATAACGGTAAGGATAACGGTAAGGATAACGGTAATGATAAGGGTAATGATAAGGGTAATGATAAGGGTAATGATAAGGGTAATGATAAGGGTAATGATAAGGGTAATGATAAGGGTAATGATAAGGGTAATGATAAGGGTAATGATAAGGGTAATGATAACGGTAATAATAACGGTAATAATAATAATAATAATAATAATAATAATAATAATAATAATAATAATAATAATAATAATAATAATAATATAATAATAATAATAATAATAATATATCAAACTTGTGTGGGTTTAAAACTTAAATGTCGTAAATTTGATAATTAATGAATTTTAGGAGTAGATTTTAAGTGACGTGTATTTGGTGTTAAAAAAGAAATAAGTAAAAAATATAGAATTATTAATATTTTCCGTTTCCTTGTGCAGGTTTTTAATTAGAAAGCACAAATCCTGAAATGATAAATGAAATAATTAATTAAAGAGATAATTAACATTTGTGTTCATGAATTTTGATCTGCTTTGTTATTTTCATTCATAAAAGTTTTTTTCCTTTTGGATCCCTGACTTTTTAAAAGTTATCATTTTCATCTATTTTTGTTAATTTGGTTAGTTGTATTTGCTAAGTTAGAGATGTTTAAGTCTAGTGCCACAATCAACTATATAATGACTTAAACTAGTAATTTTCACCCACGCGTTGCGTTGGGTTCAAACACAAAAACATTAATACAACATTTCATTCAAAATACATTTATTCATCATATTCAAAAGAGTATTTTTGTATTTGCAACACACAATAAGCTTTAATACATGTTTGATTTCTACATCACTCTACCCTCCTGAGTTCCAGTGCCATCTCCTACAAACAATGAATTAATTGCTTAGTGATTTTGATTTTGTTGAGTAAACCCGGTACCTTTCAAAAGCTAAATTGGGTTTAATTTAATCATAAATCTAATACCATCATTTTTTATGTTATGTCTACATGCACAATTTAGTGTAGTCATTTTTATGTTATGTCTACATGTTCAATTTAGTGAAATCAATTAGTCATCAAGATTCTCACGTAAAATGTTGGGTTTCATGTGAATTTCGAAATTAAAGTCTAAATTCATAAGCACTATTTTTTTGATGCGTTCCTCTACTCATGGTCTATGACAATGAAAAACATGAACCCAAAATGGATTAAAATACCTAAACTGGAGATTACTTGAGTTTTTCAAACTATCAATGTTCCAATTAACCCATTTGGCCCATGTGGATAGAGCCCCTTGTACATGCATATAGAGCCTTGAGTGTCAGGGAAACTTAACATGGTTACCTTTCAGCTAATAATTTTCCATGCTAACATAACCCCAAAAAGCTTTAATCCTATTTACATAACATAATGACATGGAGATGCTATCTACAATTTAGAAAACTAGCTCTTTGAGTCCTCGTGTATTATATCATAGTATATGTAATTAATCACATCTCATTTAGGAAAATCAATAAAACTAAATGATAATAATCTATTCATCAATATATTCATATTAAAATTTTCTAAACAATTGAAGAACAAAATCTCATGACTCTTTCAAATCAATAAAACTAAATGATAATCATCTATTCATAAATATGTCATTTTAGTTGTAAAACATAATGATATATAACAAGTTTATATGATCTATAGAAATAATAACAAAAATAACATAGAATGATCTAAAAACATAAAATATAATACACTACAAGAAAGTTGAATTTTTGCGTCGACGTTTTTTGCGGCGATAAGCATATCGTCGCAAAAAATACAGAAAACGACAAAAAATTAACTTTTTGGACTTTTAAAAGTCAAACGTATTATTTGCGGCGACATTTCGTCGCAATAAATAACAATTAATTATTTTTCAATTTAATAATATCACAAAAATATTTTCTGATGGCGCCAAAAATCCCGCCATCTATTTTGCGGCGATTTGTCGTCGCAATAAATTGAAATTAATTATTAAATATTTTAATATTTAAGTAAATAAAAGCATATCGTCGCAATATGTTTATTGCGGCGATATATCGCCGCAAAAAAGTTCCCAGTTTTCAGTCGGGACTTCTTTAATCTGAACATCTAAACAGAAACCAATTAAATCCCCAATCGTGCACCACCACTTCTCCCCACTGCGCAGCGCGACCACCACCCCCACTCCCCCACCGCCGCCCATAACCCCCCACCGTCGGCCGGTCCACAGTCGGCCGGGTCCACCGTCGCGAGCTCCCTTCTCCGTCGCAAGCTCCCTTCTCCGTCGGCCGGGCCCCCTTCTTCGTCACTACCGCTGCTGCTCCACGGCCGTTGTTCCTCCTCCTTCACCGCCTCTTTTGCATCATAGTCACCACCACCACTTCTGATTTCAAGTAATAACCTCAATTGTTTCTAATTTGGTGTTACTTTGTAGTTAATATTTTGAAATTAGGGATTTTGTGTTCATTTTGCCTAATTTGTAGTTTTTATGGTTATGAACATGGATGTTTAGCTTAGTTAAGATCAAGTAATATGTGTGTATGTATGTATTTAACAATGTATATTTAAGTGTGTTAATTTTGTGTTAATATGTGGTTCTTGTTTAAGAAAAAATATGTGTATGTTTATGTATGTGGTTATGAAATTAGGGTTAGAAAGTTTATGAAATTGTTAATAAAGTTTAAGAAAAAATGTGTTTAAGAAAAAAGTCTAAAAATTAGGGTTAGAAAGTTTATGAAATTGGTTCTTGTTTAGAAAGTTGTATGTGTTTAATATGAAAGTTTATGTATGTGTGTATGTTTATGTATGTGGTTATGTATGTGTTAATATGTATGTTTATGAAAAACATGAAATAACATGTGTGTATGTATTTTAATCATGGATGTTGAACTTAGTTGAGTTGAAATAATATTGTGTTAATTTGTAGTTATTTGCGGTTTTGAAGTTTATATTGTTTTGAAATCATGGATGTTGAACTTAGTTAAGTTGAAATCATGGATGTTGAACTTAGTTGAGTTGAAATAAGATGTATATGTGTATTTATGTATGTGTGTATGTTTATGTATGTGGTTATGTATGTGTTAATATGTATGTTTATGAAAAAATATGAAATAACATGTGTGTATGTATTTTAATCATGGATGTTGAACTTAGTTGAGTTGAAATAATATTGTGTTAATTTGTAGTTATTTGCGGTTTTGAAGTTTATATTGTTTTGAAATCATGGATGTTGAACTTAGTTAAGTTGAAATCATGGATGTTGAACTTAGTTGAGTTGAAATAAGATGTATATGTGTATTTATGTATGTGTGTATGTTTATGTATGTGGTTATGTATGTGTTAATATGTATGTTTATGAAAAAATATGAAATAACATGTGTGTATGTATTTTAATCATGGATGTTGAACTTAGTTGAGTTGAAATAATATTGTGTTAATTTGTAGTTATTTGCGGTTTTGAAGTTTATATTGTTTTGAAATCATGGATGTTGAACTTAGTTAAGTTGAAATCATGGATGTTGAACTTAGTTGAGTTGAAATAAGATGTATATGTGTATTTATGTATGGATGTATATGTGTATGTGTATATGTATGTTGAATTGTGATTAAAATGGATGTATATGCGTATTTGTGTATGGATATATATGTGTATGTGTGTATGTATGTTAAATTGTGATTAAAATGGATGTATATGTGTATTTATGTATGGATGTATATGTGTATTTGTGTATGGATGTATATGTGTATTTGTGTATGGATGTATATGTGTATTTGTGTATGGATGTATATGTGTATGCGTATATATGTGTATTTATGTTTGTATTTCCCTAGTTTTAAATGTGTTAAGATAATTAATATTTGTTTGTAGACGCAGTTATGACGATTGATAAGACTTGGACTACTTTAGAAAATAAATTTTCTAAAGAATATCTTATTGGTCTTAAAGCATTCATGGAAAGGTGTAAGAATTATATGAATGGCCAAAATAAAGCTCGGTGTCCGTGTAATAATTGCAATAACAGTTATTGGTTTCCTCTTCCAACAATAGAGCGCCATATACATAATAATGGTTTTTGTCGATTTTACAAAACGTGGACGTATCATGGTGAATCATATGTTCCGTCACCGGTAGTTCCAGTCATACCTCAAACGACAGACCCAATACATGATTTTATTAACGATGTTCGTCAGGAGAATGTCCCACAAGAGGACAACACATACGACGACGACGAACCAATGAACACAACAGATACACCGATTGATACAAATGATGAACTTGCTGAATTACTGAAACTTGCCGACACCGAACTATACCCTGGTTGTGACGGGATGTCTTCATTGGATTTCTTGGCAAAACTGAGTCACATGAAGGCCATCAATAAATGGACCGATACATCGTTTGACCAATTGTTAGAATTTCTGAAAACTGTATTTCCGCTTGCTAAAATCCCACCGTCAAACTATGAAGCCAAGAAGATAATGAAGAAAGTTGGGTTAGGATATGAATCGATCCACGTTTGTAAGAACGACTGTTGTTTATTTTGGGGGAAGGATAACCAAGATTTGCAAAAATGTCCAATATGTGATGAAAGTAGATGGAAGGACGCAAACACTAAGGGGAAGAAAGTTGCCAACAAGGTTATGCATTACTTTCCATTAATTCCTAGATTAAAGCGTATTTATAGCTCAAGACACACTGCAAAGCATATGACATGGCATGCTTCTGGACGTTGCACGGAAGATGGTAAGTTACGTCACCCGGTGGATGGTACATCATGGAAAGAATTCGATTCAATGTATCCTGATTTTGCCAAAGAACCTAGAAATGTTAGATTAGGGTTGGCTGCTGATGGCTTCAATCCATTTGGGAACATGAGTACGTCGTATAGCATGTGGCCGGTAATACTGACAACATACAATACGCCACCATGGTTATGTATGAAAGAGTCTTCATTCATGCTGACATTATTAATCCCTGGCCCTAAATCACCTGGGAAGGACATTGATGTTTTTTTTAAGACCATTGGTTGATGAATTGAAAAGTCTTTGGTCGGACGGAGTCGTGACAAAAGATGCAGTTACAAACACTTTCTTCACATTACGTGCAATGCTTTTATGGACTATCAATGATTTCCCTGCTCGTAGTAGCTTGTCTGGTTGGAGTGGGCAAGGTTACTTTGCATGCCCAACATGTAAGGAAGACACTCCATCTGTTCATGTATTGGGAAAAACTGCTTATGTTGGACATAGAAGATGGTTACCAACAAATCATAAATGGAGGAAGGACAAGTCATTCAATGGTCAGAACGAGACTAGACGTCCTCCTAACAGGAAAACTAATTATCAGATTTTGGAACAACTTAATAAATTGCCGCCCCGTATTTCTGGGAAACATGTTCAGTTTGGTGGTAAGAAGAGAAAACGTGATTCCGATGTTGAATTGAATTGGACCAAGCGTTCTATTTTCTTCGAGCTTGAATATTGGTCTTCAATTCAACTAAAACATAATTTGGATGTCATGCATATCGAAAAGAATGTGTGCGAGAGTTTGTTGAATACGTTGATGATGAACAAGGAAAAATCCAAAGACACTAATAAGGCAAGAATGGTGTTAGAACAATGGAACATTCGACGTGACTTGTGGCTTGTAGATAACGGTCGCGGTAAGCTCTCAAAGCCTCATCCCAAGTTCTCTTTCTCAAACGCCGAAAGGAGTCTTTTTTGTCAATTCATTAAGGAAGTAAAACTACCTGATGGTTTTGGCTCTAACTTTAAACATAAGGTAACCGATAATGATACCCAAATAACGGGGATGAAATCACATGATCATCATATAATGATGCAACGGTTGCTTCCGATTGGTGCTCAAGCGTACTTGGATAAAAACATTTCAACACCAATAATTGAGATGTGCTTATTCTTTAAGCAACTTTGTGCTCGGAACTTGATGTCATCTGACATGCAAGATGCTGAGGAGAAGTTGATTAAAATTTTGTGTTCTTTCGAGCAAATATTTCCTTCGTCATTTTTTGACATAATGATTCATTTGGTTATGCATTTACCTGAGGAGGCCATTCAAGGTGGGCCAGTTTATATGAGGTGGATGTATCCATTTGAAAGATACATGAAAAAGCTGAAAAATTATGTTAGAAATAAGGCTAGGCCCGAAGGTTCCATTGCGGAGGGGTATGTCGCAGATGAAGCCTTAACTTTCTGTTCAAGGTATCTTGACGGTGTACCGACGAGATTTAATCGGCCGGACAGAAACGAAGATGCCCCAGTTCCCACACGTGAGTTTTATGTCTTCCAATCGCTATGCACACCTATCAGCAAGGGGGTTGATAAAAAAATGGATGGTGTGCTTTGGGCAAATCTAAATTGGTTTGTCCTTAACAACAGTTCTGAGATCGAAGAATACAAAGAGTAAGTATTTTCTATTTCGGGTTGTGTTTTCGTAAGTTATCTTTATAGTGATTATTATTAACGCAAGTAACATTATTTATAGTGAATTTATTACTCAAATGCCGCATGGAACTGACTTGGAAGCAAATTTTCCTAACTGATTTAAACAGAAGGTAAACTCATTTGTGTATAAAACCGATTATACAAACCGATCATACAAATTTTCCTAATTTTCTCTTATTTCAAATAGATCAACCGTCGGTGAGTAAATGATGAATCTAGTGTTAGTCCTCAGTTATTTGCTTTAGCAAATGGACCACGACATGCAAACTCTTACACCGCTTGTATAGTTAACGGTGTGAGATTTGTAGTTCATAGCCGAGACGTACGCCGTACAACTCAAAATAGCGGCATCTCAACAACTGGTCAAGATGGAACAAAGTATTACGGTTTGTTGGAAGAGATTCTGGAGCTAGGCTATCTAGACCGTTGTAAGGTTGTGTTGTTTCGATGTAAATGGTTTAAAACTAATAACAACAAACTTTGTGTCATTAAGAATAACATAACCAGTATTTCTACCCAAACTGAATGGTTTACAAATGATCAATACATTCTTGCAACACAAGCAGAGTAAGTTTTTTATCTTGACGAACCGTCTAAAGCCAGTCAAAGAGTTCAATCAATCAGACATTGGAAGGTCATCCAAGAGGTGAATCATCGGAAGATTTGGGATCGAGTTATTATAATGGAAAATAATGAAGCAGATTTAATTCATGGCAGCACTTCATCTGAGCTTTTGTTGTCTGCTGACTTAGATAATTTAACTTATGATGGTATGAGTAGAGATGAAGCTACAGAAGTCGATGTTTCCCTTGAGCATGTCAATGTAGAGGACGAGACATATGAAGATACGGATGAGGGTGAAGACGACGATGCAAACCAAGTTGTTGACGTTTCTGATAATTCAGATGATGAATCAGACGAATTTAATAATGATTGTGGAGAAGATTCTTATCACACCGATGAATCCGATTGATTGTAATTTTTAATTTTAACCGAATCATTTATTATGTTTGATCTATTATGTTTATTGAATTGTTTTTTTCAATTATGTGTTTAGCTAATGATTCAATTACGGTATATTTGTATACTTATATAATCTTTTTTTACAGATGGCAGACGTGGCCCGAGGTCACGGTGGGGATACCTATGGTCGTGGTCCACCTGGTGGTGGTCCTCCCGATGATGATCGATCGTGGCAGCCGCCACGACAATGCGAGGTCAGTGATGACTCCGGCAGCGGCAGCGGACGAGGTATGACCAATTTTTTATACTATTATCTTTTAAAATGAAAATATATAATTTACATAGAATTTTTATACTATTATCAATTTGCAGGACAAGGCAAGCGTGGAAAGACCACACTTCAAGGTATACGAAAGAGAAATCCACAAGGAAATTTGCTCACAATTGAATTTGAGCAAGGTACGCATGACACCTACAAACCTGTGGGTGTCAATCAGGCGACCTTTGCTTCACTGGTTGGCACAATCGTTGACAGATTTCCTCAAAACTACAAGAGCTGGAGAAAGATACCTGCGGATTTGAAGGCGACTATCTGGGCTGACTTACAGGTTAAGTTTTTGATAATTAAATTCAGTGATTAAATATATATACACTAAGCTATTTGTTTTCATAATTTGCAGATGTATTTTGATATGACTCCCCACGAAGGCCTGAGGGCAGGCATTGAGAAATATGCTGCAAACCGGTATAAAGATCACAAATACCGGTTCAAGCAAAAGCATTTTAGCAAAATAGGCGGGGAGGACAGGGTTGATATTTCTGATGTTGTGCCACCTGATATGCAAGAATCTGAATGGAAAGGCTATGTGGATTACTACACTTCTCCTGAAGTCAAGGCTCGGTCTGCAACCAACAAGTCCAACAAAGGGAAGCAGACGATCAAGGGACATGGCGGCCGGACATCTTTAGCCCAATGTCGTTATATGTTTGTAAGTTATTTTAATCTAATGTGTTTATAACTTGTTTTATGTGTTTGTAAGTTACTTTTATATTATTATATAACTATAAAATGTGTTTACAGCGGGAAGATGGTTCTGATGAATCTGGGAGTGCCATATTAGCATATCGTCGCTTCTATACCGATTCAAGCGGTAATTTCTATCAACCTGAACCCGCTGCATACTATGTAAGTAATGTACACGTCTTACAATTTTATAAAAATAAAGTAATATATAAAATCACCATATATATAACATTGTTTATTTTTTTTGTAAACTATAAAGGAGCAAATGGTCGCGCTTCAACAACAACATCCAGAAATGTCAGAGAAACAGATCATGCGCCAGGTGTGTATGGATGTATCTGTTCCCAATTCTTATTTGTTATACAAATATATTTCTGGATATATAAAATGGATTAATATGTATATTTGTGCATATGTATATGGGTGGATGATATGAATATGTATGTGTATATATTAGAATGTATGTATATGTGTGTATGAATGTATATGGGTATTGAGATTAAAATGAATATATATTTGTGTATGAATGTATATGGGTATTGAGATTAAAATGGATTTATATGTATATTTGTGTATGAATGTATATGGGTATTTATGTATGAATGTGTATGTGTATATATTAGAATGTATGTATATGTGTGTATGGATGTATATATGTATTTATGTATGGATATATATGTGCATGTGTATGGATGTATATATGTATTTATGTATGGATGTATATGTATATGTGTATGGATGTATATGTATATGTGTATGGATGTATATGTGTATTTGTGTATGGATGTATATGTGTATTTATGTATGGATGTATGGATGTAAAATAGATGTATATGCGTATTTGTGTACAGGTGTTGGGGGAGCGGCCCGGGTGGGAACGTGGCATCGGTCCAATACCGAGCGTGCCTTCACAACCCCCACCGCCACCTCATAGAACAGATCAGCGGATGTTCTCACAATCTGAGGTTGAGGAGATAGTAGCAGCGAGACTGGCCAGAGAGCAAGAACAGATGATGGCTAATATGATGGCACAAATGCAAAGTCAAATCCAAAGCCAAGTCCAGAGCGCGTTGAGGAGAAGTGGTCATTCTCAAGAAGATGAAGAAGATGAAGATGATGAAGGTGGGTCGTCATAGGATTGTTTGATGGTTTTTAGTGATTGTTATGACTATTTTAAAACATTTGTTTGTGTAACTTTTAACTTATTAAATTTGGACAATTTTTTGTTTATATGCTATGTTTTACGATTGGTTTGATGGTTTTGATAGTGTATACTGATTTAAAACAGCAGGTTTGGTCTGGTACCCAGAAAAATCTGGGTGGATTGCTGCAAATGCAGCAAAATTATTAAAAAAAAATTCGTTTTTGCGGCGATATATCGTCGCAAAAAAGAGTAGAATATATTGATAAAGATCGCCGCAAAAAAGATTTTGGTCAAAAAATTTGCGGCGATATATCGTCGCAAAAAAGAGTAGAATATATTGATAACGATCGCCGCAAAAAAGATTTTGGTCAAAAAATTTGCGGCGATATGTCGCCGCAAAAAAGAAGCACTCGTCGCAAAAAATATCGTCGCAAAAGATTTATCTCAGAATTTCATTTTTTTTAAAATAAGTGGGGCCCACAAAAGAAATCGTCGCAAATTTCGTCGCAAATAACATTTTGCGACCACTTTTTTACGGCGACAGTTTTGCGACGATATTTTCGTCGCAAATAATATATTGCGACGAAAAATGAGTTTTTTGCGACGATATTAATCGCCGCAAAAAATCCTTTTTCTTGTAGTGATATTGATGAATACATATTAAAAATGGTATAAAATATGACATAAAGAACTGATATTTAACACAATGAACGTATAAACACAATGACTGTTATTTAACACAATGATCAAAATGTTATTTATCTTTAAGACAATAGAATGACACGTGTCAAACATACAATTATTCTTACACTTTTTAGAATAGATACCATTTTTTATTATAACTCTACAATAATTTAACAAAGAAGATAAAGATTTATAATTTTACATGTATGTGCATAACCCCCCCCCCCCCCCCCCCCAAAAAAAAAAAAAAAAAAAAAAACCTTTTGAACCATGAATAGATAATAAAAAAACCAATGACTTTGCCTTATTTGGGAATAAAATTGCAAAACGTTTATGCTTGTTTATCAGCCAGTAATATATTAGATCTAACAAAATTTTAGAGTAGTAAAGTTTGTGAATTTTGAAGGATTTTTGTAAGATTTTTCTTAAAACTCTTGCAGTGAATCCAACAATCCCAAGTTTCGATAAATTATGCAAATGAGAAGAAATTGTGTCAAAATGGCAGCAATAAGGGTTTTTAGCATAGTTGAATGCGATGACGTATGTTTCGGTACATCAAAGCATAAGTTATATATAGCAATGTCCGTCGTATAACAGCTAACAAAGTTTTCATCCACTTTAATTAATGTGGTTCATATGTTGTCAAAGAAACATATATCTAGATGAAATTAAGGGAAATATTAGGCGCACCGTAAGTATTTTGAAAAAAAACCGATTCAAACCGTGACATATTGGCCAAACCGTGACATATTGAAGCCTAAATGTCACGGTTTGGCCAAACCATGACATATTGGGCTTCAGAAAAAGTTCTGCATCTCGGGGTTGGGTTAATTATTGGGAGTGGGTTTCTTGATTTTAGTGGTGTATATGTCACGGTTTGGCCAAACCGTGACATATTGGGTATAACATTTAATTTTTTTAATTTTTTTATAATATAAATGTAAGATAATTTATTTAATTTGTAACTTCTAATATTTTTATAGAATTCAAATTTTATTTTATTTAAATTTTTAGTATTACGTACATATATAACAAACTAACTAACACTTAAAAACTAACTTATAAACATCAATTTTTATTAAGTATATATGATTCGTAGTCCTCAAAAATTAATTTATTCAATAACATAACACATGATTTGTTTACCAAATTTTAATTAATTTATGTAAATATTAAGAATACAATATTTTAGTTTATTCTAGTTCACAAAAAATATGAATTAATGTATTTTAGCTTTCAAGAAGTAAATTTTAATGTATTTTAATTTTCAAGAAATATAAATTAATGTATTTTAGCTTTCAAGAATTAACTTTTAATGTATTTTAATTTTCAAAAATTTGAATTAATGTATTTTAGTTTTCAAAAAGTAACTTTTAATGTATTTCAATTCTTAAGAAATACCATTTAATTTATTCCACCACTCAAAAAAATATCTCAAAAATATCTCAAACCGTGATCTTTTGGCCAAACCGTGACATTTTGATTTAAAAAAATATCTCAAATGTCACGGTTTGGTCAAACCGTGACCTTTTGATCCGGTTTCTCCTCAAAGTGTCACGGTTTGACCAAACGGTGACCTTTTGATCCGGTTTCTCCCAAAAAACACATGCGGTGTCCCCAGCAGGACCCGAAATTAAACCCACAAATAAGGGTGATTTAACAACTTTAGATTCAACAACAAATCTGTGATTAATTTGTAATCCAAAAAAGAAACTCTATTTAGAGTATAACGAGTAACTATAAATTACTAGCCAAATACATTGTCACCATAAGAAATGACCAAATAGGTCATCCATGTAGCATCATAATTGGTAAATAATCAATAAGTAGTATTTAACCTCACGCGTTGCGGTGAGAGCGTCAAACCATATCAAATAGCATCAATATCACACCGTCGCTAGCGACCACCAACACCAGAAAAACTCGTAAAACATGCATATATGAAAAGTTTACAAAATAATGCCCAATAAAATGGAGCCTAAAGCAACTTCTTTAAAAGAAAGCCCATTGGACTGCCCTAGTGTTACATAAACAAAGTTGCCAATGAGAGAGAGATTAGAGAGTATGAAAAAGTTGAACAGAGCTTCTTCTATACTTCATAATTCTGCTTTTGTCTTGCACCAACAAATGTAAAGGAAATTCATAGACGGAAAGTACGGAAACCATATATAATTTAGTCACTTACAATGTTTTCAGAACCGGATAGGATGTCGAACCGGATTTTTTACTGGTTTGGTGGTCGGACCGATCGGACCGGTTGGACCGGATTTAACTATATTTTAATTATATTTATATATGTAATTAAATATAAGTAATTTATATATGATTTATATATATTATATAGTTATATATAAAACTTAACTATATTTGTATATCCGACGTACTAATTTATGGTTTAACACCCCGTTTTTACCCACTTAAATCAAAAAAAAAAACCAAAACCGGTCCAAACCGGTCCGGTTTTCCGGTCTGACCAGCGGTTCGGGACGAACCGGCCGGTTCGACCAGTAGAAAACGATTCATCCCAGACCGGACTAGACCAGGCACCGAATCCCGGTCGGACCGGCCGGTCCGATCCGGTCTCAACAACATTGGTCACTTATGTATATTTTTCTCATGCATATTTTTCTCATATTGCACCACCAAACGATCAAATCAAGTTACATACGTCGCCGCCGCACATGTTTATTTTTATATATTTTTGAGTTGAGCTACGTTTTGACGTAAGTTTTGTTTGGGTTCGAGTCGACTATCATACGTTTTCATTTAACGGTATAAATTCAAATTACTCTACATTTCGATGTAAATATAGTTCGGAAATGAGTTGATTCAATTGTAGTATGTACTTTATCACGCCACGTACAGCACCGCCGCTACGTGCAAGCGTTAAAAAAACTAGTTAATACTTGTAAAAAAAGTTGATTATTTCATAAATTATAAAATTTGTGACTTATATGACAGATTTAGTTTCAACTAGCAAGTTGCTAGAACTGAGAGATTAACCATAGAATACAAAGACCAAAAATTAAAATTACATCAATCTAGTCATACTATAGACTTGTTTGATAATCACAACCACCCCAATTTCACGATGGTCAGGACTAATATAAATAACCAAAAATTTGGTGGCTAAAATACGAATATAAAAAATTTGGTGTCAATTGAAAAATGTTAGCTTGTGCCGTCCAGAAAAAAGAAAAATGTTGCTTTGTGATGTGATCGTTGTTCATTCAAAGTAGTTTCATATTGTTTTTTTTTTGTTTTCCTTTCGCTACCTTTGTATTTCTTTCTTAAATTGTATCTTTACGTCATAACTTCCAAACTTTCCTTGTGTTCGTCTTTATTAGATGAGTTTGCCACGGGTCATTTACCATTGTTTCTCTCGTGTGGACATTTGGGTTCATCCGGATCGAGTTGGGGCCATGTTTTCTTCAAACTCCTAGTGGGTATCATTGAGGTTTATTTAACGACAAGCACCAGAAGGAGATTCACTATCTGATGTTCTTATACGTTTGCTTGAAGAGGATGATTATGACATTAAGGGGATGGGGTGCTACTTCATGGTATGCCTCGTAATGTTTCCCACATCGATATGAGCAAATGTCGATTGTATGTGTTACCGCGTAACCAAAAACAATACTATTAGTGTCTTCGTTACGATAAGCTTTTCTATTTTTCCATAAACAGCAAAAAAATTGTTATAATGTCACTAATTAACCTACTTTCCTAGTCACAAGTGAGACCAAGTCAAACATTAAATAACACATATACACGTACCCCATCTTGTCTTCGACTTAATACACTAGTTGTTGTCTTATGAAAGCAACGTTATATTCAACAATAATATAATACACATTACATCCAACAGTATTTATATATATAATATATTGTTATGTATTCTAACTTGCGTTAGGACAATAAAATCCTATGTTTTTATATACTAATTAAGACATTTTTTAATCAATGGCCGCTCAAGGATTATATATGATAACTCTTGCATATACATAATGGCTATAAAAGGATGAATAATAATCTTACAATGATCATGTGACTAATTATAAACTTTCTTTTCTTATAACCATGGTTATGAACAAGCTCTTGAGGTTTGGTAGAAGGCAACTTCAAACAGTTGCATCTAGAGATATCATCAAACCCTCTTCTCCAACCCCTTCTCACCTCAAAACTTACAATCTCTCATTGCTCGATCAAATCGCGATGAACGCGTACATGCCTATCGTTCTATTCTATAAAAATTTTGGCCATGACAAGAAGTACCTCGAGTTGAAAAACTCGTTATCACAAACGTTATCACAGTACTATCCGTTTGCGGGTAGGCTGGCGAAGAGCAGCCCAACCTACGTCGATTGCAACGATGAGGGCGTTGAGTTTATTGAAGCATACAAAGATTGCGAGCTTTCAAATTTCGTCAAACATTCACACCAGGAAGATCTAGATCAGTTCTTTCCGGATAATCTCATTTGGTACAACTCGAACCGTTATGATGAAAAGAATAGCATGATCACTAGACCATTAACCGTTCAAGTAAGTCGTTTTACGTGTGGAGGAGTTGCGATAGCAGCATCTTTATCCCATAAGATTGCAGATGCAAGCACCATGTTACATTTTTTTAATCATTGGGCCACAATGACACGTTCTATAAAAGATGCAACACAAATCAATCCCCATATTATTTCCCATCAAACTAGAAATATTATTTTGCCAAAAGACTTATCACTTAGAAAACAACATGGTGATTATGTCACAAGGAATTTTATATTTCCTAACACAAAACTTAATAACCTAAAACGAGACGTCAAATCCATGACCACGAAAGCCCAACAGCCGATCATGAACCTTACTCGAGTCGAAGCTCTAACATGGCTACTACAAAACCGTCTAGTGGCAGCATCAAGAACTTTCAAGGCGAAGGGCGTTTGTCAACTAATGAGTATGAGAAACACTTTGGCTGACACTTTGCCTATGACAACCGTAGGAAACCTTTTCTTGATGACCGACTTCCCTACACGCGATCAAAGTGATCTCTTGCCAGATAGATTCATCGGTGAAGTCAGGAAAGCTAAGATGAATTTTCGACGTATAAGTAATCTTGAAACCGCGATTGAAGTGGTTGCTGGGAGATGTTCTGATGAGGCTGCTATGATGGAGACGGTAGAAAGACTTGATGGGTATTATTTATACACTAATTTGTATGGATTACCGGCGTACGAGATTGATTTCGGGTGGGGGAAGCCTGTGAAGATGAGTGTTGCTGGAGCTCTAAAGAATGTGATTGTGTTGATGGACACTCCTAATCGTGATGGCATTGAAGTGTTGGTGTCATTAGAAAGACAAGAAATGGAGATGGTTCTAAAGGACCCTAAGTTGTTGGCCTTGGTTTAGCTGATTTGTTTCTTGTTTGTTTAGTGTGTTAAAGTAATGCGAATGTGTTTGGTGTAGAGTGGTTTTTATGTCAAAATCGATTTTAATGAATGAAAACTTATATTGTTTCATTTATAATAATAACATCTAAGAATAACAGCAACAATAGTAATAAGTTAATTATAAAAAAACTGATATTGTTTATCGCGGTTCATAGGTTTTGGTACTAAACTAAACATGGATATGGATTTTGAGTTTCAACAAGATATGAAGACTTAAATAACTAAACATGGATCATGGAATACTAAACTAAAAAAAATTGAGATTTTAAATGTAAAAAAGTAAAAATAAAAATTAAATTATGAAATCCGGTCCAACCATTATGTCCGGTTCACCGGTCTGACCAGTACAAATATAAAAGATCTACATACGTATAATTGGACTTGTTTTATGACCGGTTCAAGATCAGTCTCATATGCTATTCGATGTTTCATCATCTCAATATGTAATGCTCTAAAGTCTAAACTTCCAGTTTCATATGGGTAAATGTCAAAATTAGTAAATCCAAATATTAATCAACCCAAAACAAAACGTTTACACCGAAAGAATTCTAAACAAGAACTTAAACAAAACAAAAGAAACACTCAAAACCAGAACAAGACAAACAAAGTGAATAAGATACAGTAAACCCTAAAACACAAACGAAGAAGAAAATTTTAGAGCAAACCGACAGAGACAAGCTTCTAATGATGATCTGGTTCTCAACATGAGATAAGAGATAAAACTCTTAGCTAAATCGAAGAAGCTGAAGATAGATCAAGCTATATGTGATATGAATAGATGAAAACCACATTAGGGATCAAATTTTAAAACCCCCAATATACTTCCTCTGTTTGAATATCTCTCTTGATTAGTAAGTCTGATGGCAAGATATAGAAATATGAAATAAGCACACTAAGCCCTTCGAGCTTTATCTTTGACAAAAAATCTCCGTCAACTTTCCAAAGCTTCTAATTTTAATCTAGCTTCTAATTTTAATCTGCTTCAAGCTAAGTAGCATAACCTCACGAGCACAGCAGACCATCATCACATCATCATCATGTAGATAGAATAAACAACAAACAATTAGAGAACAATTATATGAATTATATGTTGGACATTGAATTGACACTAGACATATATTTCAACACGCCCCCTCAATTCAATAGACAAATATATTAAACAAATTTATCAACACAACCAAATACTTAATAGCCAGCAGCCCTTTTCCATAAAATATACACCCTTTCTGTCTATTTTGTTGAACATTCACTAAAACAAAGAAAAGCAAATGAAAAAAATCTAAGTTTTTTGCATGTTTATAGTGAGCGAAACAAAACACCCATAGTTGTATTAAAACCTTGCAATGTTTGCAATAAAAAATGGATCAAAAGAAACCAAATACAGTGATTATTAAGACAGGTGAGGAAGAGCTAGCAACTGCACATAAGCAAGACATATCTACCTAACTCCAGAAAGAAGTTAATACATTATACTTTTAATAGAAAATGTACCTTTGAAGAAAGAACAATTTTACACATCAAAAGTCAATGTAATACCAATTAAAGCTTGACTAAAGCAAATCAAACAAACAAAAGAAATGTGTGACAAAATAGATGATGCAACAAAGAATGGGAAACCCCAAGAGTCAAAAACACAAGACAACTCCTAAGAATGAAACCTTGACGAATGCTTCTACAACATGTTCAAAAAAAATTTATTCAAAATATGATAACAGAAACACCAAGCAAGATTCAATATGACATTAGCTAGTGAAGCGTAACAAGAGCCTTTTGTATACACAAAAATATATAAGACTTCATAAAAGAAAAGGCTTCAAATTGAATAGGGACTTTGAATATACATTTAAAGGAAAGAAATCAGAAGACCAAATTCTGATTAAGATAGACAGAAACCAAAATTATGATATAATGAACTATAACATAATTATGGGAAAAAGGAGACAAATCAGAAAATTATTCTGATCAACAATGAATCACAAAATTCAATAACCAAATCAGAAACATATCGGATAAACAGAGAAAAGCCACACAACTTTTAAGAACTCAGAACCATGTCTGAAGATAGAATTTGTGAAAAACTTAAAGACTAATTTGACTTGTTCAAAACTTTTACAACTTTACAAGAGAAATATCTAAAGAGTACTTGTAAAGAACATAAAGACTAATTGAACCAAGCAAAAACTTTTACAACTTCACAAAGATAACGAATCATAAGATTCAAGAAACTAGACTGGTATCGATAAGAATATCATATGCTATACCAAACTAGAAAACACAACCATTAAAGAATTTCCGAGTGAACACAAAGCACATGATTTGCAATCAGAAAATAACACATCTCACACAAGAGAAGACATACAAGGCTGAAAGAAATATTCAAGAACAATCTTGACAATACAACTGGTTAAAGTTACATGTACCGCACATTTCAACTAACTAGAAACAAGATTACACTTAGTAAGAGATACAGGTCAAAAATCATCATAAAACCAAACACATATATAAGGTTTTCATGATACAAAATAAAACCCATCAAGACATTATCATAGTCGAAAGACTTTCTATTTTTCACCGTTCGAGAAAATATTGGATCATACAAAATTCGAGACAATTACTATTAGTATCCATATGAAACATCAAACTGATTTTAAGAAATTTTGATATTTTTCCAAGTGATTTTTACTTATGTAAATATAAGACATCATTTCAAATTCTTCAAGCAAAAATTTTAGAAACAAACAAAAACAACCTCACAAAACCACAGTTTTAAATTGAAAATTTCAATTAGACAAACTTAAAAACACTATTAAGAAAACCTTCAAAACAAAAACGACTTAAATCGGTACACATTTTGAACAAAAACACATAATAAAAGACAAGACTATCACTGAAACCTAAGATACCATCATGACCAAAAAAACTTACAATACTTAGAGTTCTTATATTCATTAAAACAAACATAGAATTCCTTGGAGCAGTCACGCGAACATCCTAGTAAACAAGCATTAGGCTACAAAAGAAAAAATGCCTAAAGAAAGGAAAATTTCTAAATAGAACTTTGATAGCGTTTCCCACCGTTTAACTACTTTAGAAAAGTTTTGATGATTCTCACTTTATCATGCACAATACTGTGCACAATAAGTTTTGACCATAACAAATAACTCCTAACATGCAACAATGAGAAATAGATCTAGCAGAACCAAGAAATTAGACATAGATAGCTACAAAATAGAATAAAAAATTTCTGATTTTCATACTTATCTAAAACAGCATACAAAACTTAGTTACATGTTAAAAATCATAATTGAAGTTCAACAATTACAAAATTATTTTTCAGTTTTGAAAGTAACCCAGAAATCACCAATTTAAAAAACTAAATCATAACATAATAAGATGACATTCATTTCCCACACTAACAAACTTGTACTTTCACATATACCAAAATCTGTTTCAACAGTATAGACCAAGGTTAGAATTAAACAAAAAACTCAACACTAAGAGCAAATCAATTCAAGCTACCACAGATGTTCAATCAAGTATCATTCTAGCAAAAAACAACAAAATACTAAGACAGTAAAGTCATGCCAAAGTTCTAATTATAGTTTCATCACAACAGCATTATTAGGATAATAGGATTAACACCAACAATAAGAAGCACATGAGGATATACAACACGTTCAATGCACAAATAGACTGGTTGTCAGCCACCGGTGATCAATACATTCAATGCCGGTCTTCCTAACCCGACCACAATATGCCTAACAGATATCATATGTGAAAGACACAAGAAATAAAGATATTAAGATACGATGACATACAGTGGTTATACGAAGAGAATAGCAACTAAGCTGGAACCTTTCACTTGAGATTCAGTTTTAGCTTGGAACGCCAGAAGCAACAATAGTCACATCATTCACCAAGGGATATAAGCCTTCAAGAACATCACCGTTGATTGTCAGTTTGCAGCCTGATCTTGAAAAAGCAAATGATAGCCAATCCATTGATATTCCTAAATTGCTACTAGATCTAACCCTTCTTGATACTAGCATTATATTATGTTCCTTGTAGTGGTCATCATAGATAACGAAAGATGCAAAAATTTGCAGTGAAAGTCAACAAGGTTCATATGAGCAGAGAGTTAAATCAATTACTTGTATCCATAGAACTCTATACTTAGGTCATTTCTGAAATTAGAGAAAACCTTGACAATGGCATGATAGATCGACGAACAAAGAATATCGGAAGGTCAAAGTCGTTTTTCGATGTGCATATACGACATGAACATGAGTGCCATGAACAAGATGTAATTAGAACAAATTAGGGTTCATGGAATGGAACCCTTAGATCTCTTAATCCTCACACTCAGATGAGAAATCTATAATTAGGAACACCAAAAATTTGGGTTTCTTGAAAATCCTATTCTCAAACATTTGGATGTGAACAGCGGAAAGAACCCAGAATCTAACAAGACAATCGACCAGAGCCTAGAGCTCTGATACCATGTCAAAATTAGTAAATCCAAATATTAATCAACCCAAAACAAAACGTTTACACCGAAAGAATTCTAAACAAGAACTTAAACAAAACAAAAGAAACACTCAAAACCAGAACAAGACAAACAAAGCGAATAAGATACAGTAAACCCTAAAACACAAACGAAGAAGAAAATTTTAGAGCAAACCAACAGAGACAAGCTTCTAATGATGATCTGGTTCTCAACATGAGATAAGAGATAAAACTCTTAGATAAATCGAAGAAGCTGAAGATAGATCAAGCTATATGTGATATGAATAGATGAAAATCACATTAGGGATCAAATTTTAGAAACCCCCAATATACTTCCTCTGTTTGAATATCTCTCTTGATTAGTAAGTCTGATGGCAAGATATAGAAATATGAAATAAGCACACTAAGCCCTTCGAGCTTTATCTTTGACAAAAAATCTCCGTCAACTTTCCAAAGCTTCTAATTTTAATCTAGCTTCTAATTTTAATCTGCTTCAAGCTAAGTAGCATAACCTCACGAGCACAGCAGACCATCATCACATCATCATCATGTAGATAGAATAAACAACAAACAATTAGAGAACAATTATATGAATTATATGTTGGACATTGAATTGACACTAGACATATATTTCAACAGTAAAGCCCAAAGCTCTAACAACTTGTGGAAACCAAACAAATAAACGAGGAGCATAAGAAAAACAATTAATATACGCATAATTTGATTATTACATATTTTACAACCAAATAGATCAAATGACCACATTGGTATACACCAATAGTAGTCTACAAACATGCAATAGACCACTTATAATTTATGTAGAATTAAGTGCGCACCAAACTGAGGTTGTAACGTGACGATGAGGTGTGGAGCGTGCGAGTACGAAGGAGATAACTCAAAAGAGAAGCGTCGAAGAATCATAGCGAGCGCCATTTTTGCTTCCATCATAGCAAAATTTTGCCCAATACATATGCGCGGGCCCCCTCCAAATGGAACATACGAGGCTTGTCCTTTGGTCGCGTTTGACACACCTTTAGAAAATCTCTCAGGGTTGAACTCCTTCACATCACGTCCCCATAGATCGCGATCATGATGCAAAAGGATGGTGTTCAATTGGATATGAGTTCCGGCCGGTAATGTTATGTTCGCTAGTTTTGTTTCGTCATGTATCATCCTTCCTAATGCTGCTCCTGGTGGATATAGTCTAAGAACCTCGTTTAAAATCATATTTACCTACAAAACAGAATATTTGAGAGAAATCTATGCACTTATGCTACTATTAGTGAGGCATGAAGCATATAGATAAATGATTAGCAATGCCAAAGGATAAATACTAAAAACATATATTTCTTTTTATACTATATAAATTAGAGGACTTTTAGCTAGAGACAAACCAATTTGTTCATAGTTGTTCGTTGAAGATAGGATCCATCAATTGGTAATTCCTGGATGAAGGTCCTTAGGGGAAACTAGGTATTGGTAAGAATTCACTGATGGATCAGCGACAACAATTGTCGATGGATCGTCTATAGACACCCCATCAACGGAGAGCATCGTCTGAACGTCATGGCAGTATCATCGACTGATTTCAGACAGAATGTTCAACTTTCGATATTATGGTCGACTTTTAGTGGACCTTTCACTAACAGATCAACTATGAACGTTTCGCTGACAATTAAGCGATGGGTAATCACCGATGGAACCGTGACGACCACTAAAGTGTTGGTTATTTTCATTTTCTTTGTATTTTGATCCATCTTTCAGATAGATCCACCCATCAGTGAAAGTCATTTTTCTACTAGTTGTCATGATGATAGATTCACACATGTTATTACTGAGAAAACAAGTTCCTTTTGTTTGCATACGTACGATTCAACAAATATGTTTGAGGGCGTATGTATATCTACCTCGTATGGTATACTAGTAAGAACACCAAGTATGAAAACTTACAACTTTTAGACGACTTAGGTCATCATATCGGGTTTCTTCTCCCCAAGTAGTTCTAAAACTTCATTTCTAGCACGTGTTTGCCAATCTTTGTATTGACTTAATAAAAGCATAGTCCAAACAAGCAAATTGGAAGTGGTCTCTTGACCAGCAAAGTAGAAAAGTTTGCACTCTTCAATTACTTCCTCTATGCTTAGTCCGAAATAACTGCCCCCATTGTGTTTGATTTCATTGTAGTTCGAATCCAAAAGAACGCCTAAAAGATCTTCGTTATCAACGTCCCCAACATTGTTCATCATGGCTACCCTCTTGTCGATTATACTTCTTATCGAAGCCCTCACTTCTCGCTCAATTTCTTTAATCCTCATGTTGGATCGCGTTGGCAAAAACCTATGGAATCAATTACAGTATTTATTGTAATATTACCTTTACAATAATTAGAGTATATAATTTGATTAGATTTCTTTTGTAATTATCTTTATAGTACTCCGATAATAGTTGATTAATTATACATATTACTTCACAATGTTTGCATTATCATATGTAAACAACTTATGAACGATTGTTTTTCAAATACGGTGTGATAAAATTACTCACCTAGATCCTGGAAAGTAAAACGATTGTTCAGCCATTATGACAAGCTCAGCTTGTTCTTGTTGAAGTCGAGATATTCGTCTTCCTTCCTGAAAACTACTACCAAACGCTGTACGTGATATCACATCGCTAGTAAATGACTGAAGATGAGGCCATACATCCACTTCACATGAGTTCTCATCACCAGATAACATTTCTTCCCATTTTTTGATCATCTCATTGCAACTAACATAAAATGCAGGTACCATATGCTGCCACCAAATAATATTATTATCTTAAAATTAATCATGTTTTTTTTACTCGAAAACATAATCTAGGCAAGAACAAGAAACCTTAAGTTTCTCGAAATGGAATGCAGGATTGATGATTTTCCTATGTTTGATCCATCGGTCGGCGTTGGTGTCGATTAGCCCTGTTGCTAGCAGCTTTGTTAAGGGATTGTTAACACTTGGTTTTTGGAACTGATGATAGTTAGCTAATATCTCTCGTATTATAAGCGGTTCAGATATTTGCACCACCGGTTTAGACCCCATCCATGTGAAACAAATTTTACCTTCGTACACAAATAAGTCAAATAAATATATGTATATTTTAAGCTAATTTATGCATTGATAATTTCATGTAATTCTTAAAAAAAAAAAAAGGGTAAAAGCTTAAACTAATTAAAACAAAATATTAATAAAAAAAAACTCAATAACTTATTAGAAACGAGGATGATGAATAGATCGAACTATTACTGCACACCACTTGTCATGTGTATTCTATTTTTTCTTTTCTTTTTCTTTTTTAACTTTTTTGTTTGTTTATATTTGTTGCTGTTTTGTTTTTTCTGCACATCAAAAATGTAATGGTGCATACCACATTTTGCATATTTTTATCTATGATTAGATGGGACTGGTCAAATTTGGTATCTTTTATAAATTGGAGTATATAATATTTTATAAAATTCAAGATATACTATTATAATATTACTATTTTTTCCTATGTTTCGACATTAATTATATTTAAAACCGAATCATGCGACTTAATATTGTGCTTAACTAGCTAGTTTATTTTTATTCTTCATATAAAGTGATTAAGCAAATACAAATTTTTCGATTATAGTACATTACCTTCTTTAAGTATAAATCAATCAATTGAAATAGAGTTGATGTCCTTATTTTGTATATATGTGCTTAACCTTAGTTGGTGTAAACATATATTTGGATTGTGTTTTTAATAGCAAATTTATATTATATTAATTATCAAGTTTTGTATGCATTGTAAGTTGTACTATATGTTTTATAGATTGTACTTACTTTTTTTCTATTTTTTAATCTTCAATTTTTTTTATTTTAACCCGATACTTTTACATCTTTATAATGTAACTTTATATTTTTCTTACTTTAACTTTGATTCCATATATTTTTCATATATTATAAATTTTTTATTTACTTTTTGTCTAAATTTTACAAGTTAACACAACGTAACGTGCTTGTGTTATTTAACGTTATTTTTTAGTTTAACGGCCCTGTCACAACGCCCTGATCCTAGATCGATTTACATATTGATTTATATGTTTTATGTTCCGCTTGTGTCACCGCGTGGTTCAACGTTTTTACGTTTACTTTCATTCGATATATTTTTTTACCTTTTTATGATTTTTTTGGTGTTGGTGGTCATTGACGGTGGTGTGCCATTAATGTTACTTGGCATGATTTTACGCATCCCGTCGCAATACGTGGACCTTAATACTAGTTAGATCTAAACTATAATATAAACATTGATGTCATAAGATAATAACGCTTAAACTATTACTCTTAGAAGTGAATATTCTTCAACACATGCAATAGTTATATTATAATAACTTATATAATATTCAATGTTGGATCATTTTTATAAGAAAAATATTATAGAATAGTAATAAAATTTCAAATGTATTTTTTCTTAATTTATTCAATCATATTTTATTAAAATTGAATCACTAAGTTATCAAATCGAGTTATCATTAGATTTTTTTTAGTGTCAAGAAAGAAATGAAAGAGAAGCTAGATATGGAGGTGGAGATTTCAAATATACGTTATTATGTTAAAAAACATATTAAATATTAAAAATAAATAAAATATACCTAAAAATCATGTCACCACTTCATAACAACATAAAAAAAAAAAAAAAAAACAATATTTCATAATTAAAACAAAAAAAAACATTTTAAAAACTTTAATTTAAATAAGACATAAAAACCGAGCGACTTAATTGTGCACTAAAATTGTAAAACTAGTGATCGGTTTGTGATCGAAACCGAACCATTCATTAAATTTGGAATTGTTTGTGTATGTCGTTAGTTGATTGTTGATTTTATTTTTCTGGGTCACAAACTTCAGTCAAGTGCCAGTCTATAATATTATAACAATCTATATCAAACATAACTCAACAAACATTACAAGCACTTGCACATACCGTAATTAGCGACAACCTTATGGACAAAAGGCAAGACACGAGGAACTATATCATCGGTTATACCGATGGGTTTAGCTTTAGCTTCAACTATCAACTTCACCATCTCTTTCAAGTCTCCAAATAGAAACTTATAAGAGTTACCTTCAAGGCCTTGTTCTCTTAGAAACCTCTCCATTTTTTTCGGTTTGAACCACACCATGTTCAAAAGTCTCAATGCAAATGAGACCAACATTACTATTAATACACACCCAACATAACACATTGTGTTAACCTCCATATTTGAGGGGTGGGGTGTCCAACTAGAGGTTTTAGAGTTAATGATTTGGTGTTGTACGATGATATGTGGAGAATGATGAGTACTTATAGAAGTGTGATATTCACTCGACTATTTATATATGGATTAAGTAATTAGATTTATGCCCCAATGTATGTTTTGATTGTCATTTACTAATGGTCCCATCCTCATTCCACCAACCGTGTAAACATAATTATTCATTTTAAAAGGGTTATATGTGGTGAAATTAACCGTTCAATTATATAAGAAGGTTGTTGAATAATTTCATTATAAGATAAGATTATATACAATACCAATCTTAGTTAGTGTTTGTTTAAAATAACTAAAATAATCATATATAAATTTATTCAAAATTTATTATAAACGATAAATGATAAATATCTAGTAGGTTTACCCTGATTATCAGGGTTATAATATTTGTTAGCATTAAAAGAATTAATGTAAGAAAAGTAAGACTATGGGCAGGGAAGTACACTCTAAGCACAATATAATAAAAATCATAATTGTTGACTTTTCTTAGTATCATTATCTTTTTAAACTCAAATAACTTGTATAGATTATAAACATATTATGTCATAAAACAAACTTTAATTATTTTTAATTCAAATATGATATGATGTTGCTATATAATATTATTTGACAAATTAATTTTTAGTAGCTTGATTTTATAACATGAATAGTGTGATTACAGCATGGTGCCCATAGGTAGCGTGATTATGATATTAATTATTACATATATTCATCTCGCCCAAAACATATGTCGTATTCTGATAGCTTCTTATGTTAATTTCACTTAGTAAGATAATTCATCATGTATCATTTTTACCAAATGACCATTTAAAGGAGCAATATCATTGCATCTCATTCTCTGTAAGAAATCTAGGAAGTCAAGGATATAAGTGAATAAACAAAACGATGGGAATTAACATATCGTCACAAATCACAATAATTAAAAGCTAAAAATTGGCATTTATGATATATGTAGTGTGGTTGGTGAAGAGAGTTTGACATTCCAACTTATTCACTCAAATTCGACAATCCTCCTTCTAGAAATATTAAAAACTTTGTAATTGTTTTGAATGTTGTTAGTTCATGGACTCTTACTAATCATTTTGAGACAAAAATAAGTTTTTCTTTAATATGATGATAAATTCAGATCTTTAGAATTAGAATATGGACTAAGTTATTAAAAACAAAAATAAATTTTCATTAATCTTTTATATGTTCATTTTGTCATTACTTTTATAGTAGTTTAAGAAGGATTGTTTATTTGATAAGTACTTTATATCTTATTGTACAATTATATTCTTCTAGTTATACCAATATACTTTTATTAATATTATAAAATAATTCAAACTTTGTTTATTAGTTATCATTACCCTTCTTCAATCTTTTTATTCACTCTTATACAAAACCAAAACCAAACTTGTTAACTATGAAATAAAAGATGAACAATAAGTAAACAAATACTGCACATCAATTATAAAAGGGTTTCTTTTGATCGATCCGTAAATAATTGATAATCCAAGTTCTTAACTTCTTATTAATAGGTATTACAAATATTCTTAAGTGAACATTAACAATGTCAATCCAAAACATGATCAGGACCCAAAATTCATTAACTTGTCAACATGTAAGCTTGACACCTCTTCTAGTTATTTAATTACATCAACAGGAAAACCCAACGACGTTAACTCCTTCAACAATAACTCAGTTACTGTTGATGATTGGTCTATTAGCAATTATTAGTTACCGCCCATCACTCAAGTTGTCGTTGGTGCACACGTGTTGCTGATACCTAGTTGCCATTGATGCTAGTTACCACTAACGATTAAGTTTTCACTTATGCCAAGTTGTTGCCAATAGTAGAAACTCACTTCTAATTATCCATGATACTTTTTAACAATCATACAAATCTAAAGCAACTTTTGGTAGCATTTCACTAAGGTAACACAAAATTCTTCCATCATGGACGCCATTTGTGGACCAGAAGCAAGACCTGCACTAGGAGCCTTGTCTCCTAGACCCACCTCCCTGTCCTTTGGTCTATGTAGTGATGAGAATCGACCCTCATTAAAGATTGCATCTCTAGACTTTATTATTATGTTGGTAGACATAGAGTCCTATGGTTCTAAGATATAAAACATATATGCATCAGTATGCCCAGCTTATTGTTAATATCTGGAGTGGGTTTAATTTCGTGAAGAACAGGAAAAAGAAATTATGATTCGAAGTCTTGGATTATCTTAGAGTCATGTGAAAAACACTCTCAAATAAAGTCAATTTGAGGCACTCCAAATTATTTTATCGGATAAAACTAAGATGGTTGCAGAGATGAATTTGAGAGGAGAAAGAAGATGATGCATAGAAATTGAGTATATAACACCCTTGTTTTGGTATCCAGTAAACTGTCTTACAAGTTCTATTCAGGTCTCCAAATAGCTATGGCCCAATTAATAAAAACATAATTGGATAAAATGACTAGCCCATAATGAAAATGTAAGAGCCCATTATAAAACTCGATTTACTTTTTTGGATGTACAAGTGTAATTCCAACACATGTTTAAAGTTTATATATTATAATATAAACACAATCAGACACACACACAAACACACACGTGCACGAGTGCGTGCGCGCATGCGCGCGACACACACATATATATATATATAGTTTGGTTATTATAAGAACTCTTTATTTTTATAAGAACTCTTTAACTTGATATTAACCATATATCAACAAATGAATGGATAAGATTTTCCAAATCTTTTTTCAATTGAAAAGGGCATAACTGTCATTTAACAAATCCATCGAAATTCAGATTTAATACGAAATGACAAGTGTCATCCCTATATCCCCCTATATCTTTTTTACTTTATATTTAAAAATTTACCCTCTTTTTATTTAAACACTCATAATTTTTATTTTATAAATTGTAATTTTTTTTATAAAAATTGCACCATTAAAATAATAATATTTTTTTCTTTAATTCTACTATAGTATTGCAAAAAAAAGTTTTATCGGTACATAGTTACATCGTATTACAATGTTATATTGTTCTACCATGCAACAAAACTATCACAAAAGAACAAGTTACAATGTTAATTCCCTTGTAATCTTGCAAACCACATTAGATCATATAATCTTGCACTACTATACCAAACTTTTACACCCGAATTACACCACTCCAATTAACAATAACTTCCACGTTACGACAACCTAACAACCAAACAACATTACACCATGTTATACTAACGTAATCTTTAGCAAAGTTGTAACGAAAACATCTAGTTACACTGTTAAATACATGATATTACATCATTCCAACTAAAAATAGCACAATCATTTCAACAACCAAATGACATTGCATCAATATAAACCAATGTAAACTAATGTAAACCAATATTAAAAATGTAAAACAATCTGTAAAACAAATGTAAAACAAATGAATTGCCATTACACCCAATATTACACCATTCAAACTTACAGTAATACCGTTATTACAACAACCTAACAACCAAACGGCATTAAATCATGTAACTACGCTACTGTAACCAAATTTTAAAACTATAAAGAAATCAAATAAACAAAACTACACCACTGTAACAAAATTAACCTAATGAAAACATATATAAAATAATGTAAACCAATCTATAAACCAATGTAATTACACCACTAATATTTTTTCAATGTGAACCAATGTAAACCATTGTAACTAAAAAAATAACATTTTCTATTGTGTGTCTTCTAATACTCTGTAAACATGCTTGAAAGCTTGAACGAGAGATTGAAAACCTATTTGGGTTTGTGTTTTGAGAGAGAGACTTACTTTTGATGAAAAACTCACTTCTAGGTTTTCTTGTTTCCTTCATTTTTAACGGTAACCCTGTTCTTTTTTGAAGGAAAACCTACCTAGGTTTGTGTTTTGATAGGAGATTTACTCGTGTATTCACCTATAACTTCAAAAAAAATGTTAAAGATAAAGAGATCATGATAAAAACTTAGGAAGTTGCAAGTCACTGATGTGATGGTGGTTCAGCCACAAAGTCGCATCTCTGAATGCGCTAAAACAGAAAATTAATAGTAAAGAATTGTTGTACATACCTTAAATGGAATATCTAAAGAAGAATAGAGCAAAAAATTCAAGAAAGATGGAAGATTTTAAAATGGAATATGTATAAAGATGATGTTAGAGAGAGAGAGAGATGAAATAGAATTAGTGGTGGTGGTGACGGTGGTGTCATGATGGTGGTAGTGGGACTTGGAGTAATTGGTGGTGATGGAGAGTTGATTAGATCTTGATCTTAATATAATGAGTTAGACACTAAAATTTAAAAAAAAGAAACTAATAAAAGGTACAATAGAAAAAAAATATAAATTACCTAAATGTCCTTGATCACATCTTGGCCCTTGAAATAACATCTAGAATTTTTATAATAAATCAAAGGCTCATAAGAGAGTTAAAGGTTTCTTGCAATTATGAAGAGTTCTCATAGGATTACAATACACACACACAGATATATATATATATATATATATATATATATATATATATATATATATATATATATATATATATATATATATATATATATATATATATATATATATATATATATATATATATATATATATATATATATATATATATATATATATGTAGGGGGGGATCAAATGAAAACCATGTTTATAATTGAAAACCGTGAAAACCACCATTATCCAATCACATAATTTATAATTGATTTAAATTTTTAATTGTTTAAAGTATATTTAAGTAAATTTTAACCTTATTTTTGAGGTCATTGTTTATTTTTTAATTTAAACTCCAAGGTTGACGATGATAACGAATCGAGGTACGTATACGTAACTTCTATAAGTTAGATGTACGTAACTCTTAGTTGTACACTTGGTAACACGTACTTACAAAAACATAACCCTTACATATATGTAACTATTAGTTATACACTTTGTAATACGTACTTACATATATGTAACCCCTGGTTTTCACAGTTTTCAATTATAAACATGGTTTTCATTTGATCCCTCCCCTATATATGTATATATATATATATATATGTATATATATGTATATATATATAACCTTTTGACCCAACCATAATCATTGATTTAATATTAAAAAATCTAGATTCTCATTGAATGGTTAGGATGATATCAAGGGTATTTGTGTCATTTTGTACTCTGACTTTTCTTTTCTTGGGAATCAAATACCACCCTACACCATATATAGACTGATTGAAATTTCAAAACCCATCGGCCACCACCCAACCCAACCCACTCACGCCAACAACCCTCACCACCATCACCCCACTATCAGCTAATCCCTCGACACCACAACTATAGCCGCAGACCACCGCCTCCCTTCGGCATCCTCTCCTTCCACCATCGTCACACTCAACCACCCTTTGCCGGTCACCGTTTGTACAACACTCACGCTGGTCTAGATCTCGGTTTATTAACTATAAGTGGGTTCACACTATGGTCCAGTTCTTGGTACTTCAACCACCACCCATCTCACCACCCTCTCCGCCGCTACCACTACCACTGTCACACTCAACCACCATTTGCAGGTCACCATTTGTATGACACTCACACTGGTCCAGATCTCGGTTTGTTAACCATTAGTGGGTTCACACTATGGTCTAGATCTAGGTACTTCAACCACCGTCATCTCACCGCCCTCTCCGCCACCACCACCACCACCAACACCGTCACCACCACCCTCTGCCCCTTAATTCGCGCCATGAGGTCCCTCCAAGACTGCGTCATCTGCAACACCAATGATAAAACCATGAACGTTGAAGTCGTTCGACTCGCACCTCACCCCAAATACAAACGTAGAGTCTGAAGAAGAAGAAGTTTCAAGCCTGTTACCTCTATAATCAGTTCCAAATTAGGGATATTGTGCAACTTGAGAAGTGTAAATCCATTAGCAAGATGAAGACGTTTCTTGTGGTCCTCGTGCTCAAAAGGGTTCTTTAAAGAAGACGACATAATAAGGTGAAATTGAGTTGGAATCTCAGGGTTCTTCAGAGGTTTAGAGGTGATAAGGTGTGTTCTTTTGTTGATTGTTGTGATTTTGATTTGGATGTTAGGGATTATGTTTGGTAAAAGACACACAAGATAAAATGTTATTTTTTTAGTTACAGTGGTATACATTTGTTTACATTAAAGAAATGTTAGTGGTGTAATTACATTTGGTTATTTTTGTTGCAGTGGTGTAGTGTTGTTTATTTGATTTCTTTATAGTTTTAAAATTTTGTTACAGTGGCGTAGTTACATGATTTACTGTCGTTTGGTTGTGAGGTTGTTGTAATAACGGTATTACTGTAAGTTCGAATGGTGTAATATCAGGTGTAATGGAGATTAGTTTGTCTTATATTTGTTTTATAGAATATTTTACATTTGTTAATATTGGTTTATATTAGTTTATATTGTTTACATTGATGTAATGTCATTTGGATGTTGTAATGATTGTGCTACATTTAGTTGGAGTGCTATAATATCATGTATTTAACAGTGTAACTAGATGTTTTCGTTACAACTTTGCTAAAGATTACATTAGTATAACATGGTGTAATGTCATTTGGTTGTTAGGTTGTCATAACGTGGATGTTATTGTTAATTAGACTGGTTTAATATTTGGTGTAAAAGTTTGGTGCACTAGTGCAAAATTATATGATCTAATATCATTTGCAAGATTACATGGAAATTAACATTGTAATATGATGTAATTAGGTACGGACGAAATTTTTTTCGTAATACTATAATAGAATTAAAGAGAAAAATATAATAAGTTTAATGGTGTAATTTTTATAAAAAATTAGAATTTATAAAAAAGTTAAAAGTGTTTAAATAAAAAGGGGGTAAAGTTTTAAATATAAAGAAAAAACATATAGGGGGAATATGGATGACACTTGTCATATTTCTGTTAAATCTGAATTTGATGGATTTGTTAAATTACATTTATGTCATTTTCTATTAAAAAAAGAGATGAGACATTTGGCATCATCTCATGCCATAAGTGTTTCATCAAGGGTCCACATTTGGTTAAAGAGTTCTTACAATAACTATGGGTTCTTAAAAACTTCACCCTATATATATGTATATGCATATATATATGTGTATATATGTGTGTGTGTGTCTATATATATATGTGTGTGTGTGTGTGTGGATAACAAATATACACTTATATGTACATAAGACGTGCAACGGTATTAGCTTAAACGAGTCAACCTCCAACTCCTAACTCGTTTAATAATTAATAACATTTACTCAATTCAAGTTAATCCAATATTACAAAATCTATATCAATAATTAATAAAATTACCAACGCTTATCCAATGTAGATACATTATATATATTTCTCAACCAAGGTTTTCCTGTTAGGTTTATGGAGTCTTATTAGCACTGCAACCTCAAACTCATGGGTAGGAAGATGACTTTCTATACCAAATTTCATATGGAATGGTTTTGATCATTGTTTTCAGACTCGGATCAAACCGGTCGGTCGAACCGGCCGGACCGGTCTGATCCACCCTAAATCGTTTTGTTTTCAAGGAACCGGCAGGTTCGGTGGTCGGTCCAGGAACCGGGTTGGACCGGATTTTGAAATTATTTTTATTTTTTTTTTACTTTTTTGGATTTAATTGAATTTAAGGGTGGTTCGAACTATGAATTAGAGTCTTTGACATAAGATTATTACAAACAAACAAACAAACATATCCAGTGTATCCCGCTGAAAGCAGGGTCTGGGAGGGGTAAGTGGCGGCAAGTCATTCCTCTATCTTGAAAGATAGAGAGACCGCTTCTAAAAAGACCCCCGACTCGTTAACAAAGGCAATAGCAATAGTGATGATAATACATAGCATACAATAGCATAGCATAGCATACACACATAGATAGGTATCACAAAAAGAATTATCTAGCGCGCACAACATAAAAACCGGCAAGTAACACCCCAAAGGGTATGTGATACATGTCACCGAAAACCCTTCTCACCCACAAAACCCACTAAAAGTCCTTAATTTTAATTCTACGCCTCCACTCACTCCTATCCTCGATCATGTGCTCAGAGAGATGCAGGTCTATCATATCTCGCCTAATAATCTCGTCCTAAGTCAACCTAGGTCTACCTCTACACCTCCTACCCTCTAAGCAGATGTTCTCTACTGCTCGAACAGGCGCTGCCATCGTCCTCCTCTTCATGTGCCCAAACCATCTTAATCTTTCCTCTCTTATTTTATCTGTGATACAAGCCACCTCTAGCTTTTGGCGAAAGACTTTGTTTCTTATCCGATCCAATCTTGTGTGCCCACACATCCACCTCAGCATTCGCATTTCTGCGACCTCCATTTGTCCCTCGTGCGTTTTCTTTATGGCCCAACAGTCTGTGCCGTATAACATCGCTGGTCGTACTGCCACTCTGTATAGTTTTCCCTTTAGTTTTGCTGGGTATCTCTTCGTCTTCCTGTACGTACGAGCCAAGGTATTTGAACCTAATCGTCCGTGAGACCGCCATGCCCTGTAAACTGATTTGAGTGTCCTCTTCAGCCTCACCACTAAAGTTACAATGCATGTATTCTGTCTTAGAGCGACTTATCCTTAAGCCTCTGCGTTCTAGTGCTGCTCTCCACTGTTCTAGTCTCTCGTTAAGCACCATCTTAGATTCTGATATTAAGACAATATCATCCGCAAACAGCATACACCATGGGACTGGCTCTTGTATAGACTTGGTCATCTCATCCAACACTACTGTGAAGAAAAAAGGGCTCAATGCCGATCCTTGGTGTAGTCCCACTTCCACCGGGAAGAAGTCTGTGTCTCCGACAGATGCTTGTACACACGTTTTTGCCCCGTCATACATATCCTGTATTATTTTGATATACCTCTCTGGTACTCTTTTAAGTCGTAGACTTTCCCAAATGCGTTGCCGCGGCACACTGTCATAGGCTTTTTCTAGGTCAATAAATATCATATGTAGGTCTCTTTTCTTTTCTCTAAATTTCTCCATTATCCTACTTATGACGTGTATAGCTTCCGTCGTAGAGCGTCCTGGCATAAATCCAGATTGGTTTACCGCTATTTGAGTTTCTCGTCTAATTCTCGTGTCAATAATTCTTTCCCATAGCTTCATCGTGTGACCTAATAGCTTTATTCCCCTATAATTTGCGCAACATTGAACATCTCCTTTTTTCTTATATATGGGGACTATGACACTGTTTCTCCACTGCTCTAGCATGTTTCCGGTCTTAAAGATAGTGTTGAATAAGTCCGTTAGCCATTGTATGCCCTCATCTCCCAGACACTTCCACACTTCTATTGGTATGTTGTCCGGCCCCACCGCCTTAGCCCTTCCCATTTTCTTCAAAGCTCTCGTAACCTCATCGACTGTGATGCTTCTACAATAACACTTGTTTTGTTGCGTTGTTTGAGTTGTTTTATCGATCTCAGTTTGTTGATTACTGTTTGTTAAGTTGAAAAGGTTATCGAAGTAAGTATTCCATCTCCCCTTGATATCTTTCTCCCTTACCAAGACCTTTCCATCCGCTGCCTTTATAAACTTAACCATTCTCACGTCATGTCTTCTACTTTCTCTTGCCTTGGCTATCTTAAACATGTCATGTTCCCCCTCTTTCGTCTCTAATCGCTTATACATCCTCTCATACGATGTATTCTTTGCCTCTAACACAACCTTTTTCGCCTCTCGTTTAGCCTTCTTGTATTTATCTTTTAACTCTGCTCGTTCTTCCTCATTATTACAGCGTAAAAGCTCTTTAAAACTTTGTTGTTTAGTTCTTATATTCTCTTGTACATTTTCGTTCCACCACCGGGATTTCTTATGACCGACTGTTCTACTTGTTGTAACCCCAAGCGTTTCTTTAGCTGCTTGGATGACTCTAGTTGTCATAGCCTCCCACTTTTGGTTGGCGTCTTCCTGCCCAGTCATGTTCATTGGTATGATCTTATCTCTAAAGGCGGTGATCTTTTTGTCTTTGAGTTGGCCCCATCTGATCGAAGGTCTGCTTCTCTTAGGTGGTTGGACAATTGCTCTCTTCACGCGTAGATCTGCCACCAACATATGATGTTGGGTGCTTACCGTCTCTCCCGGTATTGTCTTACAGTCCTTCCACGAGCTACGATCTTCTCCCCTTATCAGCAAGTAATCTATCTGTGTGTGTCTCCCGCCGCTGCTAAACGTAATAAGATGCGAGTCTCTTTTCTTGAAAAACGAGTTTATGATGCTTAGGCCATGCGCTAATGCAAAATCAAGGAGCTCCCTACCGACGTCATTCCTCAGACCATACCCAAAGCCTCCATGCACCAACGGGAAATGATCATTGAAAGTGGGGTCTAGTTTAAGCTGTCAAACAAATGGCCTGGATCCTTACCGATATGTCCATTAAAATCTCCTCCTATGAAATTTTTTTCTTCTCGAGGAATGTCTCCCATAACGTGATCTAGACTCTCCCAGAACTTATTTCTTTCCGTTTCCCCTAAGCCAACTTGCGGTGCATACGCACTAACTACAGCCACTACTTCGTCCCCTATTACTATCCTTAATAACATAAGTCTATCATCGTATCTTCTAACCTCTACTACATTATCCTGGAGTTCCTTAGCAACTAGAAAACCTACTCCATTTTTTGTTCCATCTGACCCAGAATACCATAGTTTATACCAATTACACTCTTTTGCCCTCTCACCCCGCCATCTAGTCTCCTGAAGGCACGCTATCGGAACCCTACGTCTCCTTAACACATCTATTAACTCTAGTAACTTACTAGTAAGGGTTCCTACATTCCACGGTGCCACTCGTAATCCATAACCCTTTTTCCCTGTGAATGCATCTTTCGTCACCGAACATGATCTCGGGGCAACATGATCTCACCCTAAGATTATTGTTGAGTTTTATATATAATTATAAAGTACACATAATATGGTGTCAATGTATTGCATATATTTTGGATGCCATTTGGAATATCAACTTTTCATTAAGTTTTTACTATAAACAATCTCAACATCTGTTAGTTAAAAAAGTTTAATAAAGAAAATAACATAAAAAACATGAAACATAAAAATGTGCATAAAATCATCCACAAGAACCTCACCTAGGACCAGAAAGAACAGAAGCTAACAATGGTGTCAAATCTTTATCATGTTCAGCTGCTGTGTTCTGCAGTCTAGGATCTGTGAAGTTGTAATCCAAGCTGGATTCGACTTTCATTACACCTTCTAACACCTTAACCACCGTCGACATTGAAGGCCTTTTCGTATAATCGTATTGTAAACACCAAGAAGCCACTTTCATCATCTCCACAACTTCTAAACTGCGTTTCTGCATATCTTCACTATAATTATCAACCATAACTTGCAGCGTCCCTTTCTCGCAACATCTTTGAAGGACACCAAGTAAGTGCCAGCTTTCTTCAGGTTGAGATCTGTCAAAATTTTTCCTCCCACATAACATCTCTAAAAGAACGATCCCAAAGCTGTATACGTCCACTTTTTCAGTGATAATTGAGCTCAGCCATTCTGGAGCTAGATATCCCGGGGTTCCTCTCATAGTAGTCATCACTTGGGTTTGGTCTCTGTCGATGAGCTTTGACAAACCGAAATCAGATACTTTGGCATTGAAATCACTGTCTAGTAATATGTTTTGAGGTTTGATATCTAGGTGGATGATCTTTTGCCTGCATTCTTCATGAAGATATGCTAGACCTTTGGCTACATCAAGAATGATTTTCTTTCTGCATTCCCATTCTAGCACACGCTCTCGGTCTTGATGGTAGATCCAACGATCTAGTGACCCGTTACTCATGAACTCATACACAAGGAACCGTTGTGATTTCCATGCACAAAATCCTCTGAGTCTAACGAGATTTACATGATGAATGCTTCCAATGGATTGAACCTCAGCTAGGAATGATTTGTTAACCTGCCCAAGACCCTCGAGGCATTTTACTGCAATCTTTGAGCCGTCTTCAAGCGTCCCTGCGAAAACTGCTCCGAATCCTCCTTCACCAAGCTTTTTACTGAAGTTCTGTGTGGCGGTTCTCAATTCTTCATAAGGAAACCGAGTTGGCATACCTGGTACCTCGCCTATAGCCTCTTCCTCCATTTGAGCATCTCGTCTTCGCTTGCGGATTATGTAAACAAGACAACCTGTAACCACAAGCACAAATAAAACACTTCCAATAGTGGAAGTTAATACAACTCCTAAATTCGATTGAGGCGATTGAGATCTGGAAGTGGAAGGAGGTGATCTCACATTCTGCACTTTTATGAAAGCTGAAGCATTGTGATGAATTACATTTGGATCAACATTCATCAATGTGAAGAGCTCAAAAGGTAAATAACAATCACCACTCGAAGAATCTGAACCATACTCAAATATAGCTGCTTTGCAAGAGCAATTGTTGACACATGCTTGTTTGCAAGTCTCTATATCCACCCTCTCCATGTCTGCAATAATGTTGAAGTACTGAACATTCTCAAGTGCAATAAAGGTTTGATCTTGGGTGTCATTACATGTCAGAGGAGTAATTTCCGAGCACCCCAGGTCCGGTTGTCGATCATCCACTGCTCTGAAATAGTCTATCCTCGGTGAGCTTGATACCGGACAGCTACACTGTTGATTACCCGAGCACACGCCATTTCTCCCACAAGCCATGGGATAATTACACTCTCCAAGAAATCCGGTAAGTAGATCAGCCACCACTAACCAGCTTGATTGCCATTCGAACACTTGCAAATGCCCGTCCGGCATCAGTTTCAAATACTGAACCGATGATGCTTGAGGTATGGCAATCACATCATCAGGATCACTTGGCTCAGCAGAATGAATGAACAAAGACAAACTGCCATTCAAGAACCTAACATATCTTCTACCTGTATTTGTATCGTTTCTAGAAACCGCATTACTGTAATAGGCTTGAAGTGGGCTCGTTCCAACATAAGCAAACAAGCCATTATCTGTCACTTGAAGTGAAAACAAACCTTTTTGGGTGGTCCAATTGGTCGAGGAAACACTCGGTATCAGCTGCTGCCCTTGAAACAATCTTTGCCCCGGTACCAAACAGTCTGTCGGGTAATCAAATGATTGCCAAACCACCGAGCTATTGACATCAAACAACACCAGGTTCCCATCATCAGTTAAGTTTAAACCAGTAACAGATTTAGCAGTAGTGTTGGTAGTCCAAACTATGCTTCCATCAACATCATGTAGGACCAATTCTCCAGTTGCAGTGAGATTCAGTACTGCACCATAGCTAACCGGATGGTCTCGGTTTGCTGACCACACCACTTGAGGGAACCCTATAGCTGGTTGAACTATACCACCCCCACTGTTTGTTTGAACAATGAAGACAGCAAAGAGGTAAGAGGTGCAGGTTCCATTGCAGTAAAAACCACAGGCGAATTTGGGCCCGAATGTTCCTCTAAGGAGGATGGCTCGGACCCTTGAGCCATCTGTGAAATTAACTGAATGGGGTAAAGATTCAGTGTTGGCCCATGTGTTGGGTTTGTTGGACCTAAACAATGTTGTTTAACCATTTTAAACAAGAAAACGCAGCGGATTAACATCAAACATCAACCATTTGAAATCTGAAAATTATAGTTCATTGCATGTCTACAACAAACTCAAGAATGCAAGGATCTTATATATGTGTTTGAACTAGTTATCACAAATAAAACAACCCAAAGAAGCAATACATACTACCTTCTTCATGCTGTCAAAACCGTGGATGCATGCTGTTGATCCAGCGCTTGGAGCGCCCTTGTGGCAGCTTGGAGCGCCCTTGTGGCAGCTTGGAGCGCCCTTGTGGCAGCTTGGAGCGCCCTTGTGGCAGCTTGGAGCGCCCTTGTGGCAGCTTGGAGCGCCCTTGTGGCAGCTTGGAGCGCCCTTGTGGCAGCTTGGAGCGCCCTTGTGGCAGCTTGGAGCGCCCTTGTGGCAGCTTGGAGCGCCCTTGTTGCAGAGGCTTTCATAAGCTGCTGAAATCGTGGATTGAACCAAGAAAATGATGTTCTTGAGTGGCCAAAACACCAAGAGGAGGTGTTCTCAAGCAATCATACCCACAAGCCTTCAAGAAACACCATTTTGCTAGGATTTGACACCCAAAAATCGGACCAAGAACACTGCTGAAACTCTCTTTCAGCCGTGATACATCAAGAGGCTGTTAGAGCCTTTGTTCCAGCCGTAAGACTTCTCCTCCATGTGAGAAACTTGAGTTCTTGTGTCGATTTTCATGTGAGAAAGGAGTAGATCAGATGTGTGTGTGTTCTTAGAGAGGTTTCTTGTTTCAAAATCAAGAAAAGAGAGAAGAATGGCCAAGGCCCCTTGCGGCCGTAAGAACCAACAACCCTTTTAGGGTTTTCTTCCCCTTTAATACCCTTCTAATTTTTATTAAAATGTTTTAACATAATTAACCATTTAATTATACATAATATGCACACACACATTATTATTATTTGATGTTGCTTGACTAATTTAAACAACATAACAAATAATATCCTTGAACAAACTATCCTCATAATTTGTTCTTTCTCACATACAATTTATTTAGAAAACCCATTTTCTAAATTGGTGTAATTATTTAATTGCATGATCATATCATCAATTAAATATTTAATTGGTGTTTGCTAAGCTTGTTATTGGGTATGACCCGACTTGGATCACAACGTACTAACCACATCAATGTTCTATGTATCTTGGGCATACAGAATCCAACACCATGTGGTGGAAAGATTTGCAGTCGGGTAATCGAAGGGCGGTTGGGCAGAAGTTGAGTAACAATTTAAGATGACAAACAAGAAGAAACAACAACAGATCGATGGTGCCTTCATCACTATTGATTAAGGAACAAACAAGATTCATAAAGATATATCATATATGCTTTAAGATTTATATATGAGATCTACTGTAGCAAAAGTCAACTACAGGTTGCTATAGTTGACTCAATTGAGACGACGTTTCCTTCTATTTTAATTAGGAGTATTCATGGTTCGGTTTCAAACCGCGAAACCGTCCAAACCGGTCTTCGGTTTGATTTCACGGTTGGTTTTTTTTCTAAACTTTCGGTTGGTTGGTTTCAAAATTTTCAAACCGTTGTGAACGGTTTGGTTTACGGTTTGTACCAAAAACCGGTCGAAAAAACCAGACCGAACCGTATATCAATATATACATATATATGTATATATATGTATATTTATACATAACTATTAATTCAAGTTTAAAGACTTAAACCCTCATAAATGTTTATATTTTTAGTTTGGGCTTTCAGAGTTTAGGTTGCCATATTTTTATTTGACAAAATTGAAGTCAAAATAAATCTATTGATTTTGAAAGCCTTGTAAGTCCTAAACACCAATTTGTAGTATTCATGCCCATATAGTTGGACAGTTTATTTTTAATTATTTTGGACAGCTTGTTAGCTGCTTATTTTAGGCAGGTTAATGATTTCATTTTGACAGTTTGTACACAGGTTTAGAGCTGCGTTTTGGCATGTTTTAGGACCTATTTAAGGCCGTATATTGGCAGGATTTTGGACCTGTTTAAGGCTGCATTTTGATAGCTTTTTGGGCTGTTTTTGACAGCTCAAAAACTTAGCTTAAATGATCCTAAAAAAGCCCAAACCGTGAAACCAAACCGGATCCAAACCGGTTGTAATGGTTCGGTTTGGTTTGGTTTTTACTTTTGATTGGTTCGGCTTTGGTTTTAAGTGATAAAAACCCGTTAGTAACGGTTCGGTCACGGCTTGATCTAAAAACCGCGAAAACCGGACCGTGAACACCCCTAATTTTAATACAGAAAACCGCGTCCTGAGAATACAGTAATCATCATTATTTGACCTGGTCAACTATATTGGCCAAACATCTAAATCATAAAATACAAATTGTATATTTTCATATCAAAAAAATTATAAACTAAAAAAAATCTAGAAGCTTTAGGAATATCACCAGTACTGGATAAAGGCTCATAGCATGAACATACCATTTTTGGATGTTTCAAACAAGAGTGACCGGAATTTGCATAGCTTGGCCGGAATTTATAGGATTTGGCCGGAGCGCCTCGATGGAAGCAAGGCGTTTTCCCTGGGCCTCGCCTCGCCTAGAGGGCTTTTGACTACATAGGATCAAGCTCAACAATTTGTCCATTAGGGGATGATTTTGATACTTAGACCCCTTAAATTGTCATTAGTAGAGTAGTTGGTTGATAATGGTAGTTATATGCAGAAATCGATCAATCAGAACCATAGAAGTAATATACCAACAATTTTAACTACGCATAAGAATATAACTTCAGTGTACATATAGGTTAGCACCCTAAAAAGAAAATGCAGCTTTTATTCAAATAATACAACAAAGACTAAGATTACCATCAAATATTCGCAACTCCCTTCAAGGTTAGATCACCATCTTCATCATCATCTTAAACGAGATTCAAACCAGTTAAAGATTTGCTCAGATTGCAAGCTAGTCATTTCATGATATGCAAATGCAAGATTCAGTTCCTCCTGAATGTAATTGACCAAAAGCTTATTAGGTAAACTCACCTTCCTCTCACGCATGGCTTCTTTCCATGGTATAACCCGCCCATCATCTATCAAGTATCCGTCTTTGTTGATGAACCCTTTCTCCTTAAACATATTAAGCAGCTCGATTGAAATCTTTAAGTCCAATCCCGGAACTCTGTCAGCAAGAAAATATGGCGATAAAGGCAACTCCAGGCACTGAACTTCAGCAGCATCTACACCCTCCCTCCTCATCATTTCAACATTCACATCGATCATCTTCTTGCGTTCATCTTTTGGCATATGGACAAAAAGGGTAGGCGGGTAGTGTTTTGTAACATCCATTCACTCAAAAACACCTTCGGCGATCATAACAACAATGCTACTAAACTTCATCTTACTCGCAAGCAGTGAAACAAAATAACCACCTGATGAAGCCCCCAAAGCTACAAGCGGTAAACTTTCAAGATTTTGCTTCTCAACCCACCATTTGATAATTCTCTCAACAACCAACGTCTCCTTCATCAACGACCGACACCTGCCTCTGCTCGAAACCGCGATAACCGTGAACTTTCGAGCAAGAGCTTCAAGAACAATAGCTCTTTCCTCAGGCAGACCAACACAATGACCACAATTTGGAGATTTATCCCAAAAGTTAGCAGCCCTACCGTTACACCCATGAGCAAGAAACAGAACTGATCTTGGGGAATAGGGGATTTGCCAAATTACTTCAGTACTGTTCAAGATTTCAACTGTTGGATCTAATTGCACCACAGATTCATCTAAATTGCTATCTTTCTGATCCACTAACCCCAAATTCTAATTGGGTTTCTTTCTATCGAACCCTAATATCAATACTACAAACATCAGAACGATTACAGTGATCAATAAGGGTAATGGGATGGTCCGTAATTTGGTGAATCGCTTCTGCCATTTGGCACCACTTTTGTTATACATACCTGTGATTAGATGCAGATATCAGTTTAAAACTTGAACCCCCCCACAGGAAGACTAATTATGGTTGGTGATTGTGGATCCGATGCCGGAGAAATTACTCCGTTGAATCAGCGTTGTGAAGACGTCAACACAGGTGGTTTCGATTTCGCTATGCTATTTGGGTAGGAATGAAGAACCACTGACGCCATCAAGATTTACGCAATGGAGTTCTGTTGCAGGCTCTTGATCCAAAGTAGAAGTTTTTGGGATGCATAACGGTGATTAACAGCTATTTGGAAATTTCTTGATGCGATTACGGGCTCGACTATCGCTCAAAGCTCGACGCTCGACGATTAGCTCCGAATTTGTTCGAGAAATGGTTCGTTCGAATTTTTTCTTGATTGTAAACGAGCCGATCGGATCGGATTGGTTTGTAAATGAGACAAGTACGAGTAAAGGTCCGCTCGGTTCGGTTCGGATCGAATTAATATGTATATTTATTTTATCCTAAGCGGTTAAGAGATTTTTTTATCATTTCCTGCTCTCACCGTCATCGTTATCTGCAATATGCTCTCTGTATTATCGGCTACAGCCTTAGCTTCATCATCACCCACAACGCATTGTCATCCATAAAAATATTATGTAATGCAATGTGCCTGATTTTTAGATTATTAAACCTTATTCGCTGCAGCATAAATCATATGACACAAGATAGTTGGGTTGTATAAATTTTTCGCTGCTCATTTGTCCTCGCTCGAAAATTTAACGCTTGAAAAATGTTCATTTGATTTTTCGCTCGGTTGTAAACGAGCCGATCGGCTCTGTTCGGTTCGGTTTGAAAACAAGCGAAACACGAGCAAAGGTCTGCTCGGTTCGGCTCAGCTTGTGAATAGCCCTAGATGCAATATTATTGAAAAAGTACCTTTAGGTCCTGTAGATTGAAGCAACATTTGTATTTATATTATCATGTTTGAACTTTTAAAATATCTATTACGTACGGTCTAATCATTTTTTTAAGTTTTATTTTACGACGATGTATATTATTAAAATAACAAACTAACACGGAGTTAAAAAAGAATATAAACATAAAGAATGAAAATTTTACCAAATTATTCCATTCTAAATTATTTAACTTAGCCATGTATTTTATCTATAGAAAACTCAAGGGTTTGATTTGTTAAATGATATTATTGATGAGACCTCTAGATTATTGAAGTATCTTTCATTCCTTAATTTTCGAAATTTCTATGACGTGATATAAAATATTACCTTGGATTATGTTTGCTTTCTTGCATTTTACTTGATGATACAACTTCTCTAGGTCATCTCATTGTCTTGGACAATTAAATATAAAAGGAATTTTGCATCATTACTAAATAATTACCCAAATCATGTTGTCAAAATTACAACTAAAGAGAAAACGATTTACCTATTTCAATCGCAGATTGCAATTCCCACATGTTACATTTGTTAAACTTAATTCCCTTTTGACTAGTTGATCTTTTGTTGTATCCTGTTTATCTAGCTCTTCATGTAAAAAAGTTTATCTTAATTAAAATCCAATTATTCCAATCACATTTTCCTTCAAAAAACACGTCACTGGCTTGTTGTATAACATGACTGATTTGAGCCAAACGAAATTTCTCTCTTTCGCCATCATTCCATACCCATTTATCACCAACTCTAGAGCATTTGAATTCTTTCAAAAGGTTGATTATTATCAGAAACTATAATTGAGTTTGGTATTGATTTATCTCTTCCTCATTTGTCCAGTTCTTTTTAATCTTCCGGATGCCATTTGATTCCATTATTCCATTTGTAATCTTTCATTCACCTTGCACCGCTTTACGTTTTTCAACTTGTAAAAAATTGGAAATAAAACATTCAGGAGCACTTGTGACCCCATGAATGCGAGAAATATATGCCCAACCCAATGACCCATCCCCACTTTTGCCCTCAAAAGTCTTTTAATGGATATAAATTGTTTTGAAAGATCGCTCTCAAAATTTTATTTACCTGTCTTCAAGCTCTAGAAAAACAAGGATTACACGTAAAAAAAGACTTAGTGGTGGGGGGGGGGGGGCAGGAGGTGGGCAGCGACGGCCTTGCCGTCGCAGGCTGTTGGGTAGAGTGGGACCCATAAATATTTTTTCTTTTAGTGTAGGGCTATTTTAGACTTTTCACATTTACTTAACTGAGATTTAATAGAAGTTAGTATCAGGTCCCAATCGTGTTACGAGTTGACAAAAAGTAAGGACGAAACTTGTAATTTCTCAAAAGTTGGGACCAATATTGCAATATAGGCAAACCACTGGAACCAATCGTGTAATTAACTCATTTATTTATTATACTAGTACACTAATATTTTAATAGTTTTACACTTAGTTTAGTCTTCATTCAAATTAATTTATGTTAATTTGAAATGACGTAATTACCCATGAATTAATAAGGGTGTGGATATATAAACACCCCAAAATTTCTATACGGATCGTATAGCCCCATACGCGTCGTATAGGGGGTCGTGTAGCTCTATACGGGGTGTTAACCCCTCTTACAACCCCTTGAATTTTTTTTATAGTCAGTCAAAATTTGTTATACGCGTCGTATAGCCATATATATGTCGTATAGAGGGGTCGTATAGCTCTCTAACAACTCCCTTGGATTTTTCTCGTTTTCAGTGTATTCGACTCTATACGTCGTGTATGGACCCATACACAACGTATAAGGGGGTGTCGATTTATTTAGGCATGTGTCTTTATATCAGAACTCATTAATAAATATAAATAATAAAAAGCATATAAAGTACCAAATCTTAACTCATATCCCCTTTTAACTTCCCCCACCCACTCCCCACTCTTTCTCTCTCTATCTCTTAACCCTTATACGCACCCTTTGACTGGCCCAGTCAAGTCGTACCGCTGGCATTGGTCGTCGGGTTCAGCATCGCGGGGATGTGTGTTGATCTTCATCTCGATTATTAGCGCTTCGGGGTTTGGTTTGATGATTAGGAACACGGTGCGCTCATGGTGGTACTTGATCCCAGAGGTGCCTGGAGAAGATTTTGATGTAAACAACTTCTTCGTCTCGGGGACGCGGTGCGAGTTATGGTAGGGCGGCGATGGAGGCGGTGTGGGTTGTGGTGGGGACGGCGGTGGAGGCTGTGTGGGTTGTGGTGGGGGCGGCGGTGGAGGCTGTGTGGGTTGTGGTGGCAGGTTGTGTAATACCCCAAACCTTAATATAATAGTTTTACATGTATGAAATATGAAAATCTTTCTTTTATATACTGTTATATGAGTAAGACGACTATTTGGATGATTGCATGTGACATCAAGATTTTTCTATTTTAAGAAAGCGTTAAATAATAATAAAATATTTAATTTTCGATCTTACTCCGTTTTTAACGAAACTTGGGTTGACTCGTAGAGAAAAATAAGCCCGTCTCAACGGCATATTTGAAGTTTTATAAGACGTTATACGTAAGAAGTTATAAGAGAAAAACGAAGTAAGCAACTGAATTAATTATAAGTAAGCAATCAAGCAGGCTGGTCAATAAGTAAGCAAGCAGCCAGGCACGTCACTTTCATCCCACATCGCCTGAAATATAATTTCAGGTGTCTGCCTGCTTACTTATAAATAGAAACCTTAAGATTGAATTTAGATTATAAGTTTTCTAGGGAACGCTCTAGTATTAAGAGAATCCCAAGTAATCGATACCTCATTGGGTATTGTTATTAGTTGTTTTTGGAGCTCGGGTAGGAGCGCGAGTAGGGAGACTCTACATCAGATTGCCGTAGATAGGTTTAAGGTATGTTATCGTTTAAGTTTATGTCAAGTTAATTATTATTTATTTTAGTATTATTATTAGGATTAGTATTAGTATAGTATTATATTTTAGATGTTAATGTTATTGTTAGGGTTGGGTTTTAGGTAGCCTAGCCTTAGTTAGACATGGACTGATCACCCATGCTTAAACAAGGCAGCGCTAGCTAATATTCAACCATGACAATAACTAGTTAATTTTACCATTGCCTAACCTAGGATTACTTAAACTGTATCAGGAACTTGAGATATCACCAGATCGTACTAGGAATTGATTATCAACTGTTGAGCAACTGTTAAACAGGTGAGTTATCATGACTGTTTTCAAAACTGTGATAATATACTCGTTCTGTATGTACTGGTAATAATTATAATGCTTACATATATGCACGGGTCGGTAGGGATATACAGGATTCTGATATATTTAATGGGGTGTGTCAAACTGGCTGAAAAGAGGATAGGGTTCCTCGTATGCATCAGGCACATGCTCATACCTATTTGACGGCCGGGAGGGTTTGACAAACCCGCTGCCGGTGGTTGTGGTAAAACCAGGGAAGGCATTGTGCCTATGGACCCAAATATCACAACCCATATTGTATGCATGTCAAAGTTAATTTTATAAACTGTATAGCATGAGCTCACCAGCATTAGCTGATGTCTTTTTTAGTATATGTATCACAGGTAATCAGTGAGACTACTCTAGGAACAATGATGAGGCAGTGAAATCTGGAGTTGTAGAAGTTTATAGTTGTTTGATATTGTAATTAAATAATGTATTGTACTCACAACGTTGTAAGTTTGAAATGAAAACTCAGTTTGCTTTCGCTGTAAGTTGTATCAAGTGTGCACGTTCGCCCAAGTCACGGGTGGGGTGTTACAGTTGGTATCAGAGCCTGAGGTTTTAGCGAATTAGGTATTATAGAAATGCCTAAGCTTTAACCAGTAGAGCTCTATAAGATTAATGTTAGATTCAGATTATGCCAAATAGCAAGTTTTAAGGAAAAAAAATACTCATGTTGCTTAGAATGACGTAAGATCAAATAACATGCGTCATGTCTTTTTATTCCCTAAATATGTATTATACACATGAATCTGTGTAACATAACTGTTATGTTATAAGTATGCTTAGCACATACCAATAACTTCAGTATAATTATATAAACCTATAAGTAGGTGCAATGTCTAAACATAGAGATGATCAAGGATCTAGACATGAACAAGGATCTAGACGCGAACAAGTTAGCAGGAGGGTGGGAGAAAGTTCTTAGAGGGTTTGAACCTCCTCCCACAGTGTTAAATCTCGATCTAGTATAAACCCAATTCTAAATGTTGAAGCTATCAATAACATAGCAGTGGAAGTCGCAAAGATATTAACTAATGCACAAACTAGTAACGCTGATAAATCAAAAGAGCAACTTGAAGAAAGCTCGGCTGCTTCTACGCCTATACAAGAAAGGGAAAGAATGGAAGGAACCAAATCAAGGAATGCACATATAAGCATTTCATGTCCTGTAAACCTCCGCCCTTCGACGGAAGAAGAGGAGTCGTAGAAGCTCAAGACTGGCTGAATCGAATGGAATCAGTATTGGATGTTTGTGACTGTAACGATAATAACAAAGTACGGTTCGCTGTACATATGTTCGAATCTGAAGCCCTTCACTAGTGGAACATTGTGGTCCGAACCGAGGGCAAAGAAAAAGTCAAGGAGATGAACTGGAGGAATTTGTTCATAAGTTCCTTACTAAAGTCTACTCTCCTAGTGAAACTGAACAACTGGAAGTGGAATTCTTCCAGTTAAAACTGGGAAACAAGACATGCCAACAGTATGTTACTCGTTTTAATGAAATATCTCGACTTGTTCCTCATCTTGCAACAACTGAGGAACAACCGATCAATAGGTTTATCTGGGGTTTACCATCCGAAATGAGGGTTTTCATTAAATCCAAATCCCCCAAAACATTTCCAGAAACGATTGAAGCTAGCGCTATCATGGCCGCCGAGATGTTACGACGACAAGCTGAATCTCCTGCTCCAAAAAGAAAATGGGAAGAAGTAAAAGGGGACACAAGGAATAACAACTTCAAGAAACCTAGAGAAATGCCTCAATGCAGATTTTGCAAGAAGAATCATCCGGGGCCGTGTCGTACACAAGCATGCTGATGTACGGGGTTTGGAATGAGGTTTATCATGGTTAATTGGTTAACTTTAATGTATCTAATGTGCTTAAGTGTAAGAGATTGTGTTGAATAAGTTAACTACGACGATTTGATGTTTTGTAGGTTAAACGCAATCATTTGAGGGGTTTTGAAGAATGCATATGGATGATAAGTGAAGACCATGATATATGAGATGAAAGAGAATTTAATTACGAGAATGTGGCCACAAACGGGGAGGAAAACGGAGTTCAAACGAAGAAGTTATGAAGAAAACAATAATCGGACAAAGCTGATTGGCTATGACCTACGGCAGAAACATGACCTACGGTGCAACAGTTCAAAACAAAACAGAATGGCCCTGACTTGACTTATGGCAGAAAGCTGACCTACGGTACAGGACGCGCTGAAATCACTTATAAGTCGCGAAAATTAGGGTTTTGATCATATCTTTCATTCTAAGTCGTCCCCAAGTGTTAGATTCGTCCCCAAGGCTTCCCGAAGGCTTCCGGAGGCGATTTTAAGGCTTTCCAAGTGTTTTTAATCATTCGGTTTGATTATTTAATGTTAGATACAATGTTTACTTTTGTTTTTGATTTGTTTTTCGTTGCCATGTCCAGCTAATCCACCCGTGATCTTCTCCGGGTGATTAGGGTTTACACTATGACTTGTTCTTGATGGTTTTTGGTTGAGTTAATGTTTGAACACAGCAAGTTAAGCCGAGTAACATTATTTATTGTTTAAAGATTCTAAAATACGTGTGTTTCCTTCAATTCAATTGTTCTGGTGTTGATTGTTTTAGATTTCTTTTCATCTGTAAACGTCAATTTTAGATGGGATTGGGTAATACAAACGTAGGATATGATTCGAGTAGTTCTTTAACAACGGTCTCATTCAATCTATTGTCTTTAATCAAATCAACCTGGTTATGTAACTGTTTTTAACTATCAAAGCAAATCTAAGTTGTAAACCTGAATCCGGAGAGGATTACCTTTTCACATTATTGTTTGCAACTCAATTACTCATAAAGTTTGTTACTTTTCGCAATTAGTCATTTTAGTTAAGTTTTTATAATCAAGCTCCAAACTTTTGGATTTAAACTACATTTTCCACATATTCCCTGTGGATCGACCCGACTTACCCTAGCTATCTTAGATGAGTTTGGAACTTTATAAATTGTATTTGATTAGGCCTGACAAACCGATATCACATGCCCCAATTGCAAAAGGACTGGGCATCTTATTCAAGAATGCAAGGAGAAGAGAAAATGTTTTGAATGTGGAAATCCAGGACATCTAAAACCTAATTGCCCAAAAATTCAAAATGACAACAATCTGCAACCAAACAAACCTAAAGGACGTGCATTTGTGTTGACCACGGAGGAAGCCCGTAATACTCCAGATGTGATTACTGGTACGTATCTTGTCAACGATATATATGCACGAGTATTATTTGATTCTGGTGCTAATAAAAGTTTTGTATCAAATACCTTTAGACACTATTTGAACCAAGAATCACAAAATTTAGATAATATCTTTATAGCGGAAATGGTTGATGGGAGTCAAAAGGAAATCACTAATATTATTAAGAACTGTATCATAATTTTAAATGGTTATCTATTTCCTATTGATTTAATGTCTATGGAACTAGGAGAATTTGATGTCGTTATAGGAATGGATTGGTTAGTCTTACATCACGCAGAAATAGTGTGTGATAAAAAGTTCGTTCGACTCCAGTTACCTAACGGCAAACGGTTAACCATATTAGGAGATCGCGCTGAAAGGACTAAAAATCTCATCACGATAGCATAAGCACAAAAAGATATGAGAAAAGGTTGTATTGCCTTTGTGGCATATTGTGTAAACACCGCAGAGAATAAGAAGATTGAAGACGTGCCAGTAGTACGGGAATGCCTTGAGGTATTTCCGGATGAGCTCCCAGGACTTCCACCTGATAGACAAGTGGAGTTTCATATTGACTTAGTGCCTGGAACATCACCGATTGCCAAGTCTTCATACAGACTAGCCCCGATAGAAATGCAAGAACTCAAGAAGCAACTAGAAGAACTACTTCAAAAAGGATTTATTCAGCCAAGCTCTTCGCCTTGGGGAGCACCCATTCTGTTTGTTAAGAAGAAAGATGTGACAATGCGTATGTGCATTGATTATAGAGACTTGAATAAAGTCACTATAAAGAACAAGTACCCCTTACCAAGGATCGATGATCTATTTGATCAATTACAGAGAACAAGTTATTTTTCAAAAATAGACTTGCGATCCGGGTATCATCAGGTAAAGGTTACGCCAAAAGATGTACCTAAGACTGCTTTCAGGACTAGGTACGGTCATTATGAATTTTTGATAATACCGTTTGGGCTTACCAACGCACCTGCAATATTCATGAACCTTATGAATAGAGTTTGTAAACCGTATCTTGATAAGTTCGTGATCGTATTCATCGATGACATTCTGATCTACTCTAAGAACGAGGCAGATCATGAACAACACCTCAGAGCAATTCTTGAATTGCTTAAGAAAGAAAAACTTTATGCAAAGTTTTCCAAGTATGAGTTTTGGGATACGTGAAGTTCAATTCCTAGGTCACATAATCAATAAACAAGGAATACAAGTTGATCCTGTGAAGATTGAGGCTATCAAGAAATGGAATGTGCCGAAGAATCCTACTGAAATTAGAGGATTTGTTGGGTTAGCAGGATACTATAGAAGATTTATTCAAGACTTCTCCAAGATTGCTATGCCATTAACAACGTTAACCCAGAAAGCCTCTAAGTTTACTTAGGGATGTAAACAAGAAGAAGCCTTTAACATGTTAAAACAGAAGTTGTGCAGTGCCCCAATACTATCACTTCCTGAAGGAATTGAAGATTTTGCAGTCTATTGCGATCATTGTTGTTGAGACCGGATCGGACCGGCCGGTCCGACCGGTTCGACCGCGAATCGGGGGCTGGTCCGATCCGGTCAGGGGTAGTTCGTTTTTGATCAATTGAACCGGCCGGTCCGAACCGAACCGGCGGTTGGACCGGCGAACCGGGCCGGTTCCGACCGGTTTTCAGTATTTTTTTTTTTTGATTTTAGTGGGTAAAAACGGGGTGTTAAACCATAAAATTAGTACTTCGGATATACAAATATAGTTAAGTTTTATATATAACTATAAAATATATGTATAAATCATATATAAATTACTTATATTTAATTATATATATAAATATAATTAAAATATAGTTAAATCCGGTCCATCCGGTCCGACCACCAAACCAATAAGGCGTCCGGTTCGACGTCCGATCCGGTTCTGAAAACATTGATTGCGATGCGTCTCATTATGGTATGGGTTGTGTACTCATGCAAAAAGGTAAAGTAATTGCTTACGCTTCTCGACAGTTGAAGACTCATGAGCGAAACTACACGACCCATGATTTTGAACTTGGTGCTGTAATATTCGCACTACAAATTTGGAGACATTATCTCTACGGTGTAAAATGTATTATTTACACCGACCATAAAAGTTTGAAACATATATTCGAACAGAAGGAGCCTAATATGCGTCAAAGACGCTGGATGGAGTTATTAAGTGATTATGACTGTGAGATTCAATACCATCCAGGTAAGGCTAATGTAGTAGCTGATGCATTAAATAGAAAAGAGAAGCCCCAACCTATAAGAATTCATGCATCTAGAATAGACGTTAAAACTAGTCTCTAATTTAAGAATGTTCAACAAGAGGCTCTAAGTAATAATCAAGTGAAGGAAAGAATGATTGGGAGACTAAAGTTATTGACAGCAGGAAATGATAATATCCTAAGATTTAATAATAGAATATGGGTTCCTAGTTTTGGAGGACTACAGGATATAATCTTAGATGAAGCCCACAAGTCTAAGTATTCTATCCATCCCGGTAGTGACAAGATGTACAAAGATCTAAGGAATGACTATTGGTGGCCGGGAATGAAACGATCTATAGCTCGATATGTAGAAAAGTGTCTCACCTGCCTTAGAGTGAAAGCAGAACATCAAAAACCATCAGGTTATTTACAACAGCCAGAGATTCCGGAATTGAAATGGGAGAAAATCACTATGGATTTTATTACAGAACTTCCAAGATCAAGTCATGGTTATGATACTATTTGGGTAATTGTAGACAGACTGACTAAATCTGCACATTTTCTGGCGATTCGTGAGGACTACAAGATGAACAAGCTTGCCCAGATCTACATCAAAGAAGTAGTCTCGCGGCATGGAGTGCCTGTATCAATCATATCAGATAGGGATAGCCGTTTCACTTCTAGGTTTTGGCAAAGTTTCTAATATGAATTGGAAACCAAGCTTAACTTAAGCACTGCTTATCACCCACAGACTGATGGGCAGAGTGAATGGACTATTCAGACGTTAGAAGACATGCTTCATGCATGTGTGATTGATTTTGGTGGTAATTAGGATAATCATCTGCTACTTATTGAATTCGCTTACAATAATAGTTATCACGTCAGCATCAAAGCAGCACCTTTTGAAGCTTTATATGGGAGAAAGTGCCGAACACCTATCTGCTGGACAGAAGTAGGCGAAAATCAATTGTCAGGACCATAAATCATTATTGAAACCACAGAGAAGATTCAACAAATCAAAGAAAGGATGAAAAGGGCTCAAGATAGACAGAAGAGTTAAGCAGATCAAAGACGTAAACCCCTAGAATTTCAAATAGGGGATAAAGTGATGTTAAAGGTATCACCTCTGAAGGGAGTGATCCGATTTAGAAAGAAAGGAAAACTCAAACCTTGATACATTGGACCGTTTGATATAAGTAGGACCAGTGGCGTATCGACTAAAACTTCCCGAACAACTGACAGGGATACACAATATTTTTCACGTGTCAAATTTAAGAAAATGCTTAGTAGATGAGGCACAACAAATACCATTGGAAGATGTGCATGTTAACGAAAAGCTAAACTCCATCGAAGAACCACTACTTATCGAAGACCGAAAGATTTAAAAGTTGCGTAGAAAAGAAATCCCATTAGTCCAGATCAAGTGGAATGCACGTCATGGACCCGAGTATACGTGGGAATTAGAAAATAAGATAAAAGAAAAGTACCCTCACCTCTTTAAGTAAAGCGAAATTTCGAGGACGAAATTTTTGTAAGGGATGGAGGATGTAATACCCCAAACCTTAATATAATAGTTTTACATGTACGAAATATGAAAATCTTTCTTTTATATACTGTCATATGAGTAAGACGACTATTTGGATGATGGCATGTGACGTCAAGATTTTTCTATTTTAAGAAAGCGTTAAATAATAATAAAATATTTAATTTTCGATCTTACTCCGTTTTTAACGAAACTTGGGTTGACTCGTAGAGGAAAATAAGCCCGTCTCAACGGCATATTTGAAGTTTTATAAGACGTTATACGTAAAAAGTTATAAGAGAAAAACGAAGTAAGCAGCTGAATTAATTATAAGTAAGCAATCAAGCAGGCTGGTCAATAAGTAAGCAAGCAGCCAGGCACGTCACTTTCATCCCACATCACCTGAAATATAATTTCAGGTGCCTGCCTGCTTACTTATAAATAGAAACCTTAAGATTGAATTTAGATTATAAGTTTTCTCGGGAACGCTCTAGTATTAAGAGAATCCCAAGTAATCGATACATCATTGGGTATTGTTATTAGGCGTTTTTGGAGCTCGGGCAGGAGCGCGAGTAGGGAGACTCTACATCAGATTGCCGTAGATAGGTTTAAGGTATGCTATCGTTTAAGTTTATGTCAAGTTAATTACTATTTATTTTAGTATTATTATTAGGATTAGTATTAGTATAGTATTATATTTTAGATGTTAAGGTTATTGTTAGGGTTGGGTTTTAGGTAGCCTAGCCTTAGTTAGACATGGACTGATCGCCCATGCTTAAACAAGGCAGCGCTAGCTAATATCCAACCATGACAATAACTAGTTAATTGTACCATTGTCTAACCTAGGATTAATTAAACTGTATCAGGACCTTGAGATATCACCAGATCGTACTAGGAATTGATTATCAACTGTTGAGCAACTGTTAAACAGGTGAGTTATCATGACTGTTTTCAAAACTGTGATAATATACTCGTTCTGTCTGTACTGGTAATAATTATAATGCTTACATATATGCACGGGTCGGTAGGGATATACAGGATCCTGATATATTTAATGGGGTGTGTCAAACTGGCTGAAAAGAGAGTAGGGTTCCTCGTATGCATCAGGCACATGCTCATACCTATTTGACGGCCGGGAGGGTCTGACAAACCCGCCGCCGGTGGTTGTGGTAAAACCAGGGAAGGCATTGTGCCTATGGACCCAAATATCACAACCCATATTGTATGCATGTCAAAGTTAATTTTATAAACTGTATAGCATGAGCTCACCAGCATTAGCTGACGTCTTTTTGAGTATATATATCACAGGTAATCAGTGAGACTACTCTAGGAACAATGATGAGACAGTGAAATCTGGAGCTGTAGAAGTTTATAATTGTTTGATATTGTAACTAAATAATGTATTGTACTCACAACGTTGTAAGTTTGAAATGAAAACTCAGTTTGCTTTCGCTGTAAGTTGTATCAAGTGTGCACGTTCGCCCGAGTCACGGGTGGGATGTCACAGGTTATGGTGGCAGAGACAAACACCCGACGAAGATTCCAATGGTTTTACTCAAAGCGTGCCCTTCTTCTGATCTATTTCTCTTTTCTGTCTGATCTGGTAAATCTATACATACAAATCTCTGTCTCTAACCCCAAACACACACAACACATATACATACACACACATACACACATATGTATATTTGCATAGATGCTTATACTATAATGAATTTCAATTGTGTTTTTGATTTTCCCCTAATTTTGTGCACTCAGAGAAAGATCAGAAGCTTCGAGCTCTCGTGTTATTTCTTTTCGCTCAATTTGATTGATTCAAATCGATCGATATGGCTGCTCCACCAGCTAGAGCTTGTGCGGAAAAGAGGGGCGATGGTTGTGTTGAATCTGATTTTGTGATTTGGTGTTGTATTTTCAACTAGGGTTAATTTAGTCTTTTTAACAAAGAGTTAACAGAAACTCTAACGGTGTTAAGATTTTGGATGTAAATAGGAACAAAAATAAAACGTTAGGGGGTATATGAGGATTTTTAAACTGTATGGATACAAATGGTCAAAATCACCAAACCTCGGAGATGCAAATGGTAATTTACTCAAAAAAAAAAAGATCAAATACAACATGAGACTCCACGAATCAAAACGACAAAATCAAGGAACAAAAATCAGCAACATCGCTTTTGTACGGTCCTTGTAAATCATAACCGAAATATCAATTTATCTTTTGTAGAAGACCCAATATATAATATATCACTGGGATTAGAAATTCTAAACCCTCAAATCATAAATCACTGAAGGGGACAACTTGATTTCACAATTTCACAACCATGAACAAAGGCGGGGTGTTGGGTTGGAAAGCTTTAGATGATGACATAACCACAAATCATAGAATAAAACTATGGAACTTGTCAATGTAATAAATAAAATATTACATTGAAACAGAACTATTTGCAAAACCACAAGGACAAAAACCGTAATGTACTCTAATCTTTTTTTCTTTTTTCTAAAACATGTTTTTTACAATACACTTATTCTACTATTAAAATTATCATAATTACACTCTACAAAATATTAATGCGTAACCTTTTGGTCGATGATTATACCATTTACCACAAGAATGCCGTTTTAGAGACATATTATTAGTCAAATGCCTCAATCCAAACTTCCCAAGTCTGGATGCTTGATCCATGGTTTGGTGTTCCCGTGATTCGCAAGCCCGAGATGGTTTGGTTCCATCGCCCGAGCATTTCCAATAGCAGGGCGGGTTTGGTTCTTCACAAAACTATATACAGAATAGACCATGATGTAACTATAGTAAAATATTATTCACCAAAATTTGTTTCATAATAAAATTCAAATTTCTTGACTTGGTCATTACACTGTCATGGTCAAAAACTGTCATGTGTGCACCACTCCAAAATCAATACACAACCACCGACCTGATGTTCATACCATATTATGTAGATTTGACTTTTTAATTAACCATCTCCTATTGATTGATTTTCCAAAATAACAAAAGATTGTCTTAAAAGACCACAGAGATAACTTGTATGACTTACAATTGATGCAAGTTATACAAATATTGATAATGACTATCAAAATTAAGATTCGAGATTTTCGAAGGGTTCAAACGACTTGTCAAAGTCAAAGGGGTAGGCATGATGTAAAGTGGTATTAAGAAAGTGTAAAAATGTCCACCTGTTTAGTATTAGTACAACCCGAACACAATAAATTTATTGAACAAATTAGACTAACGAGCTTATAAAAGAGCTAACCTGATGCTTGACTTAACTCCCGTTTTCCGCAGAGTCTGTGAAGGGATCGGATTGTTTCACAATATGATGTATGCAGCCTTACCCTACACTTTGTGTAGGAGCACCACTTGAACCTATGACCTCAAGGTCTCAAAGAAGCAACCTTGAGGCCCGCCCTCAAACTAAGAAACCTAAATGGCTAAAAGATGATTAAATTCATGTCGGCTTCGTATCATGTCAAGAATTTCCACCCCTCTCTAGTCATTGCTTGAAGAAAAATATTTAGCTTTTTAGGTTTTTTTAATTGTATCTTCAAAAACATACTGCATCTATTTTGGAGACCATTTGGACTAGCAACTTTTCATTCAGTTTTTACTTTAAATAATCTCAACATCTATTACTTGGAAAAGTTTAATAAAGAAAATAACATGAAATAAGAAGAAACACTAACAATGTGCATTAGAATCATCCACAAGACCTCACCTAGGACCAGAAAGAACAGAAGCCAACAATGTTGTCATATCTTTATCATGTTCAGCTTCTGTGTTCTGCAGTCTAGGATCTGTGAAGTTGTAATCCAAGCTAGATTCGACTTTCATTACACCTTCTAACACCTTAACAACCGTCGACATTGAAGGCCTTTTCGTATAATCGTATTGTAAACACCATGAAGCCACTTTCATCATCTCCACAACTTCTAAACCAAATGTCTGCATATCTTCACTATACTCATCAACCATATCTTGCAGCGTCCCTTGCTTCCAACATCTTTGAAGGACACCAAGTAAGTGCCAGCTTTCTTCAGGCTGAGATCTGTCAAAATTCTTCCTCCCACACAACATCTCTAAAAACACGATCCCAAAACTGTATACGTCCACTTTTTCAGTGATAATGGAGTTCAGCCATTCTGGAGCTAGATATCCCGGAGTTCCTCTCATTGTAGTCATCACTTGGGTTTGGTCTCTGTCGATGAGCTTTGACAAACCGAAATCAGATACTTTGGTGTTGAAATCACTGTCTAGCAATATGTTATGAGGTTTTATGTCTAGGTGGATGATCTTTTGTCTACAATCTTCATGAAGATATGCTAGACCCTTGGCTACATCAAGAATGATTTTCTTTTTGCATTCCCATTCTAGTACGCGCTCTCGGTCTTGATGGTAGATCCAGCGATCTAGTGATCCGTTACTCATGAATTCATACACGAGAAACCGCTGTGATTTCCAAGCACAAAATCCTCTGAGTCTAACGAGATTTACATGATGAATGCTTCCAATGGATTCACAAAATCCTCTGAGTCTAACGAGATTTACATGATGAATGCTTCCAATGGATTGAACCTCAGCTAGGAATGATTTGTTAACCTGCCCAAGACCCTCGAGACGTTTTACTGCAATCTTTGAGCCATCTTCAAGAGTCCCTGCGAAAACTGCTCCGAATCCTCCTTCACCGAGCTTTTTACTAAAGTTCTCAGTGGCGGTTTTCAATTCTTCATAGGGAAACCGAGTCGGCATGCCCGGTACCTCGCCTATAGACTCTTCCTCCATTTGAGCATCCCTTCTTCGCTTGCGGATAATGTAAACAACACAACCTCTAACCCCAAGCAAAAACAGAACACTTCCAATAGTGGAAGTTAACACAACTCGTAAAGTAGATTGACGCGATCGAGATGTGGAAGTGGAAGGAGGTAATCTGACATTCTGCACTTTTATGAAAGCTGAAGCATTGTGACGAATTACATCTGGATCAGCATTCATCATTGTGAAGAGCTCAAAAGGTAAATAACAATCACCACTTGAAGAATTTGAACCATACTCAAATATAGCTGCTTTGCAAGAGCAATTGTAGACACATGCTTGTTTGCAAGTCTCTCTATATCCACCCACTCCATGTCTGCAATAATGTTGAAGTACTGAACATTCTCAAATGCAATAAAAGTTTGATCTTGGGTGTCATTACATGTCAGAGGAGTAATTTCAGAGCAACCCAGGTTCGGGTGTCGGTCATTAACTGCTCTGAAATAGTCTATCCTCGGTGAGCTTGATACCAGACAGCTACACTGTTGATTACCAGAGCACATGCCATTTCTCCCACAAGCCATAGGATAATTACACTCTCCAAGAAAACCGTTAAGTAGATCCGCCACCACTAACCAGCCTGATTGCCATTCAAACACTTGCAAATGCCCGTCCGGCATCAGTTTCATATACTGAGCCGATGATGCTTGAGGTATGGCAATCACATCATCAGGATCACTCGGCTCAACAGAATAAATGAAGAAAGACAAACTGCCATTCAAGAACCTAACATACCATCTTCCTGTATTTTTATCGATGTCACCTACCCTTTTACGGTAATAGGCTTGAAGTGGGTTTGTTCCAACATAAGCAAACAAACCATTATCTGTCAGTTGAAGAGAAAACAAACCTGTTTGGGCAGTCCAATTGGTCAATGAAACACTAGGTATCAACTGCTGTCCTTGAAACAGTCTTTGTCCCAGTACCAAACAGTCTGTCGGGTAGTCAAAAGATTGCCAAACCACCGATCTATTGATATCAAACAGCACCAGGTTTCCATCCTCAGTTAAGTTTAAACCAGCAACAGATTTTGCAGTAGTGTTGGTAGTCCAAACCATGCTTCCATCAACATCCTGCAGAACCAATTCTCCAGCCGCAGTGAGATTCAATACTGCACCATAGCTAACCGGATGGTCTCGGTTTGCTGACCAAACCACTTGAGGGGACGCTATAGCTGGTTTAACGATACCCACCCAACTTTTGGTTTGAACAATGAAGACAGCAAAGAGGTAAGAGGTGCAGGTTCCGTTGCAGTAGAAACCACAGGTGAATTTGGGTTCGAATGACTCTTTGAGAAGAATGGCTCGGACCTTTGAGCCGTCTGTGAAACTAAAAGAATGGGGTAAAGATTCAGTGTTGGTCCATGTGGTGGAAAGATTTGCAGTCAGGTAATCGAAGGGAGGTTGGGCAGTGGTCGGGTAGCAATTTAAGATGAGAAACAAGCCAAAAAAATAACAGAGCATGGTGCCCTCATCACTAATGATTGATTAACACACAAGATCCTAAGAAGATATATGTATCATGATCTAAATATTATATCTACCGTAGAAGAAGTCAAGTCTATGAAGATATATGTTTCATGATCAATTTATCATGCCTGATGTGGAAAGAGTCAACTGTATAACCTTTGGTTAAAAATGAAGGGGTCAAAGTGGTGTCTTTTATGCCTTTATGGATGATTAAAAAATATCTAAAAGAAGTTTTTTTTGTTACTTTGTGATTAACGTTAATGTTTATGAGTTTGGTGTATATTACCAAGTCAACAAATGTTTTTAAAAAATAGTTTAGAATCATAGTTGTCAATAGCGAATGGTGGTAAATAGCGACACGCCACCTATATGATACGTAGCGAAAAGCGGTTAATAGCGACCGGTATTTCGGGTTCAGCGATTAAGTAGGATAATATGTAAGAATGGTTTACGTTCACTAAATAAGCATGTTTAGCAATAAAGTAGTAGGAAATCTAAGCAAACACCAATACACTCTATTACTAATCATCTATATCTCATATTTACCAAAAAAGTATAAAATAAAAAATTCCGCTATGCAGACGCTATTTACAAATAGCGAGGGAGGGGCGCTACGCTACATAGCGCGTTATAGCGGTCGTTATAGCCGCTATTGACAACAGGTTTAGAATCATGTTTGCTTTGAGAAACAATTCCTTGACATATACATATGCTATAACTTATAAAGAACATACACAAACAAATCAAACTATTTAAGTAAAAAATCACAGCCAAGACCATTTTTAAATCATCTTTCTAACTTTCAATTCTTTGTAATTTATCGTAAATTGTAATTAAAAAAACTCTTCAGTTGCAAGCAAGATGATTTACAGCATACAAAATAATAATATTACTTTCTGAATCACATCGGTACGTGATCAGATCGACTGGAATCGAGATTAAACAAACAAACAAACAAACATACCCAGTGTCTCCCGCTGAAGAGCAGGGTCTGGGAGGGGTATATGGTGGCAAGTCTTTCCTCTATCTAGAAAGATAGAGAGACCGCTTCCGAAGAGACCCCCGACTCGTTAACACAGGCAATAACAATAACAATCATAATACAACGCATATACAAAGCATATAACAAAGCATAACAAAGGCAATAACCATCATAATACGAAGCATATAACACAATGATATATATCACAAGAAGAATTAGATAATGCGCATGTAACACCCAAAAAGGATAAATGAGGAAAACTACACCTAACTTGTGGGGTACGGCCATATGTCACCGTATACCCTTCCCACCCACAACACCCACTAAAAGTCCTTAATTTTAATTCTACGCCTCCACTCACTTCTATCCTCGATCATGTTCTCAGAGAGATGCAAGTCCATCATATCTCTCCTAATAACCTCGTCCCAAGTCAACCTAGGTCTACCTCTGCTCCTCCTACCCTCTAAGCTGATATTCTCTACAAAATGTAATACAAAATGTAATGTGAATTATAATCCACAGAACTATAGGGGTGTTTAAAGGCAGTCAAATTCTCTACTAAGGCACCAAAGCGATTATTTTCTTCCACTTTAACATCTTGAATTTTCGTGGTAGAGTAGTTAAAATGGTTGATAATGGAAGTTATATGCAGAAATTCGACCAATTAGAACCATAGAAGTAATATACCAACAATTTTAACTATGAATAAGAATATAATTTCATGATTATCTCATAAGTTCAGTGTACATATAGGTTAGCACCCTAAAAAGAAAATGCAGCTTTTATTCAAATAATACAACAAAGACTAAGATTACCATCAAATATTCACAACTCCCTCAAATGCTACTCAAGGTTAGATCATCTCAAATGAGATTCAAACCAGTTAAAGATTTGCTCAGATTGCAAGCTAGTCATTTCATGATATGCAAATGCAAGATTCAGTTCCTCCTGAATGTAATTGACCAAAAGTTTATTAGGTAAACTCACCTTCCTCTCACGCATGGCTTCTTTCCATGGTATAACCCGCCCATCATCTATCAAGTATCCGTCTTTGTTGATGAACCCTTTCTCCTTAAACATATTAAGCAGCTCGATTGAAATCTTTAAGTCCAATCCCGGAACTCTGTCGGCAAGAAAATATGGCGATAAAGGCAACTCCAGGCACTGAACTTCAGCAGCATCTACACCCTCCCTCCTCAACATTTCAACATTCGCATCGATCATCTTCTTCCTGCGTTCATCTTTTGGCATATGGACAAAAAGGGTGGGTGGGTAGTGTTTCGTAACATCCATTCGCTCAAAAACACCTTCGGCGATCATAACAACAATGCTACTAAACTTCATCTTAATCGCGAGCAGTGAAACAAAATAACCACCTGAGGAAGCCCCTAAAGCTATAAGTGGTAAACTTTCAAGATTTTGCTTCTCAACCCACCATTTGATAATTCTCTCAACAACCAAAGTCTCCTTCATTAACGACCAACACCTGCCTCTGCTCGAAACCGCGATAACCGCAAACTTTCGAGCAAGGGCTTCAAGAACAATAGCCCTTTCCTCAGGCAGACCAACACAATGACCACAATTTGAAGATTTATCCCAAAAGTTAGCAGCCCTACCGTTACACCCATGAGCAAGAAACAGAACTGATCTTGGGGAATTGGGGATTTGCCAAATTACTTCAGTACTGTTCAAGATTTCAACTGTTGGATCTAATTGCACAACAGATTCATCTAAATTGCTATCTTTTTTATTTACTAACCCCAAATTCGAATTGGGTTTCTTTCTATCGAACCCTAATATCAATACTACAAACATCAGAACGATTACAGTGATCAATAAGGGTAATCTGATGTTCCGTAATCTGGTGAATCGCTTCTGCCATTTGGCGCCACTTTTGTTATACATACCTGTGATTAGATGCCGAAATCAGATGTGAAACTGAAACCCTAATGGAAACAGTTGTTATGGTTGGATTTGGAGATGATGATTGGTATTGCTTTTAAAAAACTTATTGTTTTTTCTAATATAAATAAAAATTAAAAAATTAAAAATTAAAAGTCGATAAAAATAAGCACTTTCAAACACCCACATAATTTGCACAGTGATGAACTCTAGAGATTGCGATTTGCAAAGTGATGAACTCTAGAGATTGTGGATCGGAGATCCGATGCATGAGAGCCTTAGGTAGTTTATAGATACACTTATTTCACTTTTAAAATAATCATAATTCCAATCTACGCCGTTGAAAAAGTAATCTTTGGATAACATTTGATAGAAGGAATTAGTAGCGGAATGAAATGAAATATTGAGGGTAAATGAAAAAAAATATGTTTGGTTGGTGTGTACATCTATTGATTGTGTTGATCTTGTGTCTGATTCTACTATGAAAAGTGACGAGCAAATTAAAATTAACTCTTTTGAAAAATTCTTTTCTCACCCCATTCCATCTTTTACCCCTGCTAAAATTTTTGTGTTTAATGACAGGATTATATCTCCATCTGAGGCAAGTACTAGTGGTACTAGTACCATGTGTATCTCAGAAGATTGATGCAAGTAGTAAATAACGCCTAACAACGGTTTACTACCCTTAATACGCATGACTTATGGTCATTCAATAACATCATCCCATTCAAGTACCTTACTTGAAATGATTAACATGATTTCATTTACTCAAATTCATTGTATCCATCCTTTTTTTTATTTCATTCATTCTTTCATCGTTAGTCCTCAACACCACCCACCCAGCCACCCACCATAACAACCACCACCGGCCACTAAGATCGATTGTCACTAGCCACCACCACCATAACCATTGACCGCCACTGCCCACCACTACCGGACACCACCACCGGCAACCACCAACACCAACGGCAAACACTACAGACACCTACCAGCCACCACCACCAATTACCACTAGCTACCCCTAATACCACAACCACCACCACCACCACCATCATCACTGCCACCACGGCCTACCACCATCATTGCCACCACCGCCTACCACTACCACCACTGTCAACCACCGTCACCGGCAACCACCACCACCACAGGCTACTGATGTGAGTATGTTGGAATGGTAGTTTAAGGGTTTAAATGTTAAATATTAAGTATGATTACTCGTTTTTATGCATTTGATTGTGTTGACTAAGTTAATTGGGAGTTGGAAATGATTTTGTAGGTATAATGATTATGTTGAAAGCTTACATAGTGATCAAGGTATTGGATGGGTCAAGAAACAAAGATTTAAAGTGCAATAGAAAGGCTTTCACCGTAGCCTACTGTAGCCATCGTAAGCTACGCAAGCATGTTTTCTCAACATTCCAGAAAAGGCCCCAGCATAGGCTACGCCGACCAACGTAGGCTACTCCAGGACAGCGTGGAACACCGATAAAATCATGATTTTCTTAATTTCTAGCCACCACTATCCCCCATTCAAACTAGGACAATTTGACACGAATTTTGGGAGTTTCTAGGTCATTGATTCACCATTTCACCTCTCTACAACAATATATAATCATTCATTATGCAAATCAACAACGATTTTGAAGATCATTCAAGAACGATCAACGACTAATCTTCCTGTGATCTAATTCGCGTAATAGGTTTTGTGTGATTAGGTTTTCATTTGTGTTTGACTTGTGTTGGGATTAAACTTTGGAACCCGTTAAGTTCTTTTATAAGTTTAACATGTGTTTTGATTATTTAAACAATTGTTTTAGCTAACCTTTATTTGAATGTCATATGATGTAACACGAATTGTATGGTTGCAAGTTTTGGTTGCTAATTAAATTGGTATTGTGTAATTGGTATTGTATACTATGACCTATTAAGTCTTGGGTTATCGATATCACTTAACTCATTGCATGCTAGAATCCTCGTTAAGGATTTTCCACCAAGTTGGATTAAACAATTACAAAAAACTAAACTTGGATCCCGAAGTGGATTACTCTTTCTCATAATTTTCTTCTTAATCAATTTTAATTATTTGCAATTTATTTTTCTAGTTAACTTGTTAATCATTTAACAATCCAATTTTTACAGTCAAGAGACAATAGTTTAAGTAATTTGATAATTTGATTAATCGTTTTCTTATAAATCAATTCATAACACACCGACTAGGGGTGTTCAAATTCGGATATCCGAAAATCTCGGATAGTGAATTTCACTATCCGAATCCGAATCCGAAATTTTGGATATCCGAATTTCGGATATCCGAAATTTCGGATTCGGATTCGGATATCCGTTCCGATATCCGAATTCAAAGAAAATTTATATTATTTAATAAATTTTATAAAACTGCAATAATTTTTATTGAAGTTTTTATCGGATATCTAAAGTTTTTTATTAAAATGTCCTAAATATCTAAAAATATCCGAAATATTTAATTAATATTTAATATCTTTAAATTTTTATAAAAATATTTTGGATATTTCGGATATCCGAAATATCCGAAAATTCTAAAAATCACTATCCGAATCCGAATCCGAAATTTCGGATATCCGAAGTTCGGACATCCAAATTTTTTCGGATATCCGAATTTCGGACTTTTTGGATATTTCGGATTCGGTTTCGGATTCGGATATTTTTGAAAACCCCTAATACCGACCACTAATTCCATGAGGATATGCAACACTACTTCCCCTAACTAGTTTAAGGTGAATAGAAACATACATTTTAACATTTTATTTGATTGGTACTTCGACATCGATCAGCTATTTGATTGGTACTTCGACATCGATCATACATTTTAACATTTTATTAACTACTGTACGGTTTCGCGTCTCACGAATCGGGTACGGTGTCGATTATCACGTATGCTGAGTCGTGTATTAAGACATCCTCTATATGTTTCAATTATACTTTATTTATAACGAAACCAATATATATTTTACTAGTCTCATACACATTTATAACAAGTGTATATATATATACATCATATATGACATATAACCCATTTATATAAGATACATATTTTATATCATCCATTTAATTTACCACACACGAGACAAACCCACATTATGTTTTACACGTCACGCCCAAGTAGTATATCTAGTATACGTCGCACATACCTCATAATATATATTATATACAACACGTTACATAAAGTTTATTATTCATCCCAAATATATATATATATATATATATATATATATATATACATGATACACTACATACACGCACACTTATACATGAGTATCATTCATCCACACACAACATGTAATATATATATTTTTAGTCAAGTTTGAGACTTATGACTCACACCTATACCCCATGCACCCAAATTAAACACACATACATGCACCCCATGCGCCTAACCTCATGCATTCTTAAACCACCAAACACATAGTGCACAATACACTCCCACATATAAAATGCAGTCAATATACATACCCAAGTTCACATCATGCACCTAACCTCATGCATTCTTAAACCACCAAACACATAGTGCACAATACACTCCCACATATACAATGCAGTCAATATACATATCCAAGTTCATATTAACGCACACAAAAGATATATATATATGTGTGTGTGTGTGTGCGCGTGCGCGCATAAACGCATATGTACATACAATTATGCAGAACTTCCATATGTGTACATAATTACACAAACCACATATACATACATATAATCCATGCATATGTGCTTTACCCTTAAGGAACACACACACACTGCCACAACCACTCTCGGTTGAAAAATCAACACCCAACCATAACATACATATATAATTATAATTTATGGCTGAAAAGTCAACTTATTCACATCCATGAATGCATGCTTACCTACAACTTTTATACATACAAACACACTGAAACACCTTGAAAACACACACACTCACGGTTACATTCATACATATATACAATCGCAGGCTTATATATATCTACGCATAATTCTCACACACATACATATATACATATGCAGAATTATGTTCATGATGTGCTCCAAATTATACATAAAAACACTATCAAAAGCACATCATTTATTCCTTGATATCTCCCGAAATATGATGATTATGTACTTAAAATCATTTAATTGTGTTTTCAGGTGTTGTGAAGGGCAAGATGGACAAAAGGAGCATAATGGACAAGAAATTGAAGAAATCCAAGCTTAAGGCTCCAAGCATGGGGCCGTGCCTCATTAAGCACGCCCTCATTCCTTGCCTGAAACATACCCCCGTGCTAATTTGGCACACCCCCGTGATTGGACATCTGATAGGACAAAAGTACTGTTCCCCAAAAGTAGTCACGGGGCCGTGCCCCAAATCAACACGGGGCTGTGTTCCCTCCTTTCACGGGGTCGTGCCCCATTTGTCACGGGGCCGTGCCCGACAATTCCTGTGCGTACGATCCGACCAACTTTCGTAAGCATTGTACTAACACGGGGCCGTGCCTTTTTGTCACGGGGTCGTGCTTAAACACTCCGGGAAGCCTATAAATAGAGGGCTAAGTTCATCATTTTGCAAGCTTTTGGTGGAAGTGATACTCTGCAAAATTGTCTCGGGAATCAAGTCTTAGAGATCATTTGGAGGCTCGGGAGGTGTATACAACACTTGGAAGAGGCTCAGAATTGTCTAAACATCATCCATTATGGATCATTGGTTTGATTGTTCTATTTTACCGATGAATTCATATCTATCTTCTATGTTGTTTGTTATATTACAGCTCATTATGAGCTAAACTCTTATTATCATCCTACTTGGATGAAACTTATGTAATTTGTGATGAATTCATGGTGTGATAAATATTGTGTTAATATTATGGTGGTCTTGGGAAAACTTTCGATGGGTAGCACCTACATTTGAACGGGGGGTTATAAGTTTATGGTTTGTAATTGTGATTGTCATACACGGTTGAAAAACGTATGATCAACTTTTATTCATAACAAACTATGGCTAATTAACTAGAGATGGTTATTAGAAATCATAAGATCTTAACTTTCTCATCATTTACGGGTTCCCTTTTATTAGTCTGAGAAATCTACAGTAATTGTTATGGTTTTCTAAAATTAATGGTATGTTAGAATAGAACTTGATCAACTCTCTTCTTACATTAAGTTATGTATTCAGAAATCGTATGTCGAAAAGGACACAAAAGATTTACCTACATCACTAGGGCCTTGATCTAAGCAGTAAATCTCAACCTGACATGGTCCTTGTTACTACGGAGCGGATAGACGAGAAATTATGCCAGCTCATCTTTATAAACGTTAACACAATTACTTTATTCAATTACTTTATTCAATATCTTTAATCACACCACCACTTCATCACAGTTACATAAGTGTAATCCAAGTTAGGATGATAGTCTTTATCCCCTGATCTTAAATCCAAAAGTTTCAACTTGTTTTACTTTATTTATTATTTCTGTTTTTAGTTTTGAAACCCTAATTTACATCAATGCAACTTATCATTCTCTTAAACAAAAATTGATAGTCAATCATAAGGATTGTTGAGTAGTCTTAGTGTGTCCACGGATTGATACTCTCTCTTCCAACGTTCATATCACCGGCGACCTCCGCCGACACACAACTCGCCGGCCACCTCAGTCGATGAAACCCCACCGGCGACCTCAACGACCGGCGACCAAAACCCCGGCTACCGACTCGTCTCTCTCTCTCCCGCTCAGGTAAGTAACCCACCCCAAAGACCCACCGCCCTCACCGCCGACCTCCGCACCGGCGACCACCAACCCCACCGCCTACCCAGTCACCACCGCCCCCACCGCCGACCTCCTCACCGGCGACCACCAACCCCACCGCCTACCCAGTCACCACCGCCCACCCCGGAACCAACGCCTACCGTCACCACCGCCTGCCCTCCACCGGTCACCACATTACCTCTACCCACCACCACCCTCACACCCCCACACCCTCACTGCTCCCCTGCCCCCTGCCCCCTGCCTCACCACCGGCCATCACCACCACCCCCAACACCATCACAGAAACCTCATAGCCCGTACCAGCATCAAAATCGAGCAATTATAAAGTTGGGTGTACATTTGGTGAGATCGATCTATCTCGGGTTTACATATCTGTCTTTACTCCTCTTCCATTATATCTTTAACTATACCTTTAGTTTATATCTGTTAGTTTTGATTGTTTGGCTGGTTTAGGGGTACCAACATTCTGATTTTAAATAGCTACTTGTTCGTGTAATTTGGGTGAGATCGTTCCGTCTTGGGTTTTATCTCTGCTTCTAGTCTGCTCTATTTATATTTTTTCGTTTGGACTGATTGTTCTGATTGTTAGTTTATATCTCTGCTTCTAGTCTGATTGTTAGTTTATATCTCTGCTTCTAGTCTGATTGTTAGTTCATATCTCTGCTTCTGATTTTAAATAGCTACTTGTTCTGATTTTAAATAGCTTAGATTGGACTGATTGGTTGGGTTAGGGGTACCAGCACTCTGCTTTTAAATAGGGATTTGATTGTGCCAGTCATATTATCTTGTGATTTGATATATTTCTGTTGCTGGTTGTAATTGTGTTCGTCTATGTTTTGTTGACCATTGCGTGTGTGGCTGCTTTTGTTTATGCTTTATTAGTGTGGCATCCTCTTTTTAAGGTGTTTCTTGTCACGCTGGGTGAGTGAGATATAATAGATAACAGGAGACATTATGTTGTCCCGAGATCATGTACGGTGACGAGAGATGCAACTACAGGGAATAAGGGTTATAAATTACGAGTGGCATCGTGGAATGTAGGAACACTTACTAGTAAGTTATTAGAGATAATAGATGTGTTAAGGAGCCGTAAGGTTCAGATAGCGTACCTCTAGGAGACTAGATGGCGAGGTGGGAGGGCAAAGGAGTGTAATGGGTATAAACTATGGTATTCAGGGTCAGATGGAACAAAAAATGGAGTAGGTGTTTTAGTTGCTAAAGAACTTCAGGATAATGTAGTGGAGGTTAGAAGAATCGATGATAGACTTATGTTGTTAAGGATAGTAATAGGAGACGAGGTAGTGGCTGTAGTTAGTGCGTATGCACCGCAAGTTGGATTAGGGGATACAGAAAGAAAGAAGTTCTGGGAGAGTTTAGATCACGTTATGGAGACATACCCCTAGAAGAAAAAATATTCATAGGAGGAGATTTTAATTGGCATATCGGTAAGCAAATAGCGCATGAACGTAAGCATCATAAATTCGTTTTTCAAGAAAAGAGAATCGCATCTAATTACGTTTAGCAGCGGCGGGAGACACACACAGATAGATTATTTGCTGATGAGGAGAGAAGATCGTAGCTCGTGGAGGGACTGCAAGACAATACCGGGACAGACAGTAGTCACTCAACATCACATGTTGGTGGCAGACCTATGACTGAAGAGAGCAATTGTCCAACCAACTAAGAGAAGTAGACCTACGATCAGATGGGGACAACTCAAAGAAGAAAAGATTACCATCTTTAGAGATAAAATCATACCAATGAACCTGTGTGGGCCACAGGAAGACGCCAACCAAAAGTGGGAGGCTATGGCAACTAGAGTCATTCAAGCAGCTAAAGAAAAGCTTGGGACTACAACAAATAGGACAATCGGTCATAAGAAATCCTGGTGGTGGAACGAAGATGTACAGGAGAAGATAAGAATTAAACAACAAAGTTTTAGAGAGCTTTTACGTTGTAATAATGAGGAAGAACGAGCAGAGCTAAAATATAAATACAAAGAGGCAAAACGAGAGGCGAAAAAGTCTGTGTCAGAGGCAGAGAACACAGCATACGAGAGGATGTATAAGCGATTAGAGACAAAAGAGGGTGAACATAACATGTTTAAGATTGCCAAGGCAAGGGAACGTAGTAGACAGGACTTGAGATTGGTGAAGTTTATAAAGGCCGCGGATGGAAAGGTCTTGGTGAGGGAGAAAGACATCAAGGGGAGATGAAAAACTTACTTTGATAACCTTTTCAACATAACGAACCGTAATCAACAAACGGAGATCGATGAAACAACTCAAACGACGCAACAAAACAAGTGTTATTGTAGAAGCATCACAGTCGATGAAGTTAAGAGAGCTTTGAAGAAATGGGAAGGGCTAAGGTGGTAGGGCCAGACAACATTCCGATTGAAGTGTGGAAGTGCCTGGGAGATGAGGGCCTACAATGGCTAACGGACTTATTCAACACTATCTTTAAGACAGGAAAGATGCCAGAGTAGTGGAGAAGAAGTGTCATAGTCCCCATATATAAGAAAAAAGGAGATGTCCAATGTTGCGCAAATTACAGAGGAATAAAGCTATTGAGTCACACGATGAAGCTATGGGAAAGAATTGTTGACACGAGAATTAGACGAGAAACTCAGATAGCGGTAAACCAATTTGGATTTATGCCAGGACGCTCTACAACAGAAGCTATACACTTCATAAGGAGGATAATGGAGAAATATAGAGAAAAGAAAAGAGACCTGCATATGGTATTCATTGACCTAGAAAAAGCCTATGACAGTGTGCCGCGGAAACTCATCTGGGAAAGTCTACGACTTAGAAAGGTACGAGATAGGTATATCAAAATAATAAAGGATATGTATGACGGGGCAAAAACGTGTGTACGAGCACCTGTCAGAGACACAGACTACTTCCCGGTGGAAGTAGGACTCCACCAAGGTTCGGCATTGAGCCCATTCCTCTTCACAGTAGTGTTGGACGAGATGACCAAGTCTATACAAGAGCCAGTCCCATGGTGTATGCTGTTTGCGAATGATATTGTCTTAATATCAGAATCTAAGATGGTGATTAACGAGAGATTAGAACAGTGGAGAGCAGCACTAGAACGCAGGGGCTTAAGGATAAGTCGCTATAAGGCAGAATACATGCATTGTAACTTTAGTGGTGAGGCCGAAGAGGACACCCAAATCAGTATCCAGGGCATGGCGGTCCCCCGAACGTCTAGGTTCAAATACCTTGGCTCGTACGTACAGGAAGATGGAGAGATACACAGCGATGTAGCACACCGTGTACAATCAGGATGGTGCAAGTGGAGAGCAGCATCAGGGATTTTGTGTGATAAGAGGTTCCCAGCAAAACTAAAGGGAAAACTTTACAGAGTGGCAGTACGTCCAGCTAGTTATACGGCACAGACTGTTTGGGCCATAAAGAAATCGCACGAGAGACAAATAGAGGTCGCAGAAATGCGAATGCTGAGGTGGATGTGTGGACACACAAGATTGGATCGGATAAGAAACGACGTCTTTCGCCAGAGGCTAGAGGTGGCTTGTATCACAGAAAAAATAAGAGAGGGAAGATTAAGATGGTTTGGGCACGTGAAGAGGAGAACGATGGCAGCACATGTTCGAGCAGTAGAGAACATCAGCTTAGAGGGTACGAGGAGTAGAGGTAGACCTAGGTTGACTTGGGACGAGGTTATTAGGAGGGATATGATAGAATTGCATCTTTCTGAGAACATGATCGAGGATAGAAGTGAGTGGAGGCGTAGATTAAAATTAAGGACTTTTAGTGGGTTTTATGGGTGGGAAGGGTATACGGTGACATATGGCCGTACCCCACACGTTAGGTGTAGTTTTCCCCATCTACCCTTTTTGGGTGTTACATGCCGTTTTTTTATGAGCGCATTAACTAATTCTTGTATTATGATTGTTATTGTTATTGCTTTTGTTTAACGAGTCGGGGGTCTCTTCGGAAGCGGTCTCTCTATCTTTCTAGATAGAGGAAAGACTTGCCACTATATACCCCTCCCAGACCCTGCTCTTCAGCGGGATACACTGGGTATGTTTGTTTGTTTGTTTAGTTAGTAGTAGTAACAACCATTTAAAACTGAATCTGTGTGAAAAATCCTTTATCAAAATATATATACTTTCACACCGCATCAAGTTTTTGGCACCGTTGCCGGGGACACACGACAAGTTTGAAAGACAATCTGAATTTTTGACTGTCCTGTTTATATCTTGTTAATATTTTTATTCAAATTCATTTTAATTTTGTAGTTAGTTTGCCTTAGTTAGTTTAGTTACATTTGCCTGATTCATTTTAAGCCTTAGTTAGTTTATGCTTCCTTAAGATAGTGTATGTCCGACTCGTCTAGTCCTGAACTTGTTTCACCTCTTTCGGAACCTGAACGACTTTTCCGACAAAGGTTACGTGAAAGACCACAACAAGCAGCAACAATCATCGAAGAAGATATCTCGGAAGATACACCATCCGAAGGAGACATGGCTAATCAAGACGAGGAAATGAAGATGACGCACTATGCCACACCATCAATCGACGGTTATGAGTCTAGTGTTGTCCAACCAGCAATAGCGGCCAACAATTTCGAGATTAAGTCTAGTATTATCCAACTCGTAGAGAACTCTGTTCAGTTTCACGGATTGCAAGATGAAGACCCTAACGCTCACATCTCACGATTCCTTCGTATCTGTGCCACTTTCAAAATCAACAACTGTTCAGACGATGCTATTAGACTACGAATTTTTCCATTTTCACTTCGCGGCCGAGCCATTGACTGGCTTGATTCACCTCCGCCTGGTTCCATCACCACATGGGCGGAAATGGCTGAACAATTCCTGTTGAAATACTTTCCACCCGATCGCACTGCCAAATTGAGAAGCAGCATCACAAGCTTTCGCCAAGATGATGATGAATCATTACACGCAGCATGGGAGAGATATAAAGGTCTCCTTCGGAGATTCCCACATCACGAACTTGATCTGTGGCTGCAATGTCAAACTTTTTATGATGCAATCAGCGGAGCACACAAACAAGCTGTAGATCAAAGTGCGGGAGGAGATTTCAGAAGTGTAACACCAACAGAAGCATACCAAGCCCTAGAGAAGGCAGCTAAGAAGAGCTTTGCTTACAATCCCTTAAGAAACAAAATCAACTCTAGAGGAATTCATCAAGTAGACTCTGAAACACTAATCACAGCCCAGTTAGAAGCCTTAACCAAACGATTCGAACAATTGCAAGCTGAACTTAAAAAGACTCCAACATGATGCAACACATGTGGAAATTCACACAAGACCAATGAATGTCCGCAAGGCATTATGATGGTTGAAGATGTTGACTACGTAGGAGGCCCAAACAACTCATATAACAACAACTCAAATTGGAGGAGCAACCCGAATTACAGAGAAGCTGGTAACAACCAATCATCATCTGGATTCAACCGTAGGCCACCTTACCAACAACAGAAACCACCATATCAAGGTCCAAGCAGTAGTAATCAAGACCGTGGAGCATCATCAATGGAAGATTTATTGCAGCAATTGTTGTTAACCACACAAGCCACAGATGAGTACATCCGGAAATCTGATCGAAGAAATGAGGAAAGGTTCCAAAGAAACGAGGCTGACATCAAAAGCAACAAAGCATCATTGCAAACCATTGAAAACCAAGTAGGTCAGATAGCACAACAACTATCTGCAAGACCCCAAGGTGCTTTGCCTAGCAATACTGTAACAAACCCTAATGCTCAAGTCAAAGCCATCACCATAAGGAATGGCAAAACCACTCAAGGTGATGCACCTGTATTACAGCCCATCCTTGAAGAAATAGAACTCGAGACGCCAAGTAATACAAGTGACAAGCAAAAGCAACCTGTCGTTGTTGAAGAACCAGCCAAGAAATACGTACCACCGCCACCTTATGTCCCACCACCTCCATATCCCGGTCGTCTGAGACAACAACGAATGGAGGCACAATATGGCAAATTTCTGGGATTGTTCAAGCAACTCCACATTAATCTACTATTGGTGGAAGCCTTAGCCCAAATGCCAAATTATGCTAAGTTTTTAAAGGGTGTATTGTCAAATAAGAAGAAACTGGAAGAGTTATCACATGTAGTTTTGAATGAGGAATGCTCAGCAGTTCTTCAAAACAAACTACCTCAAAAGATGACTGATCCAGGGAGTTTTACCATACCTTGCCTAATAGGAAATCTTTCTGTCAGCAATGCGTTAGCCGATTTAGGTGCTAGTATTAACCTCATGCCTTATGCAGTTTTTGAAAAGTTAAACTTAGGTGAGCCTAGACCTACTCGTATGAGCATCCAATTAGCTGACCGTTCTGTCAAATATCCGAGGGGCATTATTGAAAATCTCTTAGTTAAAATCGACAAATTCGTATTTCCCGTTGATTTTGTGATCCTCGACATGGATGAGGATAAGAATGTTCCTCTCATCTTAGGTCGACCTTTCTTAGCAACCGCTCGAGCCCTCATTGATGTTTGCACCGGCAAACTCACACTCCGAGTGGATGAGGAGGAAGTGACGTTCGACATATGACAATCCATGAAACATCCTCAACATCATGACGATTCACTCTATTATATTGATGTTTGCGACTCAATCATAAGCTATCATCTGAAGAACACTCGTCAAATTGAAGCTTGCAGTACTCAATTAATAGAAATCCAAACCACTGAGCCCATCTGTGAGCACCAAATCATTCCAGAACTTGAAGTTGATAAGACATCATCTTACCAAGAAGCATTTGAGATCATCGATCAAGAATTAGAACCTAAAGCCAAACCTTCTATCGAAGACCCTCCGGCTTTAGAACTCAAGGAACTTCCGTCTCATCTCGAATACGCTTTTCTTGAAAACACCTCTCAGCTTCCTGTCATAATCCCATCCGCCCTATTAAAAGAGGAGAAGAACAAATTGCTCAATGTGCTGAAGGCACATAAACGAGCAATTGCATGGAAAATCATGGACATCAAGGGAATCAACCCATCCTTTTGCACTCACAAAATATTAATGGAAGAGAACTTCAAATCCGTCATTCAACCTCAAAGACGTTTAAATCCCAGCATGCAAGAGGTGGTGAAGAAAGAAGTAATCAAACTGCTAGGGCCGGTTTGATTTACCCTATTTCTGATTCGCCTTAGGTTAGTCCTGTCCAAGTTGTCCCAAAGAAAAGAGGAATGACTGTGGTAACTAACGAAAAGAATGAGCTCATTCTAACTCGTACGGTTACAGGATGGAGAGTTTGCATCAATTATCGCAAACTCAATGACGCCACAAGAAAGGATCACTTCCCTCTACCTTTCATTGACCAAATGCTCGAGAGACACTCTGGAAAAATGTTCTATTGTTTCCTCGATGGTTTCTCAGGGTACTTTCAAATTCCCATTGCTCCCGAAGATCAAGAGAAAACGACATTCACTTGTCCATATGGCACTTTTGCGTATCGACGAATGCCTTTTGGATTGTGTAATGCCCCTGCTACATTTTAAAGATGCATGGTAGTAATTTTTCATGACATGATTGAACACTCAATGGAAGTTTTCATGGATGATTTCTCAGTCTTTGGAAACTCATTTGAACAATGTCTTGAAAACCTGGAGAAAATGCGGGTTAGATGCGAGGATTCTAACCTTGTTCTAAATTGGGAAAAGTGTCATTTCATGGTTACTGAAGGAATAGTGTTGGGACATAAGATCTCTCGAGCAGGCCTTGAAGTTGACCAAGCCAAAGTTGACACTATTTCCAAACTGCCATATCCCACAACCGTGAAAGAAATTAGAAGTTTCCTAGGTCATGCAGGATTTTATCGCCGTTTCATTAAAGACTTCTCAAAAATCGCACGACCGATGACTCAACTTCTTGAGAAAGACGCAAAATTCGTGTTTTCCAACGAATGCATCAGTGCATTTGATCTGTTAAAAGAGAGGTTGGTCACCGCTCCAATTATGGTTTCCCCACATTGGACGTTACCATTTGAACTCATGTGCGATGCAAGCGATTTTGCGGTAAGAGCCGTGTTAGGTCAAAGGAAAGACAAGCAATTCCACCCAATTCACTATGTGAGCAAAACCCTGAACGACGCACAAGAAAACTACACAACCACCGAGAAAGAACTTCTCGTAGTAGTTTTCGCATTTGACAAATTTCACTCGTATCTAATCCTGTCCAAAACAGTCGTCTATACCGATCATGCAGCCCTACGTTATCTGTTCAACAAACAAGATGCAAAGCTGAGATTGATACTATGGATACTTCTGCTTCAAGAATTCGACATTGAGATTCGTGACAAGAAAGGAGCAGAAAACCTAGCGGCTGATCATCTTTCGCGTCTTGAAGATTTGAACCATCCACAACCCGAGGAACTCAAAATAAACAATAATTTTCCTCACGAATTCCTTTTGAACATCCAATCTTCAATTGATGAATATCCTTGGTTTGCCGATTTCGCAAACTATTTGGCAAGCGGAATCCTTCTCAAAGGAATGACTTATCAGCAAAAGAAGAAATTTTTTACTGACATTAAGTATTACTATTGGGAGGATCCATACCTATTCAGAATCGGTGCGGACCAACTCATTCGAAGATGCGTATACGGAAGTGAAGCGGAACAGATCCTAAGGCACTGTCATGAAGGACCCACAGGAGGCCACCATGGAGCAACTCTAACAGCCAAAAAAGTCTTCGATTCTGGATTCTATTGGCCCACGATCTTCAAAGATGCTCACAACATGGTACGCACCTGTGATGCATGTCAAAGAGCAACCAACATCTCGACACGGGATGAAATGCCTCAGAAACCCGTTCAAGTATGCGAGGAATTTGATGTATGGGGTATTGATTTCATGGGGCCATTCCTGGTATCATTTGGAAATCATTACATCTTGGTAGCAGTTGATTATGTCTCAAAATGGGCCGAAGCTCAAGCCCTACCTACCAACGATGCAAGAAATGTTGTCAGATTCCTTAAGAAATTATTCTCTCGTTTTGGTATCCCCAAGGCTTTGATTAGTGATCGAGGAACCCATTTCTGTAACAATCAGCTTGAAAGAGCAATGACTCATTATGGAGTAAACCATCGCTTTACAACCGCTTATCACCCAGAAGCAAATGGGCAAGCTGAAGTCACTAATCGAGGTATCAAACGAATCCTAGAAAAAACCGTAGGACAAAATCACAAGGACTGGTCTGCCAAGCTAGATGATGCATTATGGGCTTTTCGAGCAGCCTTTAAGACTCCCATTGGCATAACACTGTTTAAACTCGTTTATAGGAAGTCGTGTCATCTACCTGTGGAACTGGAACATAAAGCCTATTGGGCACTCAAAGCAGCAAACCTAGACCAAGGCCTTGCAGGAAAGAATCGATTTCTACAAATCCATGAGCTAGAGGAACTGAGAGAACAAGCATACGAAAACGCTACGGTTTACAAGGAAAAGACAAGGAAATTCCATGACTCTCGTTTGAGGAGCACTAAACGATTTCATGTGGGGGAACGTGTCTTACTGTATAACTCTCGTTTACGTCTGTTTCCCAGAAAGTTAAAATCACGTTGGTCTGGACCTTACACGATTAAAAATGTGTTTCCAAATGGTGCCATCGAAATTGACAACCACGACGGTTTAAGTTTCAAGGTGAATGGACATCGTTAAAAGCCATATAACGATGGGCCAACCAAGATTTTCTCGGAGGAATTACACCTCCGCCCCGACGAGGATTAAGAGTGGGGAAGGGTCGCACCGACGACCTGAAACGAAAACACGACACTTGTACATAGATTTTATTTGAAATTTTTAACTTTTGTAGGACTCCCAAGCACAAGCACGGGGCCGTACCTCACCAAGCACGCCCCCGTGACACTGACAAATATTTTCCATGATCTCCGCTGACGACTCTGGAATGTTACAGGACGAATTTAAGACGACTTCTGACAAGCACGGGGCCGTGCCTACCCAAGCACGCCCCCGTGATAACTTTGCAGACCTGTGTATAAATACCACACTTGTTCCAAGCTTTCATCACACCCATTTCTGCTCAAAATCTCACAAAGAAAAGATGAAAGAATCCAGTCAAGGAAGTTTCAATTGGAATCCAGCCACAAAGCCCTTGAAAATCCATATCACTTTCAGGGCCCGGGCACAGTCGTTTTGTGCCAATCTATCCTTTACTTTATGTCATTTTTTTATTTTGTGTGTTTAGGATTTTAATGTTTTCAATAAATGGATGATATTTCAGGTGATCCCGATGGTTCTCACAAGCAAAGGCACAAATCTACTTCATTATCTTTTGGGGAGTATTTCGTTACCATTCCTTGTTTTATATTATTTATCACATTGGGGACAATGTGAATTTTAAGTGTGGGGATGGGATTAATCGAGATACATATTTGATACTTTGCTAAAAACAGGTCCAAATTTAAAATTTTCAACAAAATCACTTAACCAGTAATTTTTGTGACACGAAGCCAAAAATTTAAACAATTTTTGATAAGCCATACTATAAATATACGTTTTCGGAAAATAAATAAGTAAATAAGAGAAATCCAAATAAAAGTTGAAAATATTTTTTGTGATATCCTTAAAAGCAATAATCAAGTAAATATATGTAATCATGCAAAATGAAACATTTTTACCCAATTCCATCCGTTTGAGAGTTTATTTTTGAGCCTTAAACAGCTTTTGCAAACCTTTGCAATTTTACTTTCATTCTGGATTCAATTGAGAGTACCTCATGATATGTGTGATTAGAACTTGCTTTGGGCATATATTTCAAGACCTTAATTAGTATTTTCTGCATAAAAATGAGTTAGGCATTAGGAAACCTTAACCATTCAAGCCCCAACCATTTTCTTTTAATCTTCCTTACCCGAACGTCAACCCTAGTTAGCCCCGTTAAGCTTAAACATTTTATTTTTATCACCCGAATCACCAAGTCACTCAACCAAAAAGCCTTCAACAAAACCCATTTTTCGTTAAAGACACGATTTTGGTTTATTTATTAAAAAAAAGAAAAGAAAAAGAGAAAAAGAGAAAAAGAAAGAAAAATTTGGTAAAAGAAAAAGAGAAAAAGAGAAAAAGAAAGAAAAATTTGGTCTTTTACCGGCAGACCTAAAAGAACTGGAATGCATTCTTTTGATTTTAATTTGCTTTGTTGCCTTCATCACGCAAAACCGGGACTTCCCCCGGAAATCCGCGAACAAATTTACAACCTCACGTACGACGCAAGAAAGAAATGGCGAAAAAAGGAACAAGTTCCGCCATTTTGTGGAATCTCAAAAAGCACTATAAAGAGACGGGCAAAAAGATACGAAAGGTACCCGAATTGTGGAAATTGTTCTCACGATGGAAAATGCAAAAAAAACAAACTGAATCCCAATACGAATACACAGAACTGATCCGATTGGGTGCTATTAGGCTTCAAGCCGAACGATCCTTACGAAAGGATAGTTTTGTGTATCTTCGGGTAAAGGATGAAGTAAGGTTTCTGAAAGCAAAATACGGTCTTGACAATCTGACCTTAAACGAGTCCTCAAGTTAGCATATCCCTTCTAGCTTGAAGTATTGTATAGGGAACTTTTTACTGCTTTCCTTGTAGTTTATTTTAGAAAAATAAGCCAAGACCGTCGTCTTTAGCATTTAGCCACTTTTTCCAAACATTCCACACCCGAGCCCGAGCCAAGTTACAACCCATCAAAGACCTAATGATTTATGCAAGTAAATATCTAAGTAGGTGGAGAATTGATCCCTTAGCAAGCATATGATTTCACACGTACTCATGCTAGGCAATTAAGCGTATTAGTCATACTTCATCTTATGTATGATTCCATATATTCAGCCGAGTGTGAGTGTATTTTGTGAGGAGTGTGGATTTTTTTTGCATGGTTATAATCTTTACTAACAATCCCATTGCTTGCTAGGATATCATTCTATACATGCCTAAAATGTTTGCATTTGGATGAAATAATCTTTACTTGCGTATTTCCCGAAAGACATATTTATCTTTTGCTTTATTTGGTTTTTGATAGAGTTGTCATTTTAAGTGATTTTGCTTGAGGACAAGCAAAGTTCAAGTGTGGGGATATTTGATGTGCTCCAAATTATACATAAAAACACTATCAAAAGCACATCATTTATTCCTCGATATCTCCCGAAATATGATGATTATGTACTTAAAATCATTTAATTGTGTTTTCAGGTGTTGTGAAGGGCAAGATGGACAAAAGGAGGATAATGGACAAGAAATTGAAGAAATCCAAGCTTAAGGCTCCAAGCATGGGGCCGTGCCTCATTAAGCACGCCCCCATGCCTTGCCTGAAACATACTCCCGTGCTAATTTGGCACACCCCCGTGATTGGACATCTGACAGGACAAAAGTACTGTTCCCCAAAAGTAGTCACGAGGCCGTGCCCCAAATCAACACGGGGCCGTGTTCCCTCCTTTCATGGGGTCGTGCCCCATTTGTCACGGGGCCGTGCCCGACAATTCCTGTGCGTACGATCCGACCAACTTTCGTAAGCATTGTACTAACACGGGGCCGTGCCTTTTTGTCACGGGGTCGTGCTTAAACACTCCGGGAAGCCTATAAATAGAGGGCTAAGTTCATCATTTTGCAAGCTTTTGGTGGAAGTGATACTCTGCAGAATTGTCTCGGGAATCAAGTCTTAGAGATCATTTGGAGGCTCGGGAGGTGTATACAACACTTGAAAGAGGCTCGGAATTGTCTAAACATCATCCATTGTGGATCATTGGTTTGATTGTTTTATTTTACCGATGAATTCATATCTATCTTCTATGTTGTTTGTTATATTACAGCTCATTATGAGCTAAACTCTTATTATCATCCTACTTGGATGAAACTTATGTAATTTGTGATGAATTAATGGTGTGATAAATATTGTGTTAATATTATGGTGGTCTTGGGAAAACTTTCGATGGGTAGCACCTACATTTGAACGGGGGGTTATAAGTTTATGGTTTGTAATTGTGATTGTCATACACGGTTGAAAAACATATGATCAACTTTTATTCATAACAAACTATGGCTAATTAACTAGAGATGGTTATTAGAAATCATAAGATCTTAACTTTCTCATCATTTACGGGTTCCCTTTTATTAGTCTAAGAAATCTACAGTAATTGTTATGGTTTTCTAAAATTAATAATATGTTAGAATAGAACTTGATCAACTCTCTTCTTACATTAAGTTATGTATTCAGAAATCGTATGTCGAAAAGGACACAAAAGATTTACCTACATCACTAGGGCCTTGATCTAAGCAGTAAATCTCAACCTGACATGGTCCTTGTTACTACGGAGCGGATAGACGAGAAATTGTGTCAGCTCATCTTTATAAACGTTAACACAATTACTTTATTCAATATCTTTAATCACACCACCACTTCATCACAGTTACATAAGTGTAATCCAAGTTAGGATGATAGCCTTTATCCCCTGATCTTAAATCCAAAAGTTTCAACTTGTTTTACTTTATTTATTATTTCTATTTTTAGTTTTGAAACCCTAATTTACATCAATGCAACTTATCATTCTCTTAAACAAAAACTGATAGTCAATCATAAGGATTGTTGAGTAGTCTTAGTGTGTCCACGGATTGATACTCGGTTCTTACCATCACTATATTGCCTCACGATAGGTGCACTTGCCTTTTGTGTGTGTAGTTAGTAGTAGCAACAACCATTTAAAACTGAATCTGTGCAAAAAATCCTTTATCAAAATATATATACTTTCACACCGCATCAGTTCACATCCCCCCCATGCTCACGGTTTGTAACAAATTAACACACTCCCTATATATATATCAACATACATACACACACAAGAACGTACACAAGGACATACACATATCTACGACAGAAATTACACATCGAAACCACATACATGCACATCATTTTGCCGGTTCCCCGGTACCACGTACGCACGCAAAGATCACACGCTGGGTACAATATCGAGCACACCTAGCCGAGGGAACCACGACCGAAAATCATACCGCGAAACAAGAACCGAGCGCGAAACCGTAACCGTAACCATAATGAAAACGAACTGCTGAGGGAGAAATCATACCAATGGGCTGTCGGGATCGATTCGCGTGATAGCAGGTGTGATACAAATTTCCGAGTGTTCACGGTTGTGACCGAGAGAGTTGCTTTATCGCGTTGTCGATTGATCGCGAAGGAGCTGCCGAAGAAGAGGGTGTCGAAAGGGGACCCCATGGAGGTTTAGCGGTTCAACAAAGGGCAAGTGAAAGGAAGAGGTCGCTGCCGAAAGCAAGAATTCATGGCTGCAGTGGCTGATCGGAATCCTTGCGCAGGGGAAGGTCGATGATAGTAAGATGGAGAAGAGTTTTTGTTTTTAGTGTTTTAGGGTTGTGAATGGTAAGAGACGGGTGGTGGGGTTGGGTAGTTTATTTATTTGAAATCAAAGTTTATTATTTACCATTTAGGTCCCTCCACTCTACAAGGTTTGCCAAGTTTGTGTTAAAGTTAATTATTAACAACAATTCTCATCACATTATCATTATTATTGTTGTTATTATTACTATTATTAGGATTTTAATTTATTTCACAACATTCATAAAGAAGTTTTGTACGAATACTAACATAACGGGAGTAGAGTTGATGGTGTTAACTTGAAAATATAGAGCGTCACATCATCCCTTTGGTGAAGGAATTTTCGTCCCGAAAATTAAAACATCGGATTAACATACATAGTGAGTAAATTGGTTAGTTATCTGGAATGTAGACAATATAGGTTTCCTGAGAGTTTCTAAAACAACCCGAAACAAAGCAATGTAAGGTTTCGCGCGATTTGTGACATCATCCCCTTGTTGAAGGGAATTTCGTCTCGAAATTTAAAGAAAATATATCTTAAGAATGACACCTTAAGAAGTGGAAGCCTGATCGTTGAACAGTTGTGGATACTTTTTCTTCGTTTGATCCTCGCATTCCCAGGTAAGTTCTGGTCCACGCTTCGAGTTCCACCTAACGTGCACAATAGGATCTTGTTACGCTTTAGGGTTTTGACTTCTCGATCCATGATCTCCACTGGTTCTTCAATGAAATCAAGCTTTTCATCGATTTCTAGTTCCTCCAATGGAACGACAAGTGGTTCATCAGCCAGGCATTTCCTCAGATTTGACACGTGAAATAAGTTGTGTATTCCACTGAGTTCTTCAGGTAAGTTCAGCTGATAAGCTACTGGACCAACTCGTTATCTCAAATGGTCCAACGTATCTAGGGTTCAGTTTTCCACGCTTTCCAAAGCGTATTACACCTTTCTAAGGTGAGACTTTTAGAAGTACTTTATCACCAATCTGGAATTCCAACGGTTTACGACGTTTATCAGCGTAACTCTTCTGTCGATCATGTGTTGCTGCCATACGGTTACGAATTTGCATGATCTTCTCAGTCGTCTCGTGCACAAGCTCAGGACCCGTAAGTTGGCTTTCTCCAACTTCTGCCCAACAAATAGGTGATCGGCACTTACATCCATATGGTGCCTCAAACGGAGCGGCCTTGATTCAGGTATGATAACTGTTATTGTAAAAAAAACTCAACTAATGGTAAGTGAGTTTCCCAACTACTGCCAAAATTAATCATACAGGCACGCAACATGTCTTTCAGAGTCTGGATCATACACTCACTCTGACCATCAGTTTGAGGTTGATATGTAGTGCTCATATCTAGTCGCTTCCCCAATGATCTCCGCAAGGATTCCCAGAAGTGTGAAGTAAATCGAGCATCATGATCAGAGATAATGGAAATAGGCACACCGTGCCGAGAGACTATTTCCCTTAGGTAGATACGAGTCAACTTTTCCATTCGGTCAGCCTCTCGGATTGCCAGGAAATGTGCAGATTTCGTCAATCGATCTACAATCACCCAAATGGTATCGCATCCGCTGGGAGTCCGAGGCAGTTTCGTGATGAAATCCATTGATATATGTTCCCACTTCCATACTGGAATTTCCGGTTGCTGAAGTAAACCGGATGGCCTTTGATATTCCACCTTAACCTTAGAACAGGTTAAACATCTGCTTACATAAGTGGCAATATCAGCCTTCATGTTCGGCCACTAGTATAGGACCTTCAAATCTTGATACATCTTATCCGAACCCGGGTGAATAGGGTATCTTGATTTGTGAGCTTCATCCATTACGAGCTCTCGTAAATCTCCATACAAAGGAACCCATATTCGTTCCATGAAGTAACGAATTCCATCAGGTTTGGTCTCTAATTGCTTTTCTATGCCCCGTATGGACTCTGCTTTCAGGTTCTATTTCTTTAAAGCTTCAAGTTGAGCAGTACGGATCTGATCAGGTAATCCGATATGGATGGTAAGCTGTAATGCTCGAACTTGTTTTGGCTTAGGTATTTTCTTTCGACTTAAGGCGTCAGCTACTACAATAGCCTTACTCGGATGATACTTGAATGCACAGTCATAGTCGTTCAACAACTCGACCCAACGACGTTGTCTCATGTTTAGCTCCTTCTGTTCAAAGATGTGTTGGAGACTCTTGTGATCAGTATAAATTGTGCACTTGGTACCGTACAATTAATGTCTCCATATCTTGAGTGCAAACACAACGGCTCCCAACTCTAAGTCGTGTGTCGTGTAGTTTTTCTCGTGAACTCTTAGTTGGCGGGAAGCATAAGCGATCACTTTCTCGCGTTGCATTAGCACACAACCGAGACCTTGAATAGAAGCATCACAACAAACTACAAAATCATCTGTTCCTTCAGACAATGAAAGAATCGATGCCGTAGAGGGTTTCTACTTCAGAATCTGAAATACGAATTCCTGTTTATCACCACAATCATATGTAGTGCCTTTATGAGTTAATGCCATGAGAGGTTGTGCAATTTTTGAGAGCTCTTCGATGAATCGTCGATAATAGCCAGCCAACCCAAGAAACTGTCGTACCTCAGTCGGAGTCTTAGGCGTAGCCCAGTTCTTAATGGCTTCTATCTTTGTCGGGTCAACATGTATTCCTTTCCCATTGACCACATAACCCAAGAATTGGACTTCTCGTATCCAGAAGTCACACTTTGAAAACTTAACATACAATTGTTCTCATTTTCAACAGCTTCAAGATCAGTCTAAGGTGTTCCTCGTGTTCTTCCTTATTCTTTGTGTAAATAAGAATGTCATCGATGAAGACAATGACAAACTTGTCCAAATAGGGTTTTGACACTCGGTTCATGAGGTCCATAAAAACTACTGGCGCGTTGGTAAACCCAAATGGCATAACCAAAAACTCGTAGTGACCATATCTAGTTCTGAAAGCGGTATTTGAAATGTCTCCCTCCCGAACCCGTAACTGATGATAACCTAAGCTCAAATAAATCTTAAAATAGTAGCTTGATCCTCCTAACTGGTCAAACAGGTTATCAATGCGCGGGAGTGAATATCGGTTCTTGATCGCCACCTTGTTTAGTTCCCGATGGTCAATACATATTCTGAAAGTCCCATCCTTCTTTCTCACGAAAAGCACTGGAACTCCCTAGGGTGAAGAGCTGGGATGTATGAATCCCTTGTCTAACAATTCCCGCAATTGCTTAGATAACTCTTGTAGTTCGTTCGATGCCAGACGGTACGGCGCTCGAGCGATCGGAGCTGCTCCAGGTACTAACTCAATCTTGAACTCTACCTGCCTGTTCGGAGGAAGCCCAGGTAAGTCTTCAGAAATACTTCCAAAAAGTCTGTGACAACTAGAATATCTTCAACAGGCTTCTCATCCGCCTCCTTCTCAATAACTAGTGTTAGTAGAGCGAAATGCCTTTTTTCGAGACATTTATGCGCCTTCACGTATGAGATGATGCCAAACACAACACCAACCTTGTCACCTTCTACCATAAGGATTCCATCACTAGGAAAATGTAACTTAATTAGTTTGTTTCCACAAATGATCTCTGTTTGGTTTTTGGACAACCAATCCATTCTGACCACAACATCAAAACTACCATGGGTAATAGGAATCATATTTACATCAAATGAGTGTCTAGACGAACCTAGATTACAACTGCCAAGCACATGGATGGCGTTTATAGTTCTACTATCAGTTACTTTTATGGTATATTCTAGAACTTAAGCTGGTAAGAACTACACTGTATGAAACTTCAATCGACATTCGAATGAGACAATGCTGAAGTAGAACTACCATTTCTGTCGGTTTCCTATCTTCTTAAGCCTAGGACAGTTTGCCTTTAATTTCATAGGTTGTTTGCACTCATAACATCCCTTTATGCTTCTTGTGGCTAAGGAAACTTGTCCGCGATGTTCACACGACGGTTCTTAAAGGTATGGCCAAGTTTCACCATGGAGCTCACAAATATTCTTATTGCACAGCCCATGACGATTATAATTGCACGTTTTGTTTATAATGGAAAGGCAAAGATGTAATGGACGAGATCGTCATAATATCTTGCTATTTGGTCTTACGCCAAACGTAGATAGCCAGAAAAATCCAATTGAGTCCCACCACTGGGGAATAAACAAATGTAACGTACGCTTTAAAATGATAAATATCCAATGAAATAAATGCTAGAACGCTGAAATTACCAAGACTCTAAGTCTTAGATCAATCCAATGAACAAGGACTACATGCGCAGAGAGTATTATCACTTTATTGCAACTTTTGAAGATCTGGCACATTGTAGATGGATAGTATTGCACGATCACTAAAATGCTAAAAAGAGCAACGTCTTATAGAGATTAGGACTAATGCCATAATACGAATCTCACTAAGGCTCAAGGTAGATGAGAACTTTCATACGAGTAGGAATGAAGGATTGTTTCCATATTAGTGGTGAAGTTTTATGAGAATCGAGACATCATGTCTCAAAGTATAGAAATGAAAATTTGTATAGACTATGGTCGTTATCACCCGACAGAGTTCGCCAGACTTCTCATGCATGACAAATTACAATTACGTGTGCACACGTGATTCTAATTTGCTTTGCATGGTCACCCCTAGTTCCTCCCATCCGAGCTAACATACCTTGCCAAATACCGAGTGTTATCAATGATAGAGGTATCAAAGATATAGTTATTAAACCAAGGGTCAATTAACCAAGGTCGTACAAAGGATTCGGTTAAGAAAACAATGGGGAATCAGGACGATTTGGCCTTTTTCCTTAGACTTAGCATAAGAAGATGAAAACACCATCCCTGTAATCTCACAGGAATATGCCAAAACAGACAGTTCTCAAGCATGCGAAACAATCAAGCATAACTTAATAGTTTACGTGTGTTTAACTAATGCAATCTAGCTATAGTCTAAAATGAAATGCATATGAATGCTCGTTTTAGTTCGCTATAATTGGGGCTCTGATACCAATCTGTCACACCCTCAAAATCCGCTAACGGGGTTTTACCGTCAGGCGTGCGACACACCAGGATCTCAAATAGCACCAGTTACACCAGAATCATTAATTGTAAAACATCACATTAAGAAATCAGACTTTTAAATCAACCATAAGTGTTTCATACTTGCGGAAGCGATTTGAAAACAAATATCAACAGTAAATTGTATCAACATGCGTTTAAACCATAAAAGTCAATAACGTTTAACAAAATAAAACGATTGAGTTGTTGTGTATGCCATGAATGCATCCCTAACTGTATTCTTAACCTTGTGCGATCCTGTGACCTGAGAAAACATGCTAAAGTGTGTCAATATAAAGTTGGTGAGTCCACAGGTTTAATCAACAAGCAATGTGTCAGAAAGCGTTTCATATGGTTTAGTATATAAAGCATATCGATAGGTAGCTAGCTTATAAACAAGTTACTTAGTGTTTCAATCCGAAGCTGACTATGTGTGTTTTATGCCTTTCCACCAGGTCTATCACAGACCGTGGCAATCGTTAGGTCAATTATGCACATGTTCGACCTCCAATCAAGCTAGCGCGACTAGCCCGGGCGGGGTTTGTCAAACCCAGTAGTACTACTCAGAATTATCTCGCTAATCCCATTACTAACAGTTTGATACTGTAAGGACTTTTAAATGTGTCTACACTAATATAACAGATGATATTAATAATACTGGCAACCATAACAAAAATAGTGCTTGCATGTTTTCTCCCCTAAAAAGGAAAGAATATAAAAGGGGCCATGAAAACTCACCTTGAATGCACAGCAACAAGTAAACGAAAGCGCAATTGATTAGGATTCCGATTAGCCTATGTTTCATTCAGTATATATATAATTAATGTTAATTATTAACTACTGTACGGTTTCGCGTCTCACGAATCGGGTACGGTGTCGGTTATCACGTATGTTGAGTCGTGTATTAAGACATCCTCTATATGTTTCAATTATACTTTATTTATAACGAAACTAATATATATTTTACCAGTCTCATACGCATTTATAACAAGTGTATATATATATATACACACATCATATATGACATATAACCCATTTATATAGGATACATATTTTATATCATCCATTTAATAGACCACACACGAGACAAACCCACATTATGTTTTATACACATCATGCCCAAGTAGTATATCTAGTGTACGTCGCACATACCTCATAATATATATTATATACAACACATTACATAAAGTTTATTATTCATCCCAAATATATATTATACATAATACACTATATACACGCACACACTTATACATGAGTATCATTCATCCACACACACATTTATATATATATTTTTAGTCAAGTTTGAGACTTTGACTCACACCTATACCCCATGCGCCCAAACTAAACACATATACATGCACCCCATGCGCCTAACCTCATGCATTCTTAAACCACCAAACACATAGTGCACAATACACTCCCACATATACAATGTAGTCAATATACATAGTTACATACCCAAGTTCACATTAACGCACACAAAAGAAATATACATATATATATATATACATGAACACATATGTACATACAATTATGCAGAACTTCCATATGTGTACATAATTACACAAAACACATCTACATACATATAAACCATGAATATGTGCTTTACCCTTAAGGAACGCACACACTACCACAACCATTCTCGGTTGAAAAATCAACACCCAACTATAACATATATATATAATTATAATTTATTGCTGAAAAGTCAACTTATTCACATCCATGAATGCATGCTTACATGCAACTTTTATACATACAAACACACTGAAATCACACCTTGAAAACACACACACACTCACGGTTACATTCATACATATATACAATAGCAGGCATATATATATCTACACACAAATTTAGGGATGGCAATGGGTCGGGTATGGGTCGGGTATTGGTATTCCCAACCCCATACCCGATTGTTAAACCCTGTCCCATACCCGGCCCAATACCCATCGGGTATCTATCGGGTATTACCCGTCGGGTATCGGGCATTCCCGCGGGTTTCGGGTATACCCGTTGGGATTTCAAAAATAAAAAAATATATATATAATTCTTCTCTTTTTATATAGATCAACTTTATATATATATTAACATCAAGATACATGAACCCAAAGACGTTTTTGGTACATGTTCAAAATATAAGTTACCAAAATACATCTCCAACAATTCCATGAAGAAGTCACTACCCAAAATATAAGGTACCAAAATATACAGCCCTGTCCAAAATATAAATCTAGTAATTCCATGAAGACGGGTATATGTTTTTCGGGTAAATGGGATGGGTAAACGGGTATATGTTTCGGGTAATTGGGTCGGGTAAACGGGTATATCACCTAATCCCATACCCGTCCCATACCCATGAAAATTTTTAAAATTAATCCCATACCCGTCTCATACCCGTCGGGTTTCGGGTATACCCGTCCCGTGTGTTTCGGGTTTCGGGTATCCCCGTCGGGTTCGGGTTTTTTTGCCATCCCTACACACAATTCTCACACACATACATATATACATATGCAGAATTACGTTCACATCCCCCATGCTCACGGTTTGCAACAAATTAACACACTCCTTATATATATATCAACATACATACACACACAAGAACGTACACTAGGACATACACATATCTACGACAGAATTTACACACCGAAACCGCACACATACACACCATTCTGCTGGTTCCCCGGTACCCCGTACGCACGCAAAGATCACACGCTGGGTACTATATCGAGCACACCCAGCAGCCGAGGGAACCACGACCGAAAATCATACCGCGAAACCGTAACCGTAACCATAATGAAAACGAACTGCTAAGGGAGAAATCATACCAATGAGGCTGCCGGGATCAATTCGCGTGATAGCAGGTGTGATACAAATTTTCGAGTGTTCGCGGTTGTGACCGAGAGAGTTGCTTTATCGCGTTGTTGATTGATCGCGAAGGAGCTGCCGAAGAAGAGGGTGTCGACAGGGACCCTGTGGAGGTTTAGCGGTTCAACAAGGGGCAAGTGAGAGGATGAGGTCGCTGCCGAAAGCAAGAATTCGCGGCTGCAGTGGCTGATCGGAAAGACGGGTGGTGGGGTTGGGTAGTTTATTTATTTTAAATCAAAGTTTATCATTTACCATTTAGGTCCCTCCACTCTACAAGGTGTGCCAAGTTTGTGTTAAAGTTAATTATTAACAACAATTCTCATCACATTATCATTATTATTGTTGTTATTATTATTACTATTATTAGGATTTTAATTTATTTCACAACGTTCATAAAGATGTTTTGTACGAATGTTAACGTAACAGGAGTAGAGTTGATGGTGTTAACCTGAAAATATAGAGTGTCACAAGCTACCACCACTACCACTGGCTACAACCACCACCGACCATTACCACCAATTACGACTAGCTACCCCAACACCACAACAACAACCGCCGCCACCACCACCGCTGCCGCCCACCAGCATCATCCATTGCATTCCCTCATCCATTCCATTCTCCCATCCATTCTATTCCATCATACATTTCATTAGCTTATACCAAGCAGACCCTTAGTTAATAATTACATCATTTTATCATAAGAATATCGTTTTAGAGATATTATTAATCAACCTCCATATAAACACCTTAGACAAGAGTAATATACTAATATGCAAGACATGATGTTGTTAGTCTTGTCGGTCGCCATAGGGTGGTATTTTCAATGTAACTATAATTTGACGTGAGAATGAAATGTCAATTGTTTTCTAGGATGATGGTTGTACCAAAAAAACCAGCTGAATTTGTGAAGATCTTCATTCTCACAGCTGCATTCTCTTTCAATACCACTAAATTAAGCTTCATAGCAGATGAATTCACTCTCGCATTGTTCAAATCCATGAGAAGAACACAAAACTCCTTAGCTTTGCATCATCCATCAAACTAGATTGTAAAATAACTAGATCGAGAGGTTTTACTAACAAACTACCTGGCCTTTCGGCCACCTCTGCCCCTTCACACATACTTGGACATGATAGGAGACAACAATGGAAAACCAATCAATTGTTAAATCTCCTATGAAATCAACCAATCGAACACAGATCTCATCAGTTTAGTTTCAACTACATACATTTATAAAACTAAATAAACCGACACTAAAACAATATATAACCAACCTATTCTATATTTATTACATTTTAAAATAATGTATATAGTATCTAATAATCATTGGACCGTCTTGTTATATGACACTCATTGACTGGACCAAATTTTTTATTATTATTATTATTTTACTTTCAGTGATTTATTTTTTTTTTCTAGCTTTTTTAATTTACTTTTCCAAGTTTTTTTTCAATTGCTTAATTTTTGTTTCACCTCCATTCCTTTTTTTTTTTTTTTTTATTTTGTTTCATTAGTTTTTCTTGTATTTTAAATCTTTTAGTTAACGTTATGCAGTATGTAATGACATTAATTTTTGTCTTTTACGTTATAAATTCTAACACCCCCGTTGCATCAACATTTCTAAATATACAAACCGTGATAGACTATAGGTACTGAAAAAAAAATAACTAATCTCGTCTTGTGACGCATACATCAAATGCTAGTTAAATAACCAAACCCAATAGTTGACCATACTTTTTTAAAGAACTATAACACTGAAAGGGGGGATCTGAATTTTTAATGTGTTAAAAGCCTAAATATGTAGTAAATTTATTGAAATCTTACTTTTGTGAAAGCCTAATTATGTATTTAACTCGACCCATTAAGCCGAAACCAAAAATATTCTCAGTTGTTAAACCGAACGGTTTTATACAACTACCGATAGCCGAAACCAAAGATTAACACAAGTAGTTTAACTTGTATAATATAAGTTTCTTTTATAAGTCATCTGCAGGTACTAGTTTCTGTGCAAGGAAAAATGAGTCCTTCCTCTTATTTTTTTGGATTGTAGGCACTAGGCACTCCACTCAACATATGGTTTCATTTATGAAATAATATTAAAGTAACAAAAAGAATCATACATAGGCTTTGCACCACATGAAATGATCTCAATTCCTGATTTCCCTACAACATTCCTTAAATAGATGGAGGCTCTTTCACGCAATCCAATGCATCCTGAAGAAGCCTATCATTGGCGGGTTTTAAGCCCTTCTTCAACCACCGTTTCACAAGAGCTAGCTCGATTTTCCGCACCTTCAAACAATCAATTACAAAGGTTTATGAATACATAGATCAAACAAGCGTTAATGTGATGCCGGTGGGTAGAGATCAATGGATTTGCAGCTGAAGTGGGACCAATTATCACTTGCATATAATGTTATAAAAACTACCTAATGTTTAAAGGTTAACTAACATCAAGATAGTCATGGATACATATCGTTAGACATGTCAAGTTAAAGAAGACTCTTTTATATAATTGAATGGATTAGTATTTATATCAAGTTTCACATTTTATATACAAGTCTATGTGTGTAACCTTACTTCTAGTTAGTACATATCTTTTGAAGAGCCCAAAGTTTATTAAGGTTGTAAAAAGTACATATCTCTTACTTTTTAAGTTTTTTAAAATTGAAATTATTCTAATGAAATATTAAAACGTTAATATTATATTTTTTGAGATAAAAATAGATTGTATAATAAGCATTTCCAGCATTCATATAGTATTTTAAGCATAATGTCCAACTAAACATCGGACTTATGTTTCTTATATGGTATTCAATTGTTAGTCATTGTTAGTATCAGTTGGTAAGCGAGGGGTGTTTTGCATATTAGCTGATAGTTGAGGGGTTCAATTGTAATTGTTTAGTAGATTGTAACGAACTTAACGGTTCTAATAAAAGGGGATGGAGCTAACCGAAGGTAGTTCGGATTGTGTTCTCTCTTCTCTCTTATCCTTTCTCTTCCTAACATCAATTGTAATGTCAAAATGTTATAATTTCAAACAGTTTGGTTTTCGGATCAAACTATTAATTCATGAAGATGATTTATGGAAAAACTAACCTGCTTAACAATGAAGGGTTCCTCTGCAAGGCTGAGTGGCGCGGTTAATATAGTAAGAAAACCATTTCTGTTTCCATAAACGATGTCTGTGAAGGGACGATCACCCACCTGAAAAAAGCAGTTTTGTTATACTGTTTTATTTAATTTTTTAATAAACATACTGAAATCTTTTAGAAAAAACATGGTACGTGTAAACTGGTATATCTTAATCTGAAAAGTGTATACAATGGTGAAGAACTTCTCCATAGATAAAGGTGAAAAACCTAAACTAGGGCCCATGGGCCATAACTAACTAGACTAATACAAATGAGCTTAATCTAACATATTTACAATTAACACTCCTCAAGTTGGAGCATAGATGTTGATCATGCCCAACTTGCTACATAAAAAGTCTATTTGAGCTTTTCGAAGAGGTTTCGTGAAGACATCAATAAATTGAAATTCTGTCTTGACATGAACCGGCTATATGGATGGAGGATAAGCTTAAGTGCACACCACATTGAAATACTTGTTTTGGTTATGTAAATAGTTGATTCTTGGTTATGTAAATAGTTAATTAGCTATCACAATATAACACATCAAGTCATTAGAACCAAACCCGAGTCCTTTGAGAAGACGACGAATCCAGATCATCTCTAAAGTAACATTTGTTGTTGTTTTATATTCTAATTCATCACTTGATCTAGATATCGTGTGTTGCTTGATCTTTCAAGATACCTAATAACCTCCGACGAACGCACAATATCCAGTTGTACAACTTCATGAAATAGAAACCTGCCGAATTAGCATCTAAGAACCCTGTCTATAAAGGCATCCACACAACAATGACCTTAATCATAATACAAGATCCTTAGACCTGGTGTAGTCTTACATGTCTCAGTACGCGAAGAGCAGCATCCCAATGCTCGATGCACAGAATGGCTATGAAATCACATAGAACACTAACATCTACGGATCCTTCATCGGGCTTGCGTCCTCCGGAAGAAGCTTCCTGGTAGGAAGCATTGGCTATCTACTGGCTTGCAGCCCAACAATCCACACTCGGTCAACATATCAAACACATACTTCAGTTGAGAAAGAGGTATTCTTGTACTGAGCGGTATCAAAGACGGCCTAGGTCTCTAATCTGTTACTTAGACTAAAAAAATGTTTGAGATTAGTAATCCCGACTTCGTCATCCCCTGTAACTATTATATTATCCACGTAAACAACTGCAATAATCCTACGAACCCTAACGATGTCAAAACAATACAGAATATTCATATGCACTAGTGCACTACGAATCATCCCAAACCCCCGTAACACTAGAAAAGCAACCAAACCATTCTCCAGGAGACTTGTTGAGGCCATACAATGAACGACATAATCTGCATATTTTTGCGACCTCCTCCTCGATAATAAACCCAGGTGGTTGCTCCATATATAACTCTTCCTCAAGAACACAATTAAAAAATGCATTCTTGGCATTACGTTGGTGGAGCGGGCAACGATTAATGGTAGCGAGGCATCTTAATCAATATCGTAAGCCTGAGAATAACTTTTTGCAACTTAATGGGCTTTTAGACGCTGCAAAGATTCATCAGGGTTGAGAATACCCAACGACAACAATAAGTTTTCCATGAGGAAGCATCATAAGATCCCACACATTATTTGCTCGAAGAGCCCCGGTCTTCTATTCCATAGCATTTCTCCATCCTGGTCGACCTAGAGCGTTCATCACATCCTTGGGAATTAGGTATGAAAAATTGGTAATAGTATAAGCATGACACTTAGATAAAAGATAAGCATAGGCAACATAATCCAGAATAAGATAATGGGTGTGATGTCTAGGGTCCTTACGGAAAGCAATAGGTATGTCGAGACTCGAAATATGGTGTACCGAGTGGGTCAGTGTATCTAGTGTATGTTGGGTTGTGAAGGCTTTGGGCCAAACCGGGCTTGGTTCGGGCTTGTTTTGCAGCTAGACGACAGAAAGAAGATCAACCTGCCCTAAGGGCTGCTTTTTTTGTTATTTCTTAAGAGCCTAAGAGTTGCCTTATTTACTAACCCTAATTTAGCATTATAAATACACCCATTAATGTAATTATATTCTTGAGCACAATAATAATATAAACCCTAGTTGCAGAGTGGACGTAGGTCACCTAGATCGAATCCTACATCTCAACCCCCATCCCATCCGCCACAAACAGCAACATCTGTTGTCCACAACAGCCCCCACACCAACCCCGAACCACTTCTCACCTACCAACGTCGACCTAAACCAACCAACCAACTTATAGTCACCACCACAACCCCCGTTGAAGCTCCGCTGCCCCCAGCCCCTGACCCACCAGCTCCACCACAACAACCTCAACCACCTGCCCCATCCCACCCCATGACCACATGGTCAAAATCTGGCGGTCAAGACGACTTTGCAGTGGATGTTAGAAGGCTCGTCTTGCCAACAGGAAATCTCAACTTGTGGGTCGTGACTATTTTGAGACATTTAGTCTAGCGGTCAAGACGACTACTATCTAGACAGTACTTAGCCTTGCCACATCCAGTGGATGTTAAAGATGCATTTTTACATGGGAAATCGGATGGGACAGTTTACATGTTTCAACCACCGGGGTTTGTCGATAAACGGCTCCCTGCTCATGTCTGTCTCCTCAAGATGTCACTTTACGGCCTTAAACAGGCTCATCGTGCGTAGTACCAACAGTTTGCCAATTTCATTTTATAGTGCGGTTTTCGTACCACCGTTAGTGACTCATATCTCTTGGTTTACACAAAGGGACAAGTGGACAACAGACGACCTTTTTAATGATGTATGTTGATGATATTATACTCACAGCGTCGGATGACAGGTTATTGTTGAGGTGTGAACGCCTTTATGGGCCTGGCCCATTGAAGCTTCTTAAAACCCTAATTATTCTTATATACAGAGCATGTCATTGCATTGTAATCTTGTCCCTTAAGCTTAATAAAATACCTAGTTGCAGAGATTGGATGTAGGTCATCTTGACCGAACCACTATAAATTCTCATGTTCTTATTGATTTCGTGTGTGTGCGTATAATAGTGTGTTTATTTCCGTTGCGTAAAAATACCTAACAACTGGTATCAGAGCATCAAGCTCCTGAAGATCTTCGCCACCGCCGCTACCTAGGGTTCCGCCACCGCCGCCACCTAGGGTTTCGCCGTCGCCGCCACCACCTAAGTTGTTGTTCAGTTCTGTTTACCGCTGTTGTTTCTATTATTTTATTTTTTTGCTGCTGGTAGGCTGATCACAGCCACTTTTGGTGGCTGTTTTATCACCGAAAATTAGGGTTTTTTCAAAACCTAGCTTGCGCAAAAAGGGGAGGAGGCAGGGGCTAATTTTTTAGTGATTTTGCGATTAGAGTTCCGGTTAGGATCTCTTGGAGTTGCTAGTTTCGCTCAGGTTTTGCAGGTGAAGCGTCGGGTCGGGTGTTTCGGGTTCTAGGGTTTTGGTTGGAAGTACCGGATCTGGTTTGTCTATCCTTTGTTGACTAGTTATCAACTGTTCAACGTGCATGTTTCGTTTGTTTTATTTTGTCTCTGGTTTGCTATTATGACTGAAGACGGGAAGACTGTGATCGAAAAGTTCAATGGCACTGATTTTGGTTGGTGGAAATTGCAAATAGAGGCTTTACTTTGTCAAAACTATTTGGATATGGTACTGGAAAAGAAACCGACGAGTATGGAGAAAACTGAAGAGGCAGTTTGGAATTCCAAGGACAAGAAAGCTAGAGCGGCTATTATGTTATCTTTGATGAAAAGCGTTGTTTTTAACATCATGAAAGAAACCACTGCAAGTGGTATGATGTTGGCTCTGTCAGATATGTATGAAAAGCCGTCTGCAGCTAACAAGTTTTCTTGATGAGGGAACTGTTCATGACGAGAACGAAAGAGGGAAGCTCAATCACCTCCCACATTAATGATCTGATGTCTATTCTTACTAGATTAGAATCAGTGAAAAGAAAATTCGATAATGAGACTCGAGCTTTGGTGTTGCTATCTTCACTGCCTGATAGTTGGTCCGGGACTGTAACTGTTCTCACAAATTCTATGGGGCTAACGACATGACATTTGAAAAGATCCGAGACATCGTGATAGGTGAAGACACACGTCTGAAAAGTGCTAATGTTGGATCATCTTCTGAGATGTTACATGTTGGTAGGGGAAGGGAAAATAGCCGAGCCAGTAGGAGTCGGGGAAAGAGTTCAACTCGGACTCAGAAAAATGTGAGGTGCTGAATCTGCAACGAGGATGGACATGTTAAGAGTCAATGTCCAAAGTAAAGTCTGAACACTGCTGCTGAGGATGTCAATGATGGTGACGTGTTAATTCTTGAGGCTGAAAACAGTGTGGACTCTTAGATCATGGATTTTGTTTCTTCGTTTCACGCCGTACATAGCGGTGAAATGATGGTGAATCTGAAAACAGGCGATTTTGGGAAGGCATGTCTCGTTGATGCGAGAATGCTTGATGTAATGGGCATGGGTGATACTGATTTGGTGACTCCATTGGGAACTACATGGAACTTGAAGAATGTCAAAGTGATTCCAGAATTGAAGAAATTAATTTTTGTTAGTAAATTGGATGAACAAGGACTGAAAGTCAAGTTTGGTGACCGGGTGATTGCTCGTGGTGATAAGCATGGGTCATTGTACATGGTGGAGGTACCTGTTGAAGGACTGATCAACCCGGTTAAGCAAGTCAAAGTCGGGTTCGCTAAATCTGCTGCTAAGAGAGTTCATTTCGCAAATATGAAATCTGAAGCAAAGATTGTAGCTGAATGGGGTCATAAGTCTAAACCAGTCAGAGGATTTTATGACAGTGGGAGCATGGGGCATGTTCCAGGTACAGTCAAGAAGAATCGTTGGGTTTTGAAGACTACGACTGAAAAAATCTCCTGGTGATTATTTGCTAAATTTGGAGTGTTAGTGGTTCTCGGTGTATCTCTGAATCTGGTGGATTGTGTAAACCAGTTGAGACAGAGGATGGGTCGTGGTAGAATTTACCATGACTGGGTTGGAGCTCGGGGGAGCTTCAACGGGCCCTTTTAAGTAATTAATGAGAAGAGGCCTATGGAACTAGGGGATTTTGATTGAAATCTTAGCTTGCTCTTTGGAATTAAAGGCTTGGACGATTTCTGTTACTTGAAGATTACTGATGACAAGGTTGCTTTGTACTTAGATGGCTAGCTGAAGTATTCGCAAGGCCTTCAAGTGGGAGATTGTTGAGGTGTGAAGGCCTTTGGGCTTTCTGATGGAGTTATAGGCCTAGCCCATTGAAGCTTCTTAAAATCCTAATTATTCTTATATAGAGAGCATGTCATTGTATTGTAATCTTGTCCCTTGAGCTTAATAAAATACCTGGTTTCAGAAAGTGGACGTAGGTCATCTTGATCGAACCACTATAAATTCTCGTGTTCTTATTGCTTTCGTGTGCGTGCGTATAATAGTATGTTTATTTTCACTGCGTAAAGATACCTAACAGTTATTAAGGGACATTATCTCTACTTTGTCTTCTAAGTTTGCAATGACTAAAGATACCTAACAGTTATTAAGGGACATTATCGCTACTTTGTCTTCTAAGTTTGTAATGACAGATCTTGTACATCTACATCACTTTCTCGACATCCAGGTAATCAAGAGAAACGATGGATTGTTTCTATCTCAAGAGGCATATGCGGCTGATCTTCTATCTTAGGCTCACATCGAAAACTGCAAACTATGCTCCACTCCTACCGACACTAACTCCAAACTTAGTGCTACAGTCGGGACTCCATTCAGTGTTGTAAAAATCGCGACTAGCCTCCGATTAGTCACCGATTAGTCGCTAATCGGAGGTTAGCCGCTTCGATTTCACCAAATCAGAGGTGCTAGGCGGAAGTCGGTCAAAATTGGTCAAAGCCGGACCAAATCATTTTAATCGGCGGTGTTCCGGCGATGATAACCGCCGGATTTTCACATTCCGGCGCCAGATTTGCTGATTCCGGCGAGGATGTGCGACTCCGGTGACTGGAATGACGGAAAGTTGTGGCCGGCGGTGATGGAACAACGGAAGGGAACAAGCCGGTCTATCATTAGGGTTGGATTTTTTAGTTAAGTTTTTGAATTTTTACATTTAACCCCTCAATATTCACCAATTTACAAATTATCCCCCAAACTTGCAAATTATTTCATAAAAAAGTATAAAATTATATATAAATTTGCAAAATTATACACAAAAGTCTGATCCGATTAATCCCGATTAATCCCGATTAATCCCTATTAATCCCTAGTCCCCACCTCACCGCCCGACTAGCGCCTAGCGATTTTTACAACATTGACTCCATTATCAGATGGCACATTATACAAGAGCTTAGTCGGAGCTTTACAGTACCTCACATTCACACGACCACATATCTCTTATGTTGTTCATGCATGCCCCAAGAGAGCCTCACTTTCAATTTTTGAAACGTATTTTACGGTATATTAACGACACAATGAATCAAGGCCTACTCATTACCCCCTCAAAATCTTTGAAACTTATAGCTTATTTAGATGGAGACCGGGAGGGTGGGTCCTGATTCTAGGCGGTCTACCTCCGGATATTGTGTTTTCTTAGGCAATAATCTCGTCTTATGGTCTTCGAAACGACAAGCCGCCATCTCCCACTCCAGTGCCGAGGCTAAATACCGAGGTGTCGCCAAGACAGCAGCTAAAACCAGTTGGCTGCGCAACCTTCTTCTTGAACTACATGTTCCTATCAGTGATGCCACCATTATATTCTACGACAACGTCTTTACTACATCTCTCGGAAAACCCTATTCAGCTTTAACGGACTAAGCACATCGAAATTGACATACATTTTGTTCATGAGAAAGTCCGCATTGGCGCAAAGGTTTTTTGTAGGAGCAAATTGGTTGATTGACAGTGTTCAGTAGATCAGTCGTCAAGTTCAGGCTGGTGCATTGCTATGTCTGTTCACTGTTTCAATTTACTTCTTGTTTACAGTTTAAGATGGCTGAAAACGGGAAGACTATGACCGAGAAATTTAACGCATCTGATTTCAATTGGTGGAAAATGCAAGTAGAAGCATTGTTATGTCAAAAGGATTTGGATATGGTACTAGGAGAAAAACCTACGAAAATAGAACAAGCTTATTGGGAATCAAAGGACAAAAAGGCTCGTGCGGTTATTTCATTGGCTTTAACGAAAATGTTGCTTTTAACGTTATTAAGGAAACCGCGGCGCGTGGTATGATGTCTGCTTTGTCAAATATGTATGAGAAACCATCTGCGGCGAATAAGGTGTTACTGATTTGGGAGCTGGTGAACACAAGGATGAAAGAAAGAAGATAAGTGATTGCTCATACTAACAATTTAAATTCAATCTTAACAAGACTTGTATCTATTGGAATCAAGTTTGATGATAAAGTTCAGGATCTACTGCTGTTGTCGTCTCTACCGAATAATTGGTCTGGAACTGTGACTTCAATTTCAAGTTATGTGGGGACTAAGGGTTTCACTCTTGATGGTATTCGGGATCTAATTATGGGTGAAGATATCAGAAGAAGAACTCGGGTGAATCATCAAATAGTGAGTTGTTAAATGTTGGCAGGGGTCGGGGTAATAACGGAAACAGTAGTAGTCGGGGAAGGAGTTCATCTAAACCTAGAAAGAATGTGAAGTGTTTGAGCTACAATGAGGTGGGACACGTTAAGAGTCAGTGTCCGAATAAGAAGGAATTCATCACTGCTGCTGGGGATGTCTCTGATGGCGATGCATTGATACTCAGTGTGGAAAACAGTGCGGACTCTTGGGTCATGGATTCAGGGGCTTCGTTTCATGCCATGGACAATGGAAAACGATGATGAATCTGAAACATGGTGATTTTGAAAAGGTACGATTAGCCAATGACAAGATACTTGAGGAAACGAGCATGGCGGATGTTGATTTAGCTACTTCATTGGAAACTACATGGAACCTGAAGAATATTAGAGTGATTTCAAGGCTGAAGAAGAAACTGATTTCAGTTGGACAGCTGGATAAATAAGGACTGTAAGTAAGGGTTGGTGGTGGTAAATGAAGGGTGATCAACGGTAATCTGGTTATTGCTCGTGGTATGAAGCGTGGGTCATTATATATGGTTGAGGTACCTGCTGAGGGATGTATGACCGTCCTGGTTAAGCAAGATAAATCCGATTCGCTAAATCTAGTGCTAAAAGAGTTATTTTACAAACCTGAAGTCTGGAGCAGGGATGTTAGGTGAACGAGTTCGAAACTCTAAACCATTCAGGGGATTCAGTGACAGTGGGAGCACGAGACGTGTTCCTGGTACAGTTACAAAGAACCGTTGGGTTTTAAATACTACGACTGAAAAATTCTCTCATGGCCAATGTTGTAAAAATCGGACTAGTCGGCCGATTAATCGGCGATTAGTCGGGAATCGGTAACTCACCGATTAGATTTTCCCTAATCAAAGCCAATAATCGCTAGTCGGTCAAATCGGTCAAAATCGGGAAAAAATCGGCCCTAATCGGACCTAGTCGGCTATTAATCGGCCCCTAATTTGCATTTTTGTAGAATCCGGCGACTTTCCGGCGAGCTTCCGGCAGATTTCCGACGAGATTCCGGTGGAATACAAATATTCCGGCGAAAATTTCAAAATTCCGGGCAGATTTGTTTAGATATATATAAAACTAAACATATTTATAAAATATACATATAAAAATGTGTATGTATATATATAAAATGAAAATTATATATAAACAAACAACAAACATACCCAGTGTCTCCCGCTGAAGGGCAGGGTCTGGGAGGGGTATATGGTAGCAAGTCTTTCCTCTATCTAGAAAGATAGAGAGACCGCTTCCGAAGAGACCCCCGACTCGTTAACACAGGCAATAACAATAACAATCAAAATACAACGCATATACAAAGCATATAACAAAGCATACCAAAGGCAATAACCATCATAATACGAAGCAAATAACACAATGATATATATCAATAACAATCATAATACAACGCATATACAAAGCATATAACAAAGCATAACAAAGGCAGTAACCATCATGATACGAAGCATATAACACAATGATATATATCACACGAAGAATTAGATAATGCGCATGTAACACCCAAAAAGGGTAGAATAGTAAGACTACACCTAACGTGTGGGGTACGGCCATATGTCACCGTATACCCTTCCCACCCACAAAACCCACTAAAAATCCTTAGTTTTAATTCTTCGCCTCCACTCGCTTCTATCCTCGATCATGTTCTCAGAGAGATGCAAGTCCATCATATCTCTCCTAATAACCTCGTCCCAAGTCAACCTAGGTCTACCTCTGCTCCTCCTACCCTCTAAGCTGATATTCTCTACTGCTCGGACTGGTGCTGCCATCGTTCTCCTCTTCACGTGCCCAAACCATCTTAATCTTCCCTCTCTTATTTTTTCTGTGATACACGCCACCTCTAGCCTCTGACGAAAGACGTCGTTTCTTATTCGATCCAATCTTGTGTGTCCACACATCCACCTCAGCATTCGCATTTCTGCGACCTCTATTTGTCTCTCGTGCGATTTCTTTATGGCCCAACAGTCTGTGCCGTATAACATAGCTGGACGTACTGCCACTCTGTAGAATTTTCCCTTTAGTTTTGCCGGGAACCTCTTATCACACAAAATCCCTGATGCTGCTCTCCACTTGCACCATCCTGATTGTATACGGTGTGCTACATCGCTGTGTATCTCTCCATCTTCCTGTACGTACGAGCCAAGGTATTTGAACCTAGACGTCCGGGGGACCGCCATGCCTTGGATACTGATTTGGGTGTCCTCTTCGGCCTCACCACTAAAGTTACAATGCATGTATTCTGTCTTAGCGCGACTTATCCTTAAGCCCCTGCGTTCTATTGCTGCTCTCCACTGTTCTAATCTCTCGTTAAGCACCGTCCTAGATTCTGATATTAAGACAATATCATCCGCAAACAGCATACACCATGGGACTGGCTGTTGTATAGACTTGGTCATCTCGTCCAGCACCACTGTGAAGAGGAATGGGCTCAATGCCGATCCTTGGTGGAGTCCTACCTCCACCGGGAAGTAGTCTGTGTCTCCGACAGGTGCTCGTACACATGTTTTTGCCCCGTCATACATATCCTTTATTATTTTGATATACCTTTCTGGTACCTTTCTAAGTTGTAGACTTTCCCAGATGAGTTTCCGCGGCACACTGTCATATGCTTTTTCTAGGTCAATGAATACCATATGCAGGTCTCTTTTCTTTTCTCTATATTTCTCCATTATCCTCCTTATGACGTGTATAGCTTCTGTAGTAGAGCGGCCTGGCATAAATCCAAATTGGTTTACCGCTATCTGAGTTTCGCGTCTAATTCTCGTGTCAACAATTCTTTCCCATAGCTTCATCGTGTGACTCAATAGCTTTATTCCCCTGTAATTTGCGCAACATTGGACATCTCCTTTTTTCTTATATATGGGGACTATGACACTGCTTCTCCACTGCTCTGGCATCTTTCCTGTCTTAAAAATAGTGTTGAATAAGTCCGTTAGCCATTGTAGGCCCTCATCTCCTAGGCACTTCCACACTTCAATCGGTATGTTGTCTGGTCCCACCGCCTTAGCCCTTCCCATTTTCTTCAAAGCTCTCTTAACTTCATCGACTGTGATGCTTCTACAATAACACTTGTTTTGTTGCGTCGTTTGAGTTGTTTCGTCGATCTCCGTTTGTTGATTCCGGTTCGTTATGTTGAAAAGGTTATCGAAGTAAGTGTTCCATCTCCCCTTGATGTCTTTCTCCCTCACCAAGACCTTTCCATCCGCGTCCTTTATAAACTTCACCGATCTCAAGTCCTGTCTACTACGTTCCCTTGCCTTGGCAATCTTAAACATGTCATGTTCACCCTCTTTCGTCTCTAATCGCTTATACATCCTCTCGTATGCTGTGTTCTTTGCCGCTGACACCGACTTTTTCGCCTCTCGTTTTGCCTCTTTGTATTTATCTTTTAGCTCTGTTCGTTCTTCCTCATTATTACAGCGTAAAAGCTCTCTAAAACTTTGTTGTTTAATTCTTATCTTCTCTTGTACATCTTCGTTCCACCACCAGGATTCCTTGTGACCGATTTTCCTATTTGTTGTAGTCCCAAGCGTTTCTTTAGCTGCTTGAATGACTCTAGTTGCCATAGCCTCCCACTTTTGGTTTGCGTCTTCCTGTGGCTCACTCGGGTTCATTGGTATGATTTTATCTCTAAAGATGGTAATCTTTTCGTCTTTAAGTTGTCCCCATCTGATCGTAGGTCTACTTCTCTTAGTTGGTTGGACACTTGCTCTCTTGAGTCGTATATCTGCCACCAACATGTGATGTTGAGTGACTACTGTCTGTCCCGGTATTGTCTTGCAGTCCTTCCACGAGCTACGATCTTCTCTCCTCATCAGCAAATAATCTATCTGTGTGTGTCTCCCGCCGCTGCTAAACGTAATTAGATGCGAATCTCTTTTCTTGAAAAACGAATTTATGATGCTTAGTTCATGCGCTAATGCAAAGTCAAGAAGCTCCCTACCGACGTCATTCCTCAGACCATACCCAAAGCCTCCATGCACCAACGGGAAATGATCGTTGTCCTTACCGATATGCCCATTAAAATCTCCTCCTATGAATATTTTTTCTTCTCGGGGTATGTCTCCCATAACTTGATCTAAACTCTCCCAGAACTTCTTTCTTTCCATATCCCCTAGTCCGACTTGCGGTGTATACGCACTAACTACAGCCACTACCTCGTCTCCTATTACTATCCTTAACAACATCAGTCTATCATCGATTCTTCTAACCTCCACTACATTATCCTGAAGTTCTTTAGCTACTAAAAAACCTACTCCATTTTTTGTTCCATCTGACCCTGAGTACCATAGTTTATACCCATTACACTCCTTTGCCCTCCCGCCTCGCCATCTAGTCTCCTGGAGACACGCTATCTGAACCTTACGACTCCTTAACACATCTATTATCTCTAATAACTTACCAGTAAGTGTTCCTACATTCCACGATGCCACTCGTAATTTATAACCCTTATTCCCTGTAGTTGCATCTCTCGTCACCGTACATGATCTCGGGACAACATAATGTCTCCTGTTATCTATTATACCTCACTCACCCTAACAATCAGACTAGAAGCAGGGATATAAACTAACAATCAGGTGCAGAGAATATGAACTAACAATCAGACTAGTAGCAGTGATATAAACTAACAATCAGACTAGTAGCAGAGATATAACCTAACAATCAGAACAATCAGTCCAAATGACAAAATATAAATAGATCACCCAAATTAAACGAACAAGTAGCTATTTAAGAACAAAAATATAAATAGATCTCCCAAATTAAGACCACAACTAGATGCTCACAAATAGAGACAGGGGATGGCTCTCCCTGTTAAAACAGTGCTGGTCCTCCTAACCCAGCCCAAACAATGCCTACAACCAGAGAATATTCGCGATGCAGAATAATAAAAAACAGGAAGAAGAGAATGATGGAACGAACTCACCCAGGGGTACCCAAGTTAGGGTATTCCAATCCTTTAGCAAAACAACCAGAACCAACTAGCACCACCCAATTCTTGATGCAGATCTCGGGTTTTAACCCTAGAACACCAAACAGCAAGTTTCAGCCGTGAACCAAAACAAACCAGCGAGCACGAGCGGATTCTCAGATCGCCGGTGGGCTATTGCTCTGTTCGCCGGTCGGTACTCGTTGTTCCGGTTAGCAACTGAGGAAGCAGGGCCGCCGGTGGGTGATGTGGGGGGTAGGTCGCGGTGGGTGAAGGTGACAGTGGTGGATGAAGGTGACAGTGGTCGGTGACGGCACCTGTGAGGTGGTGGCTGTGGGGAAGGTCGGGCAAGGTGGGGTGGGGATGGTTTGGTGGTGACGGCGGAGAAGGGGGGGGGGGGGGGGGGGGTAGGTGACGGCGGAGAAGGTTGGTGGGCGGAGGAGGCGGAGAAGGTGGGGAGGGGGTAGGGGGTAGGTGACGGTGGAGGAGGCGCCGGTGAGGTGCCGGTGGCGGAGGAGGCGCCGGTGAGGTGCCGGCGGCGGAGATGCTTTTCAAACGGTAACTTTGAGAGAGTTCTAGAGAGAGAGAGAGAGAGAGCAGATTTGTCAATCATACGAAGGCATGCGAACTGGAGAGTGATGGCATACGAAGGCCGACTAGCTAGTCGGTACCCCACAGCCCGACTAGCGCTCGCGATTTTTACAACACTGCTCACGGTGATTGTTTGCTGAATTTGGAGAGTGATGGTGATCCTCGGCGTATCTGTGAATCCGGTGGAATGTCCTAACCGGTTAAGATGGAGGATAAGTTATTGGCGGGACTAGCCACGACTGAGTTAGAGCTCGGGGGAGCTTCAACTGGCCCTTCTGGTACTTGATGATGAGGGATCGCTGCAACTAGAAGATGTGATGGAGTCTTAGCTTGTTTTTTGGAACCGGAGGCTTGGAAGACTTGTTTAAAAATTACTGAAGTTACTAGACGACTAGGTTGCTTTGTACTTGAATAGCAGGCTAAAATTTATCACAAAGCCTTCAAGTGGGAGATTGTTGGGTTTGTGAAGGCTTTGGGCTCGACCCATGTTTAGCTTTCTTGTTCAATAAGTTGTAACTCTAAGTAGTCTCCATATATACCATGTCATGTAGTTGTAATCTTTGTGCTGAGCAAATAAAAAAAACCCTATTTGCAACCTGTGGATGCAGGTCACACCAACCGAACACGTTAAATCCTTATGTCGTTAATTTTCTATTTTCCGCGTGATAATCATTTGTGCATGTTCGTGTGTTGGTTCCGCTGCGCCGCTTTAAACCTAACAATGGTCTAGCCGGTAAGGAGACCACCTGATGCTGGGATTACATAAGTTTGCTTTACGTTATGACACTAAGGACAGACGAAGAAACCTCCCAATTCAACACTAGTGCTAACTAGTCGCTTTGTTCCTAATTCTTGAACGAAAGTTGCGAAACAATTATTTTGTTTAGTGAGCTGACTTACTGAACAAAGGTTATTAGGAAATTTAGGAACAGGCAGTAAAAAAGAAAGTGTCATGTTTTCAAACTGCTAATAGATCCAATACCATGAACTAGAGATGACTCATGACGATCCATCGGCAAGTCAAACTGGTAAGTGAGAAACATGTTGCAGATTAAACATGTTGCAGATTAAACATGTTGCAAATTAAACATGTTGCAGATTGGACAATGTACCTTGATTCTCAGTCATGTGATGGGTAGCTCTAGAATCAACCACCCAAGATAAGTCACAGTTAGAGAGTATACACGAATTGGCTCGTCCACCGGGAGCGGGCGATAAGAGGAAAATAGCTGTTGGAGGCGATTAAGTTCTTATTGAATAAGTGTGTAGGTAGAAGCTGTTGAGGTGTCAAGCCTTTGGGCTTTTGGATGTAATTATGGGCCTGGCCCATTAAAGCTTCTTTAACCCTAATTATCTTATATATAGAGCATGTCATTGTATTGTAATATTGTCCCTTGAGCTTAATAAAAACACTTGGTTGCAGAGAGTGGACGTAGGTCATCTTGACCGAACAACTATAAATTCTCGTGTTATTATTATTTTCATGTGCGTTTGTATAACAGTGTGTTTATTTCCGCTGCATAAAGATACCTAACAACTGGTATCAGAGCATCAAGCTCTTGATTACTGTTAAAATCTTCCCCCCTGTTTTCAGGGTTCGAATTCTACGCCCTAGGGCTTCTGTAGCCGCCTACGGTTGTCGTTGCTGCCGTTGCCGCCGTCGCAATCGCCTAGGGCTCTGCACCCACCTAGGTTTTTTGGTTGGAAGTACTGGATCTGGTTTGTCTATCCTTTTGTTGACCGGTTATCAACTGTTCAACGTGCTTGTTTCTTTTGTTTTTCCTCTGTTTTGCTATTATGGCTGAAGAAGGGAAGACTGTGATCGAAAAGTTCAATGACACTAATTTTGGTTGGTGGAAAATGCAAATAGAGGCATTACTGTGTTAAAAGGATTTGGATATGGTACTCGAAAAGAAATCGAAGAGTATGAAGAAAGCAGAAGAGGGAGTATGGAATTCTAAGGACAAGAAAGCTAGAGCGGCTATTATGTTATCTTTGATGAAAAGCGTTGCTTATAACATCATGAAAGAAACCACTACAAGTGGTATGATGTTAGCTCTGTTAAATATGTATAAAAACCATTTGCAGCTAACAAGTTGTTTTTGATGAGGGAACTATTCATGAAGAGAATGAAAGAGAGAAGCTCAGTCACCTCCCACATTAATGATTAATGATCTGGTGTCTATTCTTACCAGATTAGAATCAGTGGGAACAAAATTCAATAATGAGAATCGAGCTTTGGTGTTGCAACTTCACTGCCTGATAGTTGGTCCGGGACTGTAACTGCTCTTACAAATTCTATAGGGGCTAACGAAATGACATTTTAAAAGATCGAGACATTGTGGCAGGTGAAGACACGCGTCTGAAAAGTTCAAATGTTGGATCATCTTCTGAGATATTACATGTCGGCAGGGGAAGAGAAAATAGTCGAGGCCTAAGCAGTTAAATCGGCCGATATATCGGTGATATATCACCGATATATCGGGCGGTGATATATCACCGATATATCGGTTATCGGTGGTGGCCTACATATCGGTGCAAAAAATCGGACACTATATCCGGGCTGATATTATCAGCCGATATGACCGATATATCGCCGATATTTTGGGCTCTAAATATCGGCCATATCGGTGATATATCGTTGGGACTTTGGGAGGGAGCAGTTCCATACTTCCATGTTTCTGAAATTCGATGTTTCGGTGATTTTGGTGGACCATCGGTAGCAAGCAACCATCGGGAGACTCGAGCGGTTCGGTGTTTCACTGATTTCGGTGGACCATCGGGAGCAAGCAACCATCGGTACTATCGGGAGCAAGCAACCATCGCAAGCAACCATCAGGAGCATTCAAGGTCAACAACCGAGTATTTCTTTGCTTATTTGAGTATTTCTTTGCTTATTTGAGTATTTCTTTGCTGTTTGAACCATCGGGTGGGTCTGATTTCGCTTATTTGAGTATTTCTTTGCTGTTTGATTGGATTATTACAATAGTTTGAGTGTTTGACTATGATTTTAGGAATTAGGAGTTTAGGACTGAGTTTTTGATTATATGGGTTTTAGTGCTTTATATATATATATGCAATTACCAATATCTCACCGATATATCACCGCGAGAACCGATATATCACCGCGAGAACCGATATATCAAATATCGTTCAGTGACCGATATCCGATATTTCACCGATTTAACTGCTTAGGCCGAGGCAATGGTAGTCGGGGAAAGAGTTCAACTCGGACTCGAAAAAATGTGAGGTGTTGGATCTGCAACGAGGATGGACACGTTAAGAGTCCATGCCTGAAGAAAAGTCTGAACATTGCTCCTGATGATGTCAATGATGGTGACGTGTTAATTCTTGAGGCTGAAAACAGTGTGGACAAGGATCATGGATTCTGGTTCTTCGTTTCACACCGTACATAGCAGTGAAATGATGGTGAATCTGAAAACTAGCGATTTTGGGAAGGTACTCTCACTGATAGCAGAATGCTTGATGTAATGGGATGAGCGATATTGATTTGGTGACTCCATTAGGAACTACATGAAACCTGAAGACTGTCAGGGTGATTCGGGTTTAAAGTAAAAATTAATTTTCGTTAGTTAACTAGATGAACAAGGACTGGAAGTCAAATTTGGTGGTGGTAAATGGAAGGTAATCAATTGGAACGGGTGATTGCTCGTGATGATAAGCATGGGTCATTGTACATGGTGGAGGTACCTACTGAGGGACTGATCAACCTGGTTAAGCAAGTCAAAATCAGATTCGCTAAATTTGCTAGTAAGAGAGTTCATTTTGCAAACATGAAGTCTGGAGCAGAGAGTGTAGCTGAATGGGGTCAGAAGTCTAAACAGTTAGAGGATTTTGTGACAGTGAGAGCATTGGGCATGTTCCGGGTACAGTCAAGAAGAATCATTGGGTTTTGAAGACTAAACAAACAAACAAACAAACAAACCCAGTATATCCCACTCAAGCAGGGTCTGGGAGGGGTAGGTGGTGGCGAGTCTTTCCTCTAGCTTGGTAGATAGAGAGACCGCTTTCAAAGAGACCCCCGACTCTTTAACAAAAGCAACTAACAATAGCAAGGCAGCATATTATATAGCATACAACACACAGCACACAGCATACAGGTATATATCACCTAAAAATTTAGATATTGATATTGCATACATCAGAGAGGAGGCAAGTTTCATCTATAAAGGGCAGATGTGGACTACGTACACAACACGCAAGTGGCCCCGCGTCATGTCTTCATTTACCCTTCCTACCTACAGACCCCACTAAAAGTCCTTAATTTTAATTCTACGCCTCCACTCACTCCTATCCTCGATCATGTGTTCAGAGAGGTGCAAGTGTACCATATCTCGCCTAATTATCTCGTCTCAAGTCAACCTAGGTCTTCCTCTACTACTCCTACCCTCTAAGTTGATGTTCTCTACTGTTCTAACGGGTGCTGCCATCGGTCTCCTCTTCACATGTCCAAACCATCTTAATCTTCCCTCTCGTATTTTATCTGTGATACAAGCCACCTCTAGCTTCTGTCGAAACACTTCGTTTCTTATCCGATCCAGTCTTGTGTGTCCACACATCCACCTCAGCATTCTCATTTCCGCTACCTCTATTTGTTTCTTTTGCGATTTCTTTATGGACCAGCAGTCTGTTCCATATACATAGCTGGACGTACTGCCACTCTGTATAGTTTTCCCTTTAGTTTTGCTGGAAACCTCTTATCACATAGAATCCCTGATGCTGCTCTCCACTTGCACCATCCTGCTTGAACACGGTGAGCTACATCGTTGTGTATCTCTTCGTCCTCTGGTAGGTACGAGCCCAGGTATTTGAACCTAGACGTTCGTGGGACTGCCATACCCTGGATACTGATTTGAGTGTCCTCTTCAGCCTCACCACTAAAGTTAGAATGCATGTATTCCGTCTTAGAGCGACTTATCCTTAAGCCTCTGCGCTCTAACGCTGCTCTCCACTGTTCTAGCCTGTCGTTAAGCACCATTTTAGACTCTGATATTAAGACAATATCATCCGCACAGAGCATGCACCAGGGACTGGCTGTTGTACAGACTTGGTCATCTCATCCAACACTACTGTGAAGAGAAATGGGCTCAATGCCGATCCTTGGTGGGTTTTGAAGACTACGACTGGAAAATTCTCTCCTGATGATTGTTTGTTGAATTTGGAGAGTGTTAGTGGTTCTCGGTGTATCTCTGAATCTGGTGGATCGTGTAAACCATTTGAGACAAAGGATGGGTCGTTGGTGGAATTTGACACGACTGGGTTGGAGCTCAGGGGAGCTTTAACGGGCCTTTTCAAGTAATCGATGAAAAAAAGACTCAGCAACTAGGGGATTTGGATTTTAATCTTAGCTTTTTCTTTGGAATTGGAGGCTCGGAGGATTCTGTTACTTGAAGATTACTGATAATACTGGATGACATGGTTGCTTTGTATTTAGATGGCTAGCTGGAGTATACGCAAGGCCTTCAAGTGGGAGATTGTTAAGGTGTGAAGGCATTTGGGCTTTTGGATGGAGTTATGGGCCTGGCCCATTGAAGCTTCTTTAAACCCTAATTATCTTTATATAAAGAGCATGTCATTTTATTGTAATATTGTCCCTTGAGCTTAATAAAAATACCTAGTTGCAGAGAGTGGACGTAGGTCATCTTGACCAAAAGACTATAAATTCTCATGTTCTTATTGCTTTCGTGTGTGTGCATATAACAGTGTGTTTATTTCCGCTACGTGAAGATACCTAACAGAAACAGCATCAATTAACCTCAGTAACCCAGGTAGGACATCATTCAAGCTTTAGATAGTGATTCCTTTGCAGAGAAGGATGACAGGTAATCCAACATTCCTTTTACCAGTAGGAGAATTCTAAACGATAGCAAGGATCCATGGTTCTAGAGCACTCCAGAGAGCCATTTAGATACCACTATCATCAATGCACCAGTCTCGTATTATCGGATGTGGGGGTTATTGAGTTGGACGATTCTTATTGTCCCAACTTGCTAGGCCTTTCTGAACGAAGAGACTCCATGAACTCCAATTACAAGAGTCGAGTTTCACAAGTATACGCAAAACAGATGCAAAGTTAATTATACCAGGGACCAATCTGGTTCTCAATAACAACTTTAGTATTCTATCAGCCATCAGACGATAATAATAATGCCAACCAGAATAGAATAATAACACTGAGTAATAAGCAGTTTCGACAACAAATCGGTACAAGAACATCGTAAAAGCTCACTTTCGGGTAATGAACAGTGATATCTGGCGTTAAATTATACTTTACGACGAAGATCAGCAAGTTTGGAAAATAAAACGTAACAAGATCATGATGAATAGCACCTCAGATATTCTATGGCGATATCTAGGTGGCTATAATGGCCAAAGAGAAATTCTGGCAGTGGCGACGGAAAAGGAGGTACCGGTAGTGACTGGAATTTCACGGGGAATGTAGTTGTACTAGCGGCGTAGGCTCACAGGAAAATGGCCATATTGGAGCAGTGGTAGTGCGTGGGGGTTCGTCCGGCAGTGTTTGGCCGATGGTCTGGTGGCATTTTGTAGATCGGGGGCTCTGGTAGCGATGGTAGTGGCGGTGAGATGTAGTACCTCTTGAAAAAAAAGGTTTTGTAAATGAGCAGATCGTGAACCAAAAGAGGAGCTGTGAACAGGGAAAATGAACAGTGATTTCCGTCTAGAGAAGCTTAACTTCAAGTGTGGAGCAGATACCGATGATCGTGTTAGGAATCAAGCGGCGCAGCGGAACCAACACACGAACAAGCACAAACGATTATCACGCGGAAACAGAAAAAATAACGACACAAGGATTTAACGTGGTTCGGTCGGTGTGACCTACGTCCACGGGCTGCAACTAGGGTTTTCTTTATTTGCTCAGTACAAAAGATTACAATACATGACACGGGTATATATAGAGACTAATTAGGGTTAACTATTTAATTAACAGAAAACTAAACATGGGCCCAAGCCCAAAGCCTTCACAAACCCAACAATCTCCCACTTGAAGGCTTTGCGATAAATTCTAGCCCACCATTCAAGTACAAAGCAACCCAGTCGTCCAGTAACTTCAGTAATCTTTAAACAAGTCTTCCAAGCCTCCAGTTCCCTGAGAACAAGCTAAGACTTTATCACATCTCCTAGTTGCAGCGACCCCTCATCATCAAGTACCAGAAGGGTCAGTTGAAGCTCCCCTGAGCTCCAACTCAGTCTTGGCTAGTGCTGCCAACGACTCATCCTCCATCTTAACCAGTTTGGACATTCCATCGGATTCAAAGACACACCGAGGATCACCATCACTCTCCAAATTCAGCAAACAATAACCAGGAGAGAATTTTTCAGTCGCAGTCTTTAAAACCCAACGGTTCTTTGTAACTGTACCCGGAACACGTCCCGTGCTCCCACTGTCACCGAATCCCCTCAATGGTTTAGACTTCTGAACTCGTTCACCTAACATCCTTGCTCCAGACTTCAAGTTTGCAAAATGAACTCTCTTAGCACCAGATTTAGTGAACCGGATTTTGTCGTGCTTAACCGGGACGGTCATACATCCCTCGGCAGGTACCTCAACCATATACAATGACCCACGCTTCATACCACGAGCAATAACCAGATTACCATTGATCACCCTCCATTTACCACTACCAAACCTCACTTCCAGTCCTTGTTCATCCAGCTGACCAACTGAAATCAGTTTCTTCTTCAGCCCCGGAATCACCCTGACATTCTTTAGGTTCCATGTAGTACCCAATGAAGTAACCAGATCAATATCACCCATTCCCGTTACCTCAAGTATCTCGTCATTGGCTAATCGTACCTTTCCAAAATCACCATATTTTAGATTCACCATCGATTCCCCGTTGTCCATGGCGTGAAACGAAGCCCCTGAATCCATGACCCAAGAGTCCACACTGTTTTCCACACTGAGTATCAATGCATCATCATCAGAAACATCCCCAGCAGCAGTGTTCAATTCTTTCTTATTCGGATATTGACTCTTAACATGTCCCACCTCATTGCAGCTCCAACACTTCACATTCTTCCTAGGTTTAGATGAACTTCTTCCCCGACTCCCACTGTTCCTGTTATTACCCCGACCCCTGCCAACATTTAGTAGTTCACTATTAGATGACTCACCCGAGTTCCTTCGTCTGACTTCTTCACCCATAACTAGATCTCGAATACCATTAAGAGTGAAACCCTTAGTCCCCACAGAGCTTGAAATTGCAGTCACAGTTCCAGACCAACTATCAGGCAGAGACGACAACAGCAGTAGAGCCTGAACTTCATCATCAAACTTAATTCCAACAGATACAAGTCCTGTTAAGATTGAATTTAGATTGTTAATGTGAGAAATCACTGAGCTTCCTTCTTTCATCCTTGTGTTCACCAGCTCCCGAATTAAGAACACCTTATTCGCTGCAGACGGTTTTTCATACATATTTGACAAAGCAGTCATCATACCACGAGCCGTGGTTTCCTTAATGACATTAAAAGCAACATTCTTCGTCAAAGCCAATGTAATAACCGCACGAGCCTTCTTGTCCTTTGATTCCCAATCAGCTTGTTCTATTTTCGCAGGTTTTTCTTCCAGTACCATATCCAAATCCTTTTGACACAGTAATGCCTCTATTTGCATTTTCCACCAACCAAAATCAGTGCCATTGAACTTTTCGATCACAGTCTTCCCGTCTTCAGCCATAGTAGCAAACCGGAGACAAACAAACGAAACAGGCACGTTGAACAGTTGATAACCAGTCAACAAAGGATAGACACACCAGATCCGGTACTTCCAACCAAAACCCTAGAACCCGAAACACCCGACCCGGCGCTTCACCTGCAAAACCTGAGCGAAACCAGAAACTCCAAGAGATCCCAGCCGGAACTCTAATCGCAAAAATCACTCAAAAAACAACCCCCAAAACAACAGTAGCAAACAGAACCGAACAATAGCGAAAAAAGAAAAAAAATTCTGCCAGTACTGTTCACGGGCCAGAAAACACTGTTTCACGCCGGAAACACTGTTCACGCGGAAAACACTGTTCACGCGGGAAACACTGTTCACGCCGGGAAACACTGTTCACGCCGAAAAACACTGTTCACGCCGGGAAAACACTGTTCACGCTCTGTATTGTGGTGGCGGCTGCGGAGGAACCCTAGGTGGTGGCGGCGGCAGAAACCCTAGATAGCTTCAAATAAGATCTCCGAGATAATTAACCAACAATCTGCGATCGTTTCTTCAGTGCCTTCCGTGTGTACAACGAGCCAAAGCTCTGATACCACTTGTTAGGAATCAAGCGGCGCAGCGGAACCAACACACGAACAAGCACAAACGATTATCACGCAGAAAACAGAAAATAAACGACACAAGGATTTAACATGGTTCGGTCGTGTGACCTACGTCCACGGGCTGCAACTAGGGTTTTCTTTATTTGCTCAGTACAAAAGATTACAATACATAACATGGGTATATATAGAGACTAATTAGGGTTAACTATTTAATTAACAAGAAAACTAAACATGGGCCCAAGCCCAAAGCCTTCACAAACCCAACAGATCGGAACAATGACAGAATGGAAACGAGAGATTTAGCTCTGATACCATGTAAATTGGCATATTTAAATCTAAAAGTATGAATACAATGGTGAAAAACTCCTCTAGGTGAAAACCCTAAACTAGGGACCATGGGCCATAAGTAACTATGCTAATACAAATGGGCTTATCTAAAATATTTACAATCAGTAGTACCATTATGAGCTTTGAAGAATCACATCCAAAGTGTCTTTCAATTTCTTCCGCTGAACCAGCTGGCTTCTTCACCTCTAGGGTAGACAAACAAAAGCACGTGTTATGCCAATATTTCAGGCATTTATAGTATTTATAGATTAGCATTAGGCTTCCATTAATCACATTTGAGTACAGAACTACATTAGTTGTGGGTTGAAAAAGAAAATAAAAAAACAACTATCTTAGATATAAGATATGCAGTCTAATAACGCCCTTAAAATACAATAGGCAATTGCAATAACATTTGTGAGGACTATGAGCAAGTTCTACATGATTAATGTGAAAGTATACTTGTACAATATGATGTTCTTACAAGCAAATAACTTTGAATATAAAAGAATACTTCAAGGAAAAAAAGGGTATCTTCTTTTTAAACTATATCTATCTATAGTATAATCCAAGTTCCTGGTGCAAGTACTATTGATTTCAGATTATAACAAATTTCGGTTCACAAAAGCTGTGTTTTATAGTGTCTAGGGTTCAAAAGAACGTGAAATATTATTCTAGAAAATTATTGATACCCCAGTGGCCTATTTACACGTGTTTTCAAGCACTCCTGGGCTTTCTCGACACACACTAAACATATAAAAAAAAAAGAAATAAAATGAGAAATAAAATGCATATCCCATTCTAAAATGCAATATAGAAAAGAATACTTTATAGGATTGAACTTACTACAGTCAATATTTATACAACATAATTACATAGTAAATAGAAAAGAATACTTTATAGGATTAAACTTACTACAGTTAGCATTTATACAACAATAATTACATAGTACAACTTGCTTATAAATTTTTATTAATAAAAGAATGTAAAAAGGGGGTAATAACTATTTAATTTTAAAAAAAATAAGATCATAAATATCGTGTACAACATGCAATTTTAGTTTTATACTGCAATATATATAAATTCAATACCCAAAAATATCCATTAATGAATTCCAAGTTAAACAACTCATTAGTTTTTATCCACTTACAATTTTTTTTCTATATTAAACCACAAAAATCATTTAAAAACCCAACAGCATCCCGTCCTTGCACACTTACAATGGACCCTATGCGTGGGGGGGGGGGGGTGTAGGTATTACGTGTACGCGGCTGACCCGAGGATTCGGATAGGGCACGAAATCAATACAATACTACGGCTCGGGCCTTAAGAACTTGTCGGTATTTCTAATTGATTTCTAAACGAGTGACGAGATAATGATAGCAATAAAAGTAGTAACAAAACGTAACAACGCAGCGGAATAAACAACCAACTAAAAAACTGAAACTAACACAAAAGTACCTGTTTTGTCCAAAAAACAGCAGAAAAACAGCAGTGGCGGCGGCACTGTCACGGCGGCAGTCAGCAGCGATGAACAGCCTTTAGTGGAGGCTGCTGGTGGGCTGTTGGTGGTTGGCGGCGGCAAACGCAGGCTGCTGTTTGCTGTTTGCTGTTTGTAGTTACTAAACGCAGCAGAATGGTGGTGGCGATGAAAGGTAAACACACACAATAATAATAATCAAAGCGGTAAAGAACACAACGATTTAACGTGGTTCGGTCAAAGATTGACCTACGTCCACGGGCTACGAACCAGGGTTTCTTTTTATTACTTTCAAGACTAAATATTACAAGTACAATATGTGGGTATTTATAATAAAAGAAAACAAAAAGTTAACAAAATAAGTTGTGGCAAATTAGGGTTAGGGCCGGCTACCCCCTAACCCTTTCTGCAGCTTGTCTGCGGGCTGTTTCAGGGCCCGACCCAAGATGGATCGGAGCCCACACACACAACAATCTCCCACTTGGGCTTCGAAACATCTTTACTAGCCCTTCACATCAATGCGTCAAACACTTCAACCTGCTTCCATCTGGATGCGTGAAACATTTGCCCCTGCACTTGTCTCGTACTTCTGTGATCTTGAACCTTTATGAAGAGAACTCTTCATACCACCTGATCGTAGCCGCCTTCATCTGCACAGAGCTTCAGTTTATCCAACGTGACAACTTTAGTGAACATGTCAGCTGGATTCCTATCCCCTTTGATGTTATTCAACTGGATAGTACCATCACTGATTAGCCCCCTTATGAAATGATATCTCATATGAATGTGCTTAGTCTTCCCATGATAAATTGGATTCTTTGCAAATTTCACAGCACTTTTATCACAGTACAACGGATACTCTGCCTGTTTTCTGTCTAATTCACCCAGAAAAGTCTTCAACCAAACAAGCTCTTTACTAGCCTCAGTAGCTGCCATATACTCAGCCTATGTAGTTGAAAGTGCCACGCTCTTCTGGAGCCTAGACATCCAACATATTGTAGTATCCCCCATAGTAAACACATACCCTGTTGCACTCTTGTAGGTCTCTTTACATCCACCCAAATCTGCATCAGAATAACCCTTGAGAATTGCATCTTTACCCCTGAAACATAAAGCAGTGCTTCTGCTCCCCCGGATTGGACATAAACCTACTAACAACTCCCACTGCATGAGCAATATAAGGCCTTGTGCATACCATTGCATACATAAGACTGCCCACAGCTGATGCATAAGGAACCTTTGCCATGTCGGCCTTGTCTTCATCTGTCTTTGGAGACTGATCTTTAGAAAGCTTAATATGACTACCCAGTGGTGTATTTCGGGTAGTTGTCTTCTCATGATTCATCTTAAACTTCTCTAATATTTTCTTAATATACTTTTCTTGAGACAATATTAAAGAACCATTATGATTCCTGGTGATGCTCATGCCGAGTATCTGCTTAGTTGGACCTAGATCTTTCATTTCAAACTCTTCAGACATCTGTCGTTTTAATCTGTTGATCTCTGACATGTCTGAACCGGCTATCAACATATCATCCACATAAAGGAGAGGATGATATAGGAATTCTTGAATTTCTTGAGACAGCAGCAATGATCCATCTCGCATCTCCTATACCCATTTCTGCTCATAAATCATCAAACTTGATATACCACTGCATGGGCGCCTGCTTCAAACCGTAAAGACTCTTCTTAGTTTGCACACCATGTTTTCCTAACCAGCTGTCTGAAAACCCTCTGGTCGTGCCATGTAGATATCCTCCTCAAGGTCGACATGCAGAAAAGCTGTCTTTACATCTAGCTGCTCTAGATGTAAGTTTTCTGCAGCCACGATACTAAGCACCAGTCTGATTGTAGTCATTTTAACCACAGGGGAAATATTTCATTGTAATCAATCCCGTGTTTTTGTTGGAACCCCTTAACTACCAATCGTGCTTTGTATCTTTTAGTTCCATCGCTTTCATCCTTGATTCTGTATACCGATCTGTTTTGAAGCGCCTTCTTCCTTGCGGGAAGTTTAGTAAGAACCCAGTCTGGTTCTTTTCAAGTGAACCAATTTCTTCTTTCATTGCCCGCTCCCACTGAGACGAATCTTTCATACTGATAGCCTCTGAGTAGCACTGTGGTTCACCATTTTCAGTGAGAAGAAGATAGTTAACCGATGGATAATATCGTTGAGGAGGTACAGACGTTCGAGTAGACCTCCTAACCCAATGTGAAGTATTTGGATTTCCAGAATCATTTGCTGGTGGGGACTGTTCATCCACAGGATCTGAACTCCCACTATCAAAGAGATCTTCTTGTTCACCAAATTCTTCCTGATCATTATCTTCAGTTTCTGAACTTTCTTCTTCTGTATTTTGACTTTCTGTCTCTGACCCATGGCTTTCTGAACTCTGGTTATCATCTTCAAACACCACCTGATCTTTATGAGTTTCTGGTATGGTTGAATCCTTGTCTTTGCAGAGTTTAGCTTCATTAAAGACCGGATCTCGACTCCAGATAGTTTTCCTGGCTTCAAAATCCCAAAGCCTATATCCATCGATTCAAATCCATAGCCAATGAAGGTGCATTTCTTTGCCTTGGGATCAAGCTTATCCCTCTCAAAGTCTTTCACACCAGTGTAGGCATCACAACCAAATACCTTTAGATGTTTGTAACTAACCTCTCTTCCAAGCCATTCCTCTTTTGGTATTTTGAAGCCAAGAGGAACCGAAGGTCCTCTGCTTATCAGATATGCAGCAATATTAACTACATCAGCCCAAAAGTTTTGGGAAGCCCTACATTCAGTCTCATGCTTCTGGCTCGTTCATTCAACGTCCTGTTCATTCTCTCAGCTACTCCGTTCTGTTGAGGAGTTCCGGGAACCGTCTTGATCATCTTGATTCCTCTTTCAGCACAGTAATTCACAAATTCATTGCTGATATATTCCCCTCTATTATCTGACTTTATGCACTTCACCTTCAGATTGGTTTCCATCTCAACAGCAGCTTTCCATTTCTTGAAAACATCAAACACATCATACTTGTTCTTGAGAAAATAAACCCATACCTTGCGCGTCGCATCATCAATGAAGGTAACATAATAGCTGGAGCCTCCTAATGATGTCACAGGAGTTGGTCCAAACACATCAGTGTGGACAAGTTCAAGTTTTTCAGCCTTAGGTGTATTTCCCGTCTTCACAAAAGTAACACGTTTCTTCTTACCAAGCACACATGGCTCGCAGAATCCAGTTTCAAGTTCTACTTTCTTCAAATATGGGAATTTACCTTTCTCTGCTAGTATCTTCATACCTTTCTCACTCATATGACCAAGTCGCTGATGCCACAAACTGGATTGACTTGATCCACTGGTTACTGCATTCACATCACCTGCCGGTACCTCAACCATGTACAAAGTACCTTTCTTTTTCCCACGAGCAACTACCAAGTTTCCTTTGACGACTTTCCATTGTCCACCCCCGAACAACACATCATAACCTCGGTCATCTAGCTGCCCAATAGAAATTAGCATCTTCCTCAACTTAGGAATTACCCTAACATCTTTCAGTGTCCATGTATTTCCTAGAGGAGTCTTCAGATCAATGTCTCCCATCCCGGTAATCTTCAGAGTCTGATCATTAGCCAAACAAACCTTGCCAAAGTTTCTGTTCTCAAATTCTTCATCTTCTTTGAGCTAAAGGTAGCGTGAAAAGAAGTGCCAGAATCCATGATCCATGACTCAGTAGTGTTCTCAACGCAACATATAAGAGTATCATCATCAGTATCATCTGTAGCAACGTTAACCTCTTTCTTTTCTTTAGATGTCGATGGTTTAGGACATTGACTTCTGAAGTGCCCAGTCTCCTTGCAATTCCAGCAAGTAATATATTTTCTTGGTCTTGATTTACTTCTTCTCTTTGATTTAGATCGGCCCCTGTAACTCCTCGTTCATTCTTCCTTCCTCTGCCTTCAGTACTCAACAAGGAACTGGAAGACTCACCAGTGCTCCTCCTTCTAATGTCCTCACTCATAATCAGGTCGCGAACTGCATCAAGTTTAAGCTTAGTGTTTCCAGACGAACTACTAACTGCTATAACGGTTCCTGACCAGCTTTCAGGTAACGAGGATAACAATAGTAAGGCTAGGACTTCATCATCGAATTTGATATCGACAGACACTAGGCGAAAAATAATAGAGTTAAAGTTGTTAATGTGAGTATTAACAGAGCCACCTTCCTTTAATCTCGTGTTTACAAGTTCCGGCATTAGAAAGAGAATTTTTTTAAAAATAGGGTTTTTAGAGAGAGAGTGTTGACAAGAGGGTAAAATCTTGTCAGTATTGCACATCAAGGGACCCGCCCATGGCAGGGGCGGGTTCTTTGCCTCGGTCACCGCACTGCTTCACCTCTCTCCCCTCTGTCCACCTCTGTCCCTTGGTCAACTGTTGATGTGATCAGAGAGACCACGCCCATAGGAGGGGCGGGTTCTCCAATTAATCCACACCACACAAAATTCAATCCGACGATTAAATGGTATTCAATTCGATTAAATGGGTGATGTGATGTTTCTGGCAGGGAGACCACGCCCATAGGAGGGGCGGGTTCTCCAATTCGTCTACACCCTCCGATTAAATTTTGAATCCAATCCAAACCACATAATAAATATACCTACCAAGAAGACCACGCCCATAGGAGGGGCGGGTTCTCAGAAAAGCAATTTAATTTCCAACCAAACCGCCTGCAACTCATTTATTTATGTTACAAACCCCTTATTTATATATACATGTGAAACGATCCATTCTTTTCTACTCAAAAATTTTCTCTCGTTTATCAACTCCATTAAAAAATCTTACTATTCGTTCAATTCATACTTCATTTCAAAAATCAAAATGAGCTGGAGAATTACACCGGGTCCACTAAATAACGATCTGTTATTTTTAAGTGGTCAACATAGGGCTGATTATTATTTTCGAGAACCAGAAAGCGATGAAGGATTTTACGTGTTAGACGAGGTGATAAAGCTTTTGGGATTACATTGATGAAGTGCCTATCCCTGAAAATATTATGAGATACATAAGGTTGGCTGGTTTTGCGGGTGTGATCGAGTGTGGTTATCGTAAACTTGACCGTGCTCTCATCTCAGCTTTGGTCGAGAGATGGAGGCCGGAGACACACACATTTCATTTACCTGTGGGAGAAACCACAATAACCCTTCAAGATGTACAAGTTTTATGGGGTTTGCCGGTTGAAGATAATGTTGTTTCTGGCACTGATTTTGTTATGAGTGCATCTGAAATTATAATGAGGTTTGAGTATTTAACCGGCTGTACACTCGCTACAAACGCTGTAAGTGGTTATAAAAACCTAAGGTTTATTTTAGATCAAATAATAAAACCATTCCCTAATAATGCCACAGATTTTCAGTGCATCCAACGAGCTAGATTAATTATATTATTTATGATTGGTGCCACTTTATTTCCTGATACTTCTAGCAATTGGGTGCACATCAATTATTTAAGTCATATTGAAAATTTAAATAACTGTGGTAGACTTAGTTGGGGAAGTGCAGTTTTAGCATCTTTGTATAGACAATTATGTAACGCAACGAGTGTCACAAATCGAGAGGTTGGTGGGCCTTTATTCTTGTTACAATTATGGGCATGGGAAAGATTACCTTCTATGTGTCCCCGGAATACGAGATCTATTGATTTCAGATTACCATATGGTGCACGGTATGTTAAGAAAGCTTATGTATGACTATTTTTTTAGTAATCTTTATTTTTCTAGTTAACGGGTATATTTGAAAACATGATTACAGTTGGAATGGTGAACTTAGTTATGTAAACACCACTCCGCATTGTTTGAGCGCGTATCGATCCCAGCTGCATTCATTAAGCGAGGCTACGGTATTAATCTAAAATTATTTTGTATTAATCTACATTATGAAAACATATTAATTCATATTTTTTTTCAGTTTAATTGGAGACCTTATGATAATATTATTCACCTTCTACCTGATATCTGCACAAGTGGATATCAAAGCTGGAGAAGTGACACATACCTTATATGTTGGGAAATTGTTGAGCCTCACATTCCAAGTAGAGTTTTAAGACAATTTGGGATGTTTCAACCAATCCCTACAAGTGTGTTACTAACCGGGAGCAACACATAAATCTACATTCGATTGCTCGTAAAGGTGGTAGAAATAAAAACTGGTTACAACATCATAATATCTTTGTTCAAGCATGGGCGTCTCGGCATAATTCAGTTGTTAATGAACCATACACTGATTCACCAATTGCTTCTGAAGCATACATGAGGTGGTATTTAGAGCGTACTGTTATGTATACAACAAACCCGGCTCATCAAGACACGAACCCTCATGGCTTCCAAAATGATGGTCAAAGATTAAGAATGATGGTATGGTTAATAATTATTTGTTAAACGATTATTTATTATTATTCATATTATTATGTCATTAATATCATTATTATTATTATTTATAGATGGACGGGATGAGTCAGTTTTATCAAAGACCAGGGGATGAAACGGGGAGGAATATGGCGAGCCGTTATATGGAATTTGCACATGCAAACCATATAAGTTATCTACCAACGCATGTGACACAGAATGTTGATGATACTCAACTTCCTCCTGTCACACAGCGTTTACGTAGAAGGGTAGAGGACGAGGGCGGGTAGGTCGACAAGTTGTTGATGATAATGTGGAGCAACAGAATATGATAGAACAAAGGGATTCCACGGAACAACAGTTCGACTCCCCCTTTTTAAGCCAAATGAGCAACCCAGATTTTTTTTACGGTGGTACCTCAAGTACTCAGTTTCCACATTTTAGTCAAATGGGTACCCAATTTTTGAAGAAGGGGGACCGTCAAATCCTTATCAAAGCCCTAATACTGGTTACCAACAATCATCTCACCATTCTTCCCCGCTACCTTATTACCCTCAATTTCAAGAGACGGCTCAATCAGTTGACCGGTTTTATAATGCATCTCCTTGCCCATTCGACTTAAATGATGAAGCAACAAACGATAATGATGACACTCGTTAGATATTATTTCTTTATATAATAGTGTAATTTTTATATTTTTTATAATGCAATTTTATTATATAATGCAATTTTATTATAAAATACAAGCATCCAAAAACTAACAAGTAGTACAATAAAAGTAACAAGTAACGCAGTAATGCAACAAAGAAGGTCACTTGTGGGTCTTGCGTTTGATTATCTTTTCTGTAAACCATTCAGGGTGACTATATGCATAACGATACTGATAAAACTCTTTTGCCATATAGTGTCGATATCTTGCACACGTGTCTTTAAAATCTCCCTCCATACTTAAGGTTTTTCCTTGAACTAGTTTTTGCATTAACATACAAACAAAAACCCCTGAATCACCACCAAGATCACCACCGTCCTTAGGCAAGTACTCCTCAGTAGTTGTAAAAGACATGTCATCCCTTTTATCACGATGAATAAATGGTCCAGTATAATTTTTTTTCCAATAAACCTGATGAACAATGTTATGAGGTGATTCACCTCTATGGCGACAAACTGCAATTGCATGTGAGCATGGGAATCTTTGCATCTGCCATTACCACACGTGCACGTTCTGTTTTTGTATTCCACAGTATAATCATTTCCACCAGCTTCATTTGTTTGGATCTTTGATAGAACTCTATATCTCGCCTCCCTGTAATCAAACTCGGTTATGATATGCTCTTGCGAGTTAATATCACGTGCATTAAACAAAACGCCATATGCGAGGGGGTAACGCGGTGTTGCAGTTGGCTGCGATGTCAGTATGCTTTCTGAACTGTTCGACTGTTTTCTCGAACGTACAATTAATAATAGCTTTTATTGGCATAAGCCTGACACCTCGCAACGTATTGTTGAAACTTTCGGAAATGTTTGTGGTCAGGTTACCCCAACGACGATGATTTTTATCGTGTAGAAGCGTCCATTTACTCTCTTTAATAGCTTTTAAATATTCCCACGCTTCAGGATTGACGCTTGTCATTTGACTTACACAATAATTATACTTTCTTTGTTGGGTGGTGCTTCCGATAGACCAACATAGCCTTTTTAAGGTAGAAACCTTGAACTTTTGCATGAGGTTACTTCGAACATGTCTGAGACAAAATCGATGAACAGCATTATTTTTCCATTCTTCAAGAGTATTCATAGCACGAATAATTCCTTTGTGCCTATCAGAAATAACACACAATTTTTTTCCCGAACCAATAGAATTGTGATGAACTGCAATGTGTGACCAGAATTGTTGGAAAAACCAACTCCAACTTTCTACCGTCTCTTCATCTACAATTGCATAAGCTACCGGCATTACGTAGTTGTTTGCATTTTTGGCAACTGCAATTAACATTTTTCCACGGTAGGAGCCTTTCAAGAAAGTGCCGTCAACAGATATCACCGGCTGACAATACCTGAATGCATTAATTATTGGACCGAATGCCCAAAACACATATTTAATGTGTAATAAACAGATGTACCGGTCGGATGATGTAACCATTCCATAATAACATGGTTCTGCTCTTGTAATGCGTTGATGTACGTAGGTAACTGTTCAAAGTTACTGTCCCAGCTACCATAAATATTCTCAAAGGCAGCTTTTCTAGCTCGCCAGGCTTTATTATATGAAACATCAACATTCAACGTGTCTTTTAAATGTGCTTGAATTTGCTTGATGGGAAAAGCAATATCTTGACGAATAAAATGGATAATACGGGTAACAATATCTCGGCATTTGAAACTTCTATTGTTGTTACCAATAACAGTACCAAAACAGTTATGCGCATTCACCCATCTTGAAATTCTCCACATGTGATGATCATGGTTCTTGGAAGCATAAACATACCATGTACATGGAGGACCATTATGAAGATTATTGTTGTAATTAGGGCTAGTGCTGTAGCACTTTGCTCTCCACCTGGTACGTTTACTTTCAACTACTACAGCCTCTCTGTTACGTGCAAGATTCCATAACCGCACTGCATGCATCACTTCATCTTTCGATTTAAAGTACATGCCAACACGGATTTCTTTTGACTCTTCATTCCATATATCCATATGGTCTTCATCGTCAAAATCAGCAGCTTCATAATCTCTTAACTCCTGAGGATCTTCAGAATAATTCACCTCTCCGTAAGATCCTGGATTAACACCAGAATTATAATTGTTTGAAACTCCATAGCTGTTGTTGTCATCATCACTGGATTCTTCTTGTGATGGAATGAGTTCAGTATCTTCACTGCTGTCTGAAGTACCATCATCTGACTTATCAAAACCTCCGTTATCATTATCGATTTGATGATGAGAATGGTTGACGGACCGGCTTCATAATCGTGTGATCTTACATTGCCTTGATGATGAGAATTGCTTGACGAATCTGGTGCTTCTGATACAGAGAAACCGCGTACGAGATCCATATAATTAGATTGTTGTATAGGCATTTTCGGCTCAATGATAACGTAAACATTTGCTCGGAAATTTTCAACATTTTCTCCCAAATAATACAAGACTTCTAGACTTGAGTCATTAAAAATTTCAGAATTTTGAGAGAAACCACCGTATGAGTAGTATAATTTTAGTTTCAAATTATAATACTCTTTTTGAACTTGAAGATGATTATAAATTAAATCAACGAATTCTTCGTATGACACTCTATTACGAAGAATAAAGGTAGAACTTCTTGTAGAAACATCACATATGATATTCCATTTTCGAATGAAATATCACCACCCCAATATATTTGTAAAAAATAAGGACGAGACATGATAATGAGATTGAATATGCAAATATGAAATATCAAACACGCGTGATTTATACGAAGTGAATACAAAAATATTGTGCGAATGTATCAAAATTAAACTCGATGCTTTATAGGTGATCGGGTACCTTGAATGTGTGGTAAAAAATTAGGTCTGCTCTCTGAGAACCCGCCCTTGACAAGGGCGTGGTCTCCTGCGAATTAGGTTGCTTTTCGATTTCTATTGGATGGCCGAGATTAGATGTTCAGCTAAATCGTGCGGTTGTAAGGGGTTGGAGAACCCGCCCCTGCCATGGGCGAGAACTCCATCAATTTCATTTTTTTCGATGAAGGACAGATGGGACAGAGGTGGACAGAGGGGAGAGAGGTGAAGCAGTGCGGTGACCGAGGCAAAGAACCCGCCCCTGCCATGGGCGGGTTCCCTTGATGTGCAATCCTGACAAGATTTTACCCTCTTGTCAACACTCTCTCTCTAAAAACCCTATTTTAAAAAAAATTCTTAGAAAGACCTTGTTGGCTGCGGACGGTTTCTCGTACATGTTAGACAGTGCATCCATGACGCCTTTAGCTATCGTTTCCTTCAGAATGTTAAAGGCAACATTCTTCGTCAGCGAGAGTCTAATCACAGCAACAACTTTCCTATCAAGTGCAGCCCAATCAGCATCTTTGGTGTTTTAAGGTTTATCACCCAACAACGTTGCACTCAAATCTTTCTGAACAAGTAAGTCTTCAATCTGCATCTTCCACCATCCAAAATCGACGCCATCAAACATCTCGATTCTCGTTTTACCCTCATCAGCCATAATACCGGAGATCAAAGGATGAGAGCAACCAAGGCTCTGATACCACTTGTTAGGTATTACGTGTAGGCGGCTGACCGAGGATTCGGATAGGGCACGAAATCAATACAATACTACGGCTCGGGCCTTAAACACTTGTCGGTGTTTCTAATTGATTTCTAAAACGAGTGACGAGATAATGATAGCAATAATAGTAGTAACAAACGTAACAACGCAGCGGAATAAACAACCAACTAACAAAACTGAAACTAACACAAAAGTACCTGTTTTGTGTTCCCTGTTTTGTCCGAAAAACAGCAGAAAAACAGCAGTGGCGGCGGCACTGTCACGGCGGCAGTCAGCAGCGATGAACAGCCTTTAGCGGCGGCTGCTGGTGGGCTGTTGGTGGTTGGCGGCGGCAAACAGCAGGCTGCTGTTTGCTGTTTGTAGTTACTAAACGCAGCAGAATGGTGGTGGCGATGAAAGGCAAACACACACAATAATAATAATCAAAGCGGTAAAGAACACAACGATTTAACGTGGTTCGGTCAAAGATTGACCTACGTCCACGGGCTACGAACCAGGGTTTCTTTTTATTACTTTCAAGACTAAAGATTACAAGTACAATATGTGGGTATTTATAATAAAAGACAAATAAAAACTTAATAAAAATAAGTTGTGGCAGATTAGGGTTAGGGCCGGCTACCCTAACCCAACTCATTAGTTTTTATCCACTTACAATTTTTTTTCTATATTAAACCACAAAAATCATTTAAAAAGCAGCAACAGCATCCCGTCCTTGCACACTTACAATGGACCCTATGCGTGCACGAGGGGGGGATTGGTTTGGATTCGGTTACTTTCAATAACCCTTAATTTAATGTAATGGTAGCATGATTTTTGGGAGCTCACTTCTACCAGTTCCCACTGGCAAAATGCCCTTACGCTTTACAAACACAAAAGAAAACCCAGAAATATATCAAAAGGCGAAAAAACAGTCCAACCAGTTCCATACACCGACCATAGGCCCGGATGCTGAACTTTTGGAACTCACATGCAGCACTTGTCCTGCCTACATCAAATAAGCCCTAAGAGGTGGTCATTAGGTGTGATCATTGGCAAAATAAATACTTGCATGTACTTTTTTCCAAATCATAACCTAAAGCCCTAAGTCGTAATACAAATTAAGCTTTAGCAAAGTCATGGTATTCTTATTAACATCGACATACGCGTATAATCAGATTTGCTAAGACTAAAGTCCTAAACACCAATAGAACCTAATACTAAGTTTATATTAATGAGTCCACTAGGGCGCTAGGTAGTAAGTAATATAATTATCTCCTAGCTCAAGTAGTAATCAAGAGAATTACAAATTTCTCAATACAAAAAACTAGTTTATTTGCAACATACCATAAGAATCAAGCTTCATTTTTCTATGAGATGGATCCTTTTATCAGGCCCATAAAAATCATATTTCAGGCATTTTTGTCGCTAATATTAGCATTCTCAAAGCACATATAGTTGTGTATGTTTCACATCCTTTACCATTTTTTAATAAGTAATTGTTGACAGGCATTTGTCTTCATCTCAGGCTCCACATACTTACAGTCTTACAGGTAGGGTATTGCACCATAACTTTTATATGGCTATGGACTATGGTTCACTAAAATCTCATCTATTACCTGCTAATGTTTACATCCCATATAGAATGTCGATAACATGTATATCTATTAGTTCATGGAGGGTTTAAGTGACTATTTCTTTGTCTATTTCAAGAACGTAGTGGTTAGCATTTCAAGTTCTACTTCCAAGTTCTGAGACACGGATTCTTCTCAAAAGATATAAATATTTCACATTAAACATTGGTCTTTTCAGCCAAGTACCGTACTAATGTCATTGTTCTATGTCATCTGCTAACTTCATAAAAGTGGCAAAGAAAAATTGATATGATCACAAATCTTGATTCATCAAAACCATATAAACTTCTTACAAATCAATTACAAAACCAAAAGAGGTCGATTCAGTGACTTACTATGTCTAATCACTCTGATCCCAATGACAAACTCAAGAGCCCTAGCTTTCCTGCCATCAGGGTCATACTCCAGAAGCCCTGACCACCACAAGAACACCAAACACATCACACAAGAACACAAAAAAAAAACACAGAATCGTCAATCAACTCAAACTCATATTACCAGCAGAGTTGCTGAAAACAGCAATATTATTCCCAAAAACAGATTTACAAGACTCCACAGAGGGTGCAAGAGGCCCCCACAAAGCCAAAGAGTAAGGAACAGTAAGAGTATTATCCTTATCAAACACAACACCTTCAAACCCCTTTCTTTTCAAAGCAGCCCAATCAATATACCTCACATCAGGCACCGAAACATGAGGAATCACCCAATGTTTGTTTCTAGTAATCACCGAAACCGAAAACATTAGCCCTTCAACGTTAACCCTTTGCCCTAAGGCAGCTTTCAAGTCTGCCCACCACATGTTTGTGAAAATGCCGCTACCAAAATCACCCCTTTCTGTATCAGAATCTTGTTTGATTTCGTTCAGGTAGATTGGGGGTGAGTTGTAAACTGGATTGAAGAAGGGGTATCTTGATCTTGATCTTGTTCTTGTTCTTGATATTGTTCTTGATCGTCATCGGGATCTTCGTCTTGTTCTTGATTTTGGTGATGGTGTTTGTTGTCTATGGCGGAAAGAGAGTAAAAGACTCCGGTGGAGAAATGGGGTGGGTGAATTCTGCTGTTGTAGGGACGATGACGATGATGGTGATGGTGAAGATGAAGATTATGGTGTGATGAGTGAAGAAGGCTGATTGGGTGAGTGTTGAAGCAACAATGGGAGATGTGATGTGGGGGAGAGAAGGTGTTGAGCATTTTACGAACTTATTATGTGGATGAGAAACCCATTTTTGTAATCTAAACCCCAACTAGTTGGAGAAGAACCCATGTGTTTTTGTTTGCAATTCACACCGACCTTGTTAACCTTTCTTGCAATGGAAGATCACTATTTAGATATCGTTTGATATGCGTTAAAAGAAGAAAAAATACACTAATCTAGTTTTAAAAATATTATAATTTAGTCACGGTACATATTTTTCTCAAATTAGACCATCAAACGATCAAATCGAGTCATTATTAAATTTTTTTATGTCAAGAAAGTAACGGTGGAGAAGACGTGGGAGTCAGAATTTTCAATATATAAAATTATATTAAAAAAAACACGTTAATTACGAAAAAAAAATAAAAAGGTACCTAAAATTTACGTTACCATTCCATATAGCATCAAAAGATAGAAAAAAATATTTTCTATCTGAAATCAAAAGTATAACATGCTAAAAACATGTTAAGACTTTTAATTTATATAAAACATAAAAACTAAGTGACTCAATTGTAACACTTTTAAAAACTTGAGTTATCTAATTGAAACATTTTGAAAGTTACATCCCCCCTACTTATGAGAATGTTCAAGCTCCGCTACTGCCACCACCACCAACTACCACGTTCATCACCATCACCCACTGTCACCACCACCACTAACCACCGGTCACCACCACCAATCACCATCTGCCACCACCCACCACCATTGAGAACTGCCACCCACTACCACCAGGATCCACCACGGTTGCCACCACAACCGGCGCCACCCACCACCACCGTTCACCACCACCCTCAGTCGACACCAAGCACCGTTGTCCATCACCACCGCCAATCGTCACCACCATAGCCTCTTTTGTATTTCTTTCCTTCTTTTCTTACCTAACAAACAACACAAAAAAAATGATATATTCAATTCTTACATGATGAACAGGACAATTGAATGTAATGACTCATTTGATTTATTCGGTCATTTTATTCTTTATTTATTCTATTCATTCATAAATTTTATCACCCCATGTCAAAGAGACATTTATTGTTTTAATTTTTCTAATCACCATTTGAATACAAGGTATTGAGCATTTTATTACACTATGGTTAGTAACAACTTAGCTCATTAGTGGCAAGTATGTTAAGTAGTAACTGATCAGTGAGAACAAAGTATCGACAACAAGCGTGCATCAGCAGCATCATGGGAGCTCAACAGTAACAAAGTTACTATTGGCAGGTAAGTCATTAGCAGTAATTAAGCTCATGATGATAGAGTTTCTACCGAAAGGTTCTCCCACTATTGTAATGTCCAATTATCGATAGTTATAACTGTTAGTCACTAAAAGAATTGTTGTGATGGTTCTTCCACATACAAGAAAGGTGATTGGTTTAGTTATGGTACATTGTGTTTCATAGTGAATTTTGAGAAGTTGTCTATTTGAATCACTATAGTTGAATTTTCCTAAGTATTAACGAAATATTTCGATCTGAAAGTGATTAATTATGAAAAGTTCGAGAGAGAAGTGGTGAATAAGTTTCTTAAATGTTTATTTGATATTTGTTTTATTATGGAAGAACACTTGAATTTATAAACTACAATAAGTAAATAGGCTAGAAAATATAACCTAATTAATTTATAGATTTTCGAGCGAGTGTTAAGTAATTTACTCTAAATCATCTTCTTGGTTTTTCGATAGATAGTTGCTCAACTCAAACATCTTTCTAATAACAATAGAGATAGCTGGTGTATAGCGTCTCACATAAAATGGCAATGATCACTTGCGAATCATCTGGTTATTACAAGATTAAATATGTGTTTTATCTGCACGTGTGTCACACCCTCGCTAATAGCGGAAACATGAGGATGCGACGGACGGGATCGTCATAACACTTGGTATAATTACAGAGACATAATACATGCAAAATCCTCGTGTCATGACGTCGCCCGACACAATGGTGACTTGTGTCGTGGTTAGTCAGTTCCACGACTATCATAGTCTTATTAATTCTAAATCCAAAATACATAGAGTTCACAAATGAAAACAAATGATATACATTACTAATGCAAAACTATTGAAATCCTGAGGGTCTCTGCTAAGGCATCAGCTCTAGCTATCCTCTTTGCTTATGATCACCTGAAAAGATATGCTCAAAAATGGTCAACATAATTGTTGGTGAGCTTCGCAGGTTTTATGTAATAAAAGATATTGATGATGAAAACAGTAAGTTCAATAAGCGTTACCGCGACTACAATTATGTATAGGCGGTTTACCAGTTTTTAATAGCTACAGCCAAACCTAAACATCGATTCCACATGGGTATTGATGGCTATAGAGGAAACATTCCCAAAGTTTAAATAGTTTATTAAGACGTAGCAAGATCCACACAGCGCATACGTATAGTGTATAACCAAACCAGTCCTTAGGTCCCATTACCGGGATTAATGGTTATATAAAAAGGTTTTCCATAGCATAATAAGTTTAATATGACGTAGCAAGATCCACACAGCGCATACGTTTAGGTTACAACCAAACCAATCCTTAGGTCCCAATTACCGGGATTAATGGTTGTAGTGGATGCTCGGCAAAGAAGAACCACAAAGTAGACCCACAAAGAAGAACCACACCGCCGAGAGCATCCAAGAACAATAGTATTCACAAGTAATCATCACACCACCCATAGCATCAAAGTAATAGCACATAGTAATGTAAAACCACCAAGTAACATTCGAGGTAGCAACATAGCATAGAGTCAAGAGTCATGATAACATCATTCAATAAGATAAGCAATATAAGTTAACCATAAATGTTGCAGCAGACTTCCACTAGGGAAGGTGCTTGGAAATATGTTAAGTAAGTGAGCATTTTTTTCCCCCAAGTTTAAAACGTTTAAAAGTTATATAAGCGTAAAAAGGGGCCACGAAACTCACCTTGAATTGATGTAATGTATATGAACAAGAACTTCAAAGAATAAGGCAATGCACGATCAAACACGTTCAACACCTATTATTGATTGTAATCGAGTCTTTAATATGTGTTCACTGTGAATCAATATATTTGGTAAGGTTCGGGTTGGTTTGGTTTAACACGTGACACGTACACAAATAGGTGTATATATGTTACAAGATTTAAGTTTGAAATTAACGTTAAATCAAGGATTAGAATTATGGGGTTTTTAATAGGTATTAAGTTTACAAAGTATTTATTGCATTTTGATTCCATTAGGAGGATTATACATGTATGTTTAAATATTTTAGAATGATATAGGAATGATAAGGTTTAATATGTAATTTATAATTATCTAAGGATAATTATAAATAGTATTTCGATTAATAATAAGATATTAATCTTATTATTAGTTCAAATATATTTTATAAGAAATAATCTATAATTTCATTCGTAAATAATTTGTGAATTTATAGAATATATTAATCTATATTCAAAGATAATATAGTGTCCATCTTTATAAAAATAATTATTATAATATTTATAAATAATTTAGGTATGATTTCTATGATTTTCGTGATTATTTCATAGTTATACACGATTTAGAATTCATTTTATAAAATAAGTATTTTTTTATGTTTATAAATAATATTTGTAAAAATTTATTAAGGTTTTTAAATAAAAGAAATTTACAGAAAATAATTATGTAGGATTTAAAATAAGGGAAATTTATAATATTTATTTTTATAACTTTTAAGAATTTTTGTATATTTTTAAAATGGTTAAAAAGCATTAAAAAAATAAAAGAGGTTGCCGGGGTCGAACCCGGGACCTCTCACCTGCCCACACACGCACCAAACCAGTGAACCAAGGCTCTAAGCGCGGTAATTCTGGTTAGCAATTGTTTTAAACACTTTCAGTCTAATTCCCCTAAATCAAGAACCCTAGTTCCTGAAATCGATCGAATGGAACACCAATTCGCGTATTATAATGAAATTAATGATAGGGCTTTTGATAACCATCTAAAATCGAGTATATAGGTGTTCTTAATTACCTGTTTTGAAGTTCCAAACGACAAGAACAATCGATGGATAGGTCGCGGGTTAACTCGAATCCAAATGATGGACAAACACTGATGAAACTCGAATTAAATTTGCAGATAGCTTCAAATGATTCAAAGGGTCGAAAGCCCTCTGTTAATTTCTGATTATATTGACCAGAAGGGTGTGTTCGACTAGATTGCAGGTCGCGGATGAGGGAGATAATCAAATTGGTGTTTTTGTGTGTTTCGAATGAAATTGAGTTTAAATACAGATTAGAAATGATTAAAAATTCGATATTGCGCGATTATTTTGATTGTTATTGCGGTTTTAGTGCGATTAGTAGGTAAAGTGGCCGAAAGTCGGAATGAGTAGGTTTGGTGCTTAAACGACTTTGAATTTTTAAATTAAAGTGGGTATTTCTTATGGAAATCTGATTCACGATTATTTTGGCGTATTTTGGAGTCAAAACCGCGGCCTAAAGACCCGTTTTTGGCTTCGCCGGAGCCGCGGCCGGCGGCCGGAATCTGGTGCCGGAAATACGGGGTGTGAGCGGGGCTGATTGTGTAATTTTAAAAATTACATATTCGGTCCCTGTGGTTTTATCTTTGTTATTTTATGCTAGAACTCAAATTTTAAGTTTCAAAAATTGCATAATACCCCCTGGACTTTATTATTATTATTATTATTACTATTATTATTATTATTATTATTATTATTATTATTGTTATTATTATTATTATTATTACTATTATTATTATTATTATTATTATTATTATTGTTGTTGTTGTTGTTGTTATTATTATTATTATTATTATTATGATTATTTAACAGCAACATATTAAACCTTTTTATAAAAATTAACTTTCAATTAATAAAAATAATAAAAAAATACGGGATGTTACAACGTGATAGTGTTTCGTGATCCTTTTCATGTCCTCCTTTTTCTTTTCTATTATACCTACAAGTGTGTGCACCCCTCATACAATGTTAATAGCACAAGAAAACTTGAATGTATTAAATCTTTTATTGTACATTAGTGAGAGAAATGTATTAAATCTTTTATTGTACACTAGCTATAGTAAACCCGCGTGTTACACGGGTTGAATAATAAATAAAATATTAATATAATAAAAACTATTAATTATAAAATGATATTCTAAGATATAATATAACTAAAATTATATATGAAAAATAACTATAAGCAATAAAACAGTTATATCATAAATAACATTAATAAATAGATCTTTTCTTAATTTATTAAATTTAAGAAAATATTAAATAAAACTTTTAGTAATTAAGGTAATTATTTAATAGGAGAGAGAGACGAAAAAATTTTGGTAAGAATGATTGTGGTGTTAACACGTGTCAACATAAGATACCTTTTTATTAGAGTAGGAAGATTAGTGAGAGAAGGCCGGACTAAGTACTTTATTATGTAGTTATTCCAACATACTTTACTATGAATAACCTAATGCCTCTCTATTTGGAATAAAGTAATTACAAACAATAATACTGTATTATAATATATTATTAAAATCGCTCTATCAACTAATAACGTCAAAACAATTTCTAGATAATATCAACCAGAAAAATATGGAAATATGAATATTGACAAATAAATATAAAATGTTGAAAATATGCATAGCCTTAGAAAATTGATCTATTGTCTTTCATGTCATCATGACAATAGGTTAGTTTAAGTACATTTTACCACTATTACTCTCTACAAGACAGTTGAAATTTTAACTATCATCCTGTTTTTCTCTGGTTGAGAAAAAATTATCTGAATGATATATAAACTTAATATAATAAATCGTTTTGATAATTTTCTCTTGTGAGAACGAACAAATGCCGAGAGGTATTTAATTTTTAAAGAGTAATATTAAAAAGATCATAAAGCTATATTAACTATATAGGTTGGGTTCCAACCTGATGGGAATCAAGCAAGTGGCCATAGGTGGACGTATCAGAGGGCTTGAAGAATGAAATCTTGATACACTAGTTTACCAAATTCCTTGCATGGAGATAGCATCCGGGCAAGGACCATTCACTTCAACAAATTCATCTTTTCTCTTCCTTTTTCATGTGACACCGACCCTAACTATAACTACTCATTCACACGAGAAAGACTTACTTTTTATCGACTCGGGGATAGAGTCGACAGACTAAGTACAACTAGATCACCTATGAACAAACTACACACAAAGAAATTGACTTAATATGTTTCGTTAAAAGAATTACACAAAACAAAAATAAGCTAAAATGAGAAAAACAGAAATTAAAAGAAAAAAACACGATAAAATACGTATCCGATGCTTGACTTAGCTTTCGTTTCACAAAATATAAAAAAATTATTCAATTTATACAGTCTTACTTTACATTTTATACAAAACTCGTTTCTCACAAATTAAATCATACCTTCAAGATCACAAAACAAAACATCAATTTTACTTGTTGCTATGAAAATCCTTTCTAAACAATTTAAAAAAAGAGTAAATCTCGGTTTTGGTTCCTGTGTTTTGCAAATTGACTCCACTTGAGTACCAACGTTTATTTTGTCTCCATTTGAGTACCAAACTTTAAAAAAGTTGTCTGTTTGAGTACTAAATTTTAAAAAAGTTGTCTGTTTCAGTCCTTTTGACTAACGGTGTTAACATTTTCTGTTAAATTTTTTAAAAAAAGACGAAAATACCCCTAAGGGCTATAAAAATATCACCGTCTCCTACACACCACATACCACCACCGCCACCACACACCACCGCCACCACACACCACCGCCACCACACACCACCGCCACCACACACCACCGCCACCACACACCACCGCCACCACACACCACCGCCACCACACACCACCGCCACCACACAGAAAATTCAGATCCGGTGAGATCAACCGGAGAAGAAGAAGCTCACCGGTGATGAATCTAGTATCTCACCAAACCCTGTTCGCTGGTCAAACTCAAAACCCCTAAAACTCAAAACCCCCAAAACTCAAAACCCCAAATCAAGGGAAGAAGAAGGGAGGTCAAGTACTCCAACAAGAAGTGCAAACTGTTTTTTTTTCCACCTGAATTGTGTGGTATGGACCTAATTCCAGTATCTCCAATCTTTTATTCAAGTTATTGGCGTTGACTTGGTGGAGATCAACAAGCAAACCCCCTAGGAATTTTATCCGACCACACTTCCAGTACAGTATACAAATACCAAAACCCTAACACTTGAAAATCTAAAGTTCCCTTTTTCGAGAACGACGCCATTGTTGCCTAGAGCCTGTTGTTGAGAATACGAGCGCCTCAGTTTGTTGTCGTCGTGAATGGAGAACAGAGACGAGAGAGTGTTTCTTCCCCTCACGTCACAGGATTTCCGTTGAGGCTCGTAAACAGAAGCCGATATCCCCAGACCTTCGTTCTTCGATGCGGAGAATGACTTCGTCCGCCGGAGCTCCGGGAAGAACGAGTTCCTCGTGATTCCAGACGCTGTCGTTTTGTTCTTGTTCGCTTCCGACGAAGAGCCTCTGAAAATAGACCTTATCGCAGCAGCAGCGGCAGCGAATGATGAAGTGGAGTTCCGACGGGAAGACGATGACGCAACGGCGGCATTGGCGATTGGCGGATTGATCTAGAGTGGTGAGGCGTTCGCAGAGGCATTCCGGGCAGAAGCCGGTGAAGTTTTCGCCGGGGTGTCGGTCGCAGCTGAAGGAGGAGCGTGGTGGCTGCAGCGACGGCAGCACCGGCGGTGGAGGTGGCGGTGGTTGGTGGTCAGTTGGTGGATTCATGACGGACGGCGGTTGTGGTGTGGTGGTGGTGGTATGTGGTGTGTGGTGGAGATGGTGATATTTTTATAACCCTTAGGGGTATTTGGTCTTTTTAAAAAATCTAACAGAAAAAGTTAACACCGTTAGTCAAAAGGACTGAAACAGACAACTTTTTTAAAGTTTGGTACTCAAATGGAGACAAAATAAACGTTGGTACTCAAGTGGAGTCAATTTGAAAAACACAGGGACCAAAACCGAGATTTACTCTAAAAAAAAAGTAAAATGCTATTTTCGTCCCTGACGTTTTGTTGAATTTGCCATTTCAATCCAAAAACTTTTTTTTGGCATTTTAATCCAAAAACTTTTTTTTGCCATTTCAGTCACTGTAGTTTATCAAATATTGTCATTTTCACCCACTCCACTAACTCCGTTAAGATTTCCGTTAAATATGAGGGTATTTTAGTATTTTTAAAACTTTAATTATCCAACTAAAATAAATAATATTCAAGTAAAATTTAAAAAAATATGAAGAGACTAGTGAGACCGGACGATTTGATTTAAAATATTCGATTAACTCTAACTCATGTTGTTCGATTGCGGTATATTTTTTAAATTCAGTTAAACTTCATATTTTGTTCTAACATGTTCATATATTCGATTGAGATTTATTGTGGGATTGAGGTCTGCTGTTCTCATGTTTTGTTTGATTGAGATATGATATTGCCATGTCACGTGACAACAATGGACATCAATCAAATAAAATGTGACAATAATAGATATCAATCGAAGAACGGTGCACTTTTGAACAAAACATTAAATATCAATCGAAATATCACAGCAGACCTCAATTGAACAACATAATTTAGAGTTAATCGAAACTTTTAAATCGAAACGTTTGGTCTCATTAGTCGCTTCATATGTTTCTTTTGTTTTAATTAAATATTAATTGATTATTTTATTAAAATTGGATAATTACGACGTTAAAAAAGACTAAATAACCATCATATTTAACTGAGAACTTAACGGAGTTAGTTGAGTGGATGCAAATGACAATATTTGGGAAACTATAGTGGCCGAAATGACAAAATTTTTTTTGAATTTGAAATAACAAATTCAATAAAATAATCAAGGACGAAAATATAATTTTACTAAAAAGAAAAAAAAACACCATCTTGAAGATAAAGCTAACTAGTTTGTCAATAGTAGCATTTCAAAGAACTAGTAAAAACCCCGCACGATGCGGCGGCGGCGGCAACAATTTACGATACGATATTCATGATCTGTTAGTTTATCAATCCTTTCATTGTATAATTTTTGGTACTTATATTAGTTTGACTTGCATTCATTTTAATATGATGGTTGCGATTCAAACCCACAACCTTGTTGTGAATAACTTACTAAATTCAGAAACAATAATAATTGGTTATTAATGAGTAAATAAAACTTAACTAAAATGAAACCCAAAGATATGAAAAGTTAGAGTACAAAATGCGATAGTTATACCTCGCGTGTTGCGCTGGAAGTAACATCCAACCGAGTTTAAAGTTACACTAATGCACTACAACAAGTCATGTTAGAATCTAGTACCAGTTAGCTTTAACTTCTAAACATGTGTTTGAACTGCGCATCCATCATTTGCTATTACCCACATAAATACCTCTTTGATATTGTTGCTGGTCGGTGCTTTTCTTTTCTACCACCACCATCTTCCTAGTAAAGTGGATTCCATGGCCAAAAAACTTACATAACTGCATTATAGTTATATAAAACTTTGTTCACAAGCATGTATGTATAAACAAATGAAACCAGTATAAAAGTGATACAAAGTAAAATAAAAAATAAAATATAGAATACAACCTCCTTTAAATCTAATTATATTACTTGTTGAGTTGTCGATACTAACATGAATGCAGTCATTTGGGTTTTTATAGTTATGGTGTCTAGGTTTGACTTATACTTGATTTGTTACTCGTCCTCAACACCCTTCGTGATCTATTTTCAAACCACATGGTTCATCTTTTGATCCAAATGTTAATAGTATTTTATTCAATCACTCTAATAAATACTTCTCATTTAATAAGCTAAGTATAATCCCACCATTATGAATCAAAGAAACAAAGATAAGTCTTAGAAACAAAGATAATTCTTTTTATTGATTTGTTACATAAATCCATTCAAAGGATCCCCCTCACAAAGCGTAATTTTAGAAGTATATTCAGACAATACAATAAAATACAAATGGAGACACATCAAAACCTGATGAATGTAAGGACAATAAGTCCTATTAAACAAACTTCTATTAAAAATCATAAAAGAAAGTTAAATACAAACAAATAGTGGCAAATACAAATTCAAAGAAAAGAAGTGAATTGCTCACTTGTAATCTTTTTGAAAAACTCCATTTGGAGCTACTACATAATAAAGAAATTAACTCTATTTTCATGAAGTGCCCATTTTTATTTTTCATGCTAGTGACATTAGGGGGAAAGATAGGTTAAATACAAATGTTTGATTTTAGCTGCATATGTAATTTCAATACTTGAATCTAACTGCATATGTAATCTGAGGTTTATAATCACAATCACCATGGTTATGATAATCAAACACAATTTAAGCAAAAAGGGTAGCCATATTGGATTTCTGTAAGCAAAAAAGCAACAGTCAATGAACAATACAATCCAGAACTTGATCAAACACAAAGCCAAGCATAAACCACAATCTAATATGAAAATGTACATTAACTAATAACCTACAATAATATAAAATAAAGAACAAAAGTAAGAGGAGAAAGATTAAGTGCCATGTAATACAGTGCAATACAATTGACATAAAATATAAACATTAAGATGAGTATTAGGGCCAACAACACATAATAATCTAAAATCAGAATAAAAAAATAAATAAGCCGTACCATTCAATCAGCAAAGTGGTAGCAAAATAACAAAGATAAGAATTGAAAACAAAGCCTAGAATCATTTCAAACATATCAGTGTATACCCAAGTCACAAATCATTAAACATAATCAATCACAACCCAAAAGAATCCAATGGCATACATTACATACACCAAAACTAAACACAATTTAATACCACATACCCAAATAAGCAAGCAGTATGATAGTGGATACACAAAGCAAAATCATTAGGTTCACAAAGTTCAATTTCACATGACAACTAATAAAAATTCACTACACCCAGATCTGAATCCACATAAAACTATCACGGATTATCTGAGGAAGTTCAAAATCAATGTAAGATAATCGATGATTCAGTCAAAAGGGGGAGAATGCGAACAACTTAAACCGTTAAAATTAGGTAAGCGGAGAGACCTAAGTCACGAAGGTGTTACCGGAGATTGAAAGAGAGAAGCACTGATTAATTATAGCCAAGATTTGGAATTTGAATTTAGAAGATTTGAGCTTTCATTTGTAAGATTTGAGCTTTCATTTGTGCACAGAAACACCATTCTTCCTCCTTAGAGTACTAATGGTCCAGAAGGGAAGAAAAGAAGAGGCGAGGCTTTCTTCTTTGGTAAGCGTGGCTGTATAAGGGGCTGTTTGGGATTCTTTTTTTACCTGGTAAAAAAAATCCCAAACAGCCTCTATGAGAAGAAAAGAGAGGAAGACTTCAGAGTGAAGGAAAGGAAGAAAGGAATATATCCTTTTCAGAAGATGAGGGATAGAGGTTCTCCTCATATGCTTCGATCGTTGTACAATGTGCTTAATAACATGTAAACTTCTTAAAATTTAAGAGTTTTGGTAAAATTACCATATTGTCCTTTCAATATCTATATTAATATAGTATAGATAATATAAAAATAATATTAATAACAACAGCAATTTCAATATCAAAGCTCCATGCTTCCATCGATCAAATCTTGCAAGCAACAAACTTTTGCATTCACACACAAAAACGATCAATTTCCCCATCAAATTTTGTCTTCTGCAACTCAAATTTCAACAAAATGGGTGTTGAAATAGCCGATGATCACAGTGTTGTTGCTCGTGGAAGATTAGCTGTTCTATCAGCTCATCTTTCAGCTTGCGTTGAACCCAATTCTTTCACACCAATTCTCGAATCATCACCCGTTTCTGCACAGGTTTTTGTCGCACCACCGCCCAATTTGAAGGGTTCTTTGATGATCACCGATGAAAGAACCACCAAGAACTACAAAGTCCCGATATCCGATGAAGGTACCATCAAAGCTACCGACTTGATGAAGGTAATTTGATTATTGTTAATTGGGTTTTATCTTGTGATCTTTGTGCGATTTGGGTTTTAAAGAACATGATTTGGATGTTAGAACTTATAATTGAATGGAATTCGTACACTGATATACTGATTATATTGATTTGGGGCGATGGGTTTGATGGTTATTTGGGTGATGAAACTAAGGGTGGGTGATTTGTTGCAGATAGCAACAGGAAAACTTGATAAGGGTTTGAAGGTTTATGACCCTGGGTATCTTAATACTGCTCCTGTGAGATCATCAATCTGCTACATTGATGGTGATGAAGGGATACTGAGGTACAGAGGCTACCCGATCGAAGAGTTGGCGGAGGGTAGTTCGTTTCTAGATGTAGCATACCTTTTGAGTAAGTCCTATGAACTCAAATATATGTCAAGAATTTGGGAAAAGTGAATTTACTATGAATTTGTTATTATTACCGATAATGAAGAACCCATGATCAAACTAAAAAGGACACCCTAGATGTCATCAACACTCTTGAAAACAACCAAAATTCTATATACCAACAGTTCACAGTATACTTTGTAGTGATGTGTTTGACTGCTTTTAGTTTACTGATGTTTGTTGTTCACAGTGTATGGGAACTTACCTTCTCAGAGCCAGTTAGCAGACTGGGAGTTCACTGTCGCACAACATTCAGCTGTTCCACAGGGAATTTTGGTAAGATGGTTTTATATTCAAATATTCAGTCTTGTTTACAATGTTGGATAAGATAATATTTTACAAAAGTTTGAGGACATATTCGTAGAGTTTGTAAACTTTGCATATGTTCTCATGATGACTTTGTTTTGAGTTGTCTCTTGTAGGATTCATAGGTTATTTAAAAGTGATATGCTCCTTTTTCCACTTATAACCCAATCTGTTAAATTTATAAATGCCTAAGAGTTGTTCGAATCTAGCTTACACTGGTTTTCCGCCTTTAACCCCCCACCCCAAATGCCACGTGCTTACTTGATCCCATTGTTTAGTAGGGTATTGGTGGGGTCCTGCGAGTTTACCTCACGTCACCACAAAAATGCATAAGCTTAGGATTAATGGTTAGGAAGTGGATTGACTTTCAATCTTAAAAACTTAAAACTTGTGTCACAGGATATTATACATGCGATGCCTCATGATGCTCATCCAATGGGTGTTCTAGTCAGTGCAATGAGTGCCCTTTCTGTATTCCATCCTGATGCAAACCCTGCTCTTAGAGTAAGTAATTTCGCTTGTAAACGTTCTTAACTTAATATGCTGATTTGGAGATTTTTCTTTATGATATTAAACATATGTTCACTTTTACTTTGTTGATATAGGGTCAAGATTTGTACAAGTATAAGCCAGTGAGAGACAAGCAAATAGTGCGCATACTTGGGAAGGTTTGACTTTTGAGTTTTGACCAGTTCATTTGTATCTCTTTTTCTTGGCATTTATCTTTTTTTGGGAATTTGAGGACTATTTATTATATTTTTTTTCAATTATTTTAAGCTTACACACTATTTGTTAATGGCCAGGCGCCAACTATAGCAGCAGCAGCGTATCTAAGGATGGCAGGAAGGCCTCCTGTTCTTCCTTCCAACAACCTGTCTTACTCAGAAAACTTCTTATACATGCTAGATTCATTGTAAATAATATTATTACCTATTTTTGTTATGAAAATAGTATCATTTCCTATTTTGATCATGGAAATAAAACTGAGATATACACTTTATGAACGTGCAGAGGTGACAAGTCTTATAAGCCAAATCCTAGACTTGCTCGAGTACTCGATATTCTCTTTATTTTACATGCTGAACATGAGATGAACTGCTCCACTGCAGCAGCAAGACATCTGGCATCAAGGTCACCCATTTATTTTCATATAACTGCTGCTGCAGCCTTGTGTTATACCCCATGATTCTCAAATTGTCAATACACGGAAAGCACACAGTTTAATATATGTACAATTGAAGCTGATTTTTATTAACAATAAGCAAGTTTTACCTACCGTTAATGCATTTAAGATATGGTAAACTTGCAAGATTTATTGGTAAGTTAAGGGTATAATGGGAAAAGTAGTAACTTAAACTATCAACTATTGAAATTAGACAATTATATTGGGGCAAACTAATATAGACATGTAAACAATAGTTTTGGGTTGTGTATGCAGTGGTGTTGATGTATACACAGCTCTTGCTGGAGCTGTTGGAGCATTATATGGGCCTCTTCATGGTGGAGCCAATGAGGTATGCTTAAAGATGGGCGGGTTGCGTTTTATGTCAAAGCTATTATCCTTTTCAGTGCCGGTTGCGTTGAGTTGGCCTGCAAATACCTTTTGTCATATTTAGACTTTCTATATATTGTTAATGCATTTAATACAATTACATAAATTAAATTATTGCAGTAATCTCTAATTTTGTATAAATATAATTTAGGAGGTTCTATCATTTGTGCATAAAAAAAGTACACTTTGGTTATTTCAACCGTTTGAGCTTTTTTATTTGACCTATTTGAGATAAAAACAGAACCAAATGAACACAATCTTCTCTTAATACTTTTATAAATGAACCTGCAAAGTGAAATTGTTGAATGTTTTTTTCTGTCCTGGTTTCACAGGCGGTCCTAAAGATGCTAAATGAGATTGGAACTGTTGACAACATCCCAGAGTTCATTGAAGGTGTGAAAAACAGGTCAGGTTTTCTTTTTCTCTGATAAACTTGCTGAACCGTTAATACAAATAACTAGTGGGTGTGAACTTGATGATGATGATGAGTTTCATGGTGGAATCCTGATCTTGAACGGGTCATGTCTACAGGAAATGGAAAATGTCAGGTTTTGGGCATCGTGTGTACAAAAACCATGATCCCAGAGCAAAGGTCATTAAGGAACTAGCAGAAGAGGTTTTCTCAATTGTAGGCAGGGATCCCCTTATTGAGGTATTTGAAAGTTTATAAAATGATATTTTCGAGTTCGTATTTCAAGAATATTCATCAACTAACATGCTGTCAACAGGTGGCTATTGCTTTGGAACAAGCTGCTTTATCAGATGAATACTTTGTTAAAAGAAAGTTGTATCCAAATGTTGATTTCTACTCTGGGCTGATTTATAGGTATGTTTTTCGAGCTTTTTCCTCCAATTCGGTTTACTGAATAATAAAAATTCTAAATTGTGTACTGATGTGCTAACTTATTTGAAACAGGGCAATGGGTTTCCCAACTGAATTCTTTCCTGTTTTGTTTGCCATACCTCGAATGGCTGGTTATTTGTCACACTGGCGAGAGTCCCTTGATGATCCTGACACAAAGATCATGAGACCTGCACAGGTTTGCTTCTTCACTTTTGAAATAGGTTGATCTAGGTTATGTTATATATCTAACGGTGGCAATTTCCGATGCAACCCGAAACACATCATGAAAATAATCAGGTTTTAGGTTATCATATGTTACTTGTTTGATAAAAGGGTCGTATTCGGATTGACATGTTTGATTAAACATGTTGTTTTTAGGTTGACCAGTTTAACCTGTTCAATTAAACAGGTCTTCCCCAACCCGTCAACCACATGTGTCGGTAAATGTGGTAAACATGTCGTGTTTATGTTACATGATTTTAGATGTCTCTTGGCTAGAGTTGATTTTCTGTCACAAATAAAAATATGGGTCGTGTTTGGGTTGAACAGTTTAACTGCCAATTCAACCCAACACTTTTGACACCCCTTATGTCTCAAACAAGATAAATTAAAGAACCTAGCTAAGAATGAAATGGCAAGGCACATCAGGTGTGTTTGCAAGTCAACCTAATCTATACTAAAACACCCTTTACAACATGAACTTAATTTGGCCCGTTACCCGCTTACCCAATAGTCGTGTATAAAATAAGCTTTTATGTACATTTTTAACCTTTCTATATCCTTAGGTTTACACGGGTGTATGGATGCGGCATTACACACCTGTACAAGAACGGATGTCGACTGGAGCTGTAGCAGATAAACTAGGACAAGTGTCAGTCTCCAATGCCACAAGGCGGCGGTTATCCGGGTCAGGGGTTTGACTTGGCTGTCTTTGTGCGTTGACTTTCAGGGAAGTTAAAAGAAGGGTGGTGTAGTTTAAGTGCTTTCATGATTCATCTATATGATTATTGTTCGGTTCTTGTAGTATATGTATAATCAAGGCCATGTTGAACTGTGGTTTTGATTTATCAGTCACTGTGACGGTTGCTTATATGAAATTTAATAGTTGGTTATCACAGTTATGGTTGCTCGTATGTAACTTATTATTTGATTTATTCGATCGCCGCCCCCCTCTCCCACCCCATTGCCACCACCATCACCACATTTCAATCTTTTCTAAAGGTTTTATCAGCCAAGTATGTTGATAAATCTCAATTAAAATCTACATACTACGATGAAATTAATAGATTTCAATATAACTTTAAATTATGCAATAAACAACCATTTCTTTTTCATACTTCATTCATTGATAACCCTAAAAGAAAAGGCTATAGGAAGTAAAGGGTGTATTGTTGAAATGAAAATCTTACGTTTTTCTCTTGGTTTTTCGTTAAGGATCTTTATATCCAAAAATAACCATTGAAAATTTTAACTTATAAAAAGATTAATAAAAAAATACTCCAGTTAAGGGAGATAATAAGCCGTGAGGTGTAAAGACCCAAAACACTTGAAGAAAGCACTGCGATGGAGAAGTATTATCATGCGTTGACCTTTCAATTTGACGACTATGCATTAAAAACAAAGCAAGGAGGGGCCAAAGTCAAGGGAAGTTAGATTCAAAATGGGAAGAACCATATCAAATTGAATAGCATCAAAATAGGTCGTATAGTCCAAATGGATGGAAGATCAGTAACGAGAATATGGCACAAGGTGAATCAACTTGAGAGGTCTTGCCTCATCAAGACGCCCGTAATTTGTTTAGGTCCCACCTAATCGGTACCGAAGGCCAAATTGAATTGAGACACTCCTTAATGTCCCATCTACAGGTGGTTATCAAAGGCCTTACCTAACTAAAAAGCTCCTTTACTTTTACGTGTCGTTTAACTGGTTCAGGGTTGTTCCTAAATCCTAACCAAGGCGCTTCTTAATTTGTTCAACTCTCATCTTATTGGATCGGATTCCATGCCTAACCTAGGGGTACTAGTTGTGAAACGTGATGAAACGTGAACCCTGTAATACTTTCATATGACAAAGAAACAAAAAAAATTGGAATGCAAAATCGGCAAAACCAAGGATCTCACCATCTCGATATAAATACAAAACATGCTGGGGCATGACATAAACAGTGTCATCAGACTCGAGAAGAACTTGCGTGATGGATCTATAGATGCTGCAACGCTCCATGAAAGAAGCAACAAAGCCTGGTAACATAACAAAGGTACCCGAGGAACTATTGGCTGTAAACATTTCTAAACAAATATAGAAGTGACAAAAATGAATAGCGCCCCTATGGAATCAGATGTCAACTAAATGAAAGAAGTGCCTATGCGATTAGAAGTCAACTAGAGGCAGGCACTAGAAGATTGGCGAACCAGGGGTGGTCATCTTCATTATTGTGAACACAAGTGAAGAAGAGAATTCCCTTCCATAGAAAAAACATGCATTGGGTTGACATTCCACATGCAGTATCCATTCCAAGATTTGAACACAGCCACAAAACTGATACGAGGTCTCGTATACCGTTCCACTTGTACCATATGACATGCTATTCTTATCATCTCAATGCTAATTACTTATAACCAGTGCTTAAAAATTAAACGATATGACAGTCGAAAGTGAATACTTTTGGCATATTGAGATTAATAAAAATACCGACTGAAAACAGCATAAGCATTACGACTTCAATAAAGAAACCGATTCCAGTTGCAGAAGTAAATAGAGAAATGAACACCATTTTTTAACATTTAAAACACTTTTAACCAACTTTGATAGGCTTTTCAGAATCTCCTTGCTGTAGGTGTACTAAATTTGGAACTTGAAGCAACAGATTTTCCAGGTAAAGGACTTGGTTTCTTTATGGAAGAAAAACTGTACAATAAAAGATAAGATTTCAACAATCAAGTCACGATCAATAAAGACGGGTTATTATTAGAGATCAACTACAACAATACCTGCGATTGTTATGCAAATTATTTTTCTTCATAGCTGATAGGTTTTTGACCTCTCGACTGTTGACGAAATAGCCAAAACAGACAATAAGTGAGTGATAAAATAAAATATTTCCAAAAATGAAAGATAATATAAAAAGCACCTGTTAAGGAATTCTTGTTTGGCCTTCTTCATCAAGCCACTTTTTGTATTGCCAATACTACTACCAGGGCCTACAAAAGTCAGATCATCGTGACATTTCACAAAATTAAATGTCTAAGCTCATAAAATATGATAAACATTAACTACTAAAGATGCAACTGTTATACAAAACCTCCATAGAAGCTCCTTTTATAGCTGCTCGAGGGTGGCACTTTGGTGCACAGTTGAACTTGCCGGCTTTGCTTCTCTGTCAGTAACATAAAAATGGTGAATCTTAAATAACAATATATGTAACATATATAAAATATTTCATATTCAAAAGGATATATATATAGACTCCTGAAGATCGAACAGATTATTTTCATTCAAAATTACCCTAAATATATGCGGAAATCATAACTGAAGATCGAACAGATTATTTTCATTCCTAAATTACCCTAAATATATGCGGAAATCATAACTGAAGTATCAAAGAATTTAAGATTTATTAAACCGTGAATGTCTGTTGGCTAAGTATTAAATGTTGAAACATGTAAACCAAATATCTTGTATAATAAAGTTAAAACAACTTCATTTCAATATCCGACGGATTCTAACATGATTCCAGTCATGCATACTAAATTTCTACAAGAGTTGTAAAACACACCTCATTTATGAAAATTCCATGTTTTCCTTGAACTATCTTCATGACAAGATATATACGACATTATGCCAAAATCCGCCATCTCGAATTCTTGTATCATGGACATCTTAAAACTCTCGATCATCTTAAAGACTAAATGAACACTATATTGGGTGGTCGATTCACAAAAGCTTTTTACTTAAGTGGTTCATTGTGGAAAACCGAATTGGTCCATTTTGAATGTTCCAGTCGCTATTTGCAGCTAAAACAATTACAAGTCTATACTTTCAATCTAAGCAACATGAGAACATGCCTGTTAATAATCAAAACTTGGACATATTCAAATCCCCTTGCGACTATTCTTGCTTTCTACCTTTTTACTTTGCCAATTGACTTCATTTTTGTCTTCAAAACCCACTTGACATTGATAGCCTTTTAAACTTGCAGAAAGTTTTTTTTTTTTTTTTTGGGCGTGCAAATCCTCTTCAATTATGTCATGAAAATCTAAAAGCCTACAATCTAAAACATAACAAAGTGCACAAATTCACCGACATCATCATCTCGAGTCACCTCAAAGTCTTGTCTTAATACATGATGGGATCATGAATGCCTTCATATTATCTTCTCAACAAATAAAGATTGATCCTGCTAAACGATCATCGTCAGTCTTGTCTTCATTCCTGATTGGACCATTGATGACATTATTTTATCTTTGATGGGGTACCAAGTAAAACAGAAGTGCCGCGGCTAAGCTTTTGAACTAGGTGCCGCGGCTAAGCTTTTGAACTAGGTGCCGCGGCTAAGCTTTTGAACTAGGTGTCGCGGCTGAGCATGTGGACCAGGAGCCACGACTGAACTTTTGATGGGGTACCAAGTAAAACATGTTGTCACGACCAACCCGTGTAGCCCGACTACCGCGGCTGACCCGTATGAACCGGGGGCCGCGACTGAGCTCGTGGACCGGGTGCCGCGGCTGGCCCCCTTTTAACTCTGCAGGCCGCGGCTACCCTTTGAACCACTTTAACCCCACGACTAAAAAGAGAAAAAGAGGAATCTGCTAAGCGGCCACGGTGCTGACCCTCGAGTCGATCTAATAACACCAAACAAGGGGAGATTGAACCTCAACAAACAAGGGGAGATTGAACCTCAACAAACAAGGGGAGATTGAACCTCAACAAACAAGGGGAATAAGGTCAGAACATAATAACACCAAAACATATAAGACAAACCTCGGGAACAACCAGTACAAAGTCAACTATAATGACAAAAATACATTTATATTAAGTCCAGAAACCCTATACACAGAAGGAGAAGAGATCTCCTGTCCAAGGAAGATCTACCCCGAAGTACCTTCTAAGACATGCCAAAAATAGAACCAGACACCAGCCAAAGCCAGTATAAATACCTCATTGGCTCCAAAGGAAGGGACAAGTTGCAATTCTTACTCACTACTACTAACCAGGAGTCCTAGTATAATCATCCATAAGCACTGCTCCACGAGTCCTAATCACTTGATTAAGATTCTTGTAGCAACATTTGGCGCCATCCGCGGGACCTTCTTTCGGTGATTTTTGAGCAACCCAGAAGTTGATTACTATGGACTCCGACCAAGTAACTCCCTACCACAACGATGTCAACGACACAGAAAACCCGAATGTTGCTTCCTCTCCCTCAGGTGTTGTGAATACCAGTTCGGGGGGAGGCAACAACCATAACACCATAACCACTCCACCAAATAACACTGTTATCACTCCCGAATTCCTTAACCAGAATCGAGAGCAGATCTTGTCGCTGCTGCAACAAGAAGAGAAAGAGCATCGCCTGAAGGACGTCCGAACTCGTCTAGAGTATGAAGAAATCCCAAGGGTGGGACACGAAGAGGGAAGAGAATACAGCGATGGCATGGGTCCATCCGAAGAGGAAGAAACCAAGGTGGTGACGAATCAGGGGGGAGTATACCTGTCAAGAAGCCAGGTTTGGGGGACGATTTTAGTAAACCTTATCGTCCTTCGACGGCAAAGGCTCGATCCAGTTCATCCCGAAGATAGCAGAATTCGTCTTCCCACCCAAACTAAATATGCCTTCCAATGTAGGGAAGTACAACGGGATGGGAGACCCGGAAGATCACCTGGCCATGTTTGTAGGTGCGGCCGAGGTGGAGCAGTGGTCAGTATCGGTGTGGTGCCACATGTTCGCTCAAACACTTACCGGGGCGGCCAGAGTTTGGTTCGATAGTCTTCCAGCTGGTGGAATAGGTAATTTTGAAGAGTTGGAAAGCAGTTTCCTGAAGAACTTCAGCCAGCAAAGATTATCATCTAAGGACCCCACGGAACTGCATAATATCAAGAGGGGAGATAATGAATCGATAGAAAGCTTCATCACCAGATTTTCTAAAGAAAGTATGCACGTTAGAGGAGCTAATGAGACCATACGAATCTCAGCTTTCATTCATGGAGTGAAGAACGACCAACTCGTAGAAAGGTTCCACGAGAACCTTCCAAAGACGGTGGACGAAATGTTGGAACGAGCAAAAGCGTTCGTACGGGGAAAGAAGGCATGTGAACAGTTACGGGAAAAGACCACCAAAAAGCCGACGCTCTCTTCATGGGACCTACAGAGAAGGCCAGGAGGGACCAAAATTTGGGAGAGATAGCGCTTCCGGCCACCGTTTGCACAACCAAATCGGTCTTTTCACCAACGTCCCATCCTAGCCGCTAGAGGTTCACCAGGTCCCCAGGTAACACTCCCGCCCCTAACCAAAACGCCAAGCGAAATTCTGGCGACCGAAAATGTAAAATTCGCCAAGCCAACCCCGTTAAAACCAGGGGTGAAACGGGACATGAGCAAGTACTACGAATTTCACGGGGAAAATGGACACACGACGGACGACTGCTTTTCGTTGAAGAGACATTTCGAACTAGCAATCAAAACAGGGAAATTGGCCCACCTCCTGAAGGAGCTAAAGAGAACGCCTCAGACGGGAGAAAGAGAAAGGAGATATTCATGATCCAGCTTGCTAGTCATAAGGGGAAGAGACATGCTGATCACATGGAACCCTGGATGGCCTAAGAGATTTCTTTCCCCCAATCCATGGAGGAAGTTTCGCTAGTGGCCCGGTAACTATTTCAGCTGTCATAGCAGGCCACCAAGTGTATCGAGTGTATGTCGATAGCGGAAGTAGCGCCGAGATTATGTATGAACATTGTTTTTTGCAGCTAGATGAAGAAACCAGGAGAGGCCTCGATACCGGAACTCACATGCTGACGGGGTTCACGGAAGAGCTTGTCCAACCGCCGGGTCAAATACAGCTTCCAGTCGCCATCGAAAATCATATGGGATGGCGTGAGGTGGTAATGACATTTCTCGTTGTTCGGTCGGAATCATCGCACAATGTGATCTTGGGGAGACCCGGATTGTGTACGTTGGGAGCAGTCATATCCACAGTTCACGCGGCAATCAAGTTTCCCACTCCAACAGGAGTGGTTACCATCTACTCCAGCCGGGAATGCAAGGATGTGAGGGCACTGAAACTGGAGAGTCCAGACCTCCTGAAGATCCCATCCACCCAACATGAGAAAAATGGGTAATCAATCCGAAATTCGCCGAACAAAAGATCACGATCGGGGGCCAATTGGGGGACGCCACGAAAGACCGACTCAGACATCTGCTACAAAGCAATTTAGATGTTTTTGCGTAGGAGCCCTCCGACATGATAAGAGTTCCACGAGATATCACAGAGCATGAATTGAAGACATACATGTCTAAGGAACCGACAGTTCAAAAACAAAGGCACATGGGGGAAGAAAGAAGCCGAGTTGTTGAAGAAGTAAAAAAATTACTCCGTGCGGGAATCATCAGGGAGGTGCGTTATCAGACCTGGGTGGCTAACCCGGTTATGGTGAAGAAGGGAGACGGGACTTGGAGGATGTGCATTGATTTTAAAGATCTCAACAATGCGTGTCCTAAGGACTGTTATCCACTTCCGGAAATCGATTTAAAGGTAGATTCTCTAGCCTCTTTTCCTTTGAAATGTTTATTGGATGCATACAAAGGATATCACCAGGTACAAATGGCTCGAGAGGACGAGGACAAGACCGCGTTCTATACAGATGTGGGAATCTTTTGCTTTACCAAAATTCCGTTTGGATAGAAAAATGCGGGGGCGACATATCAACGATTAATGGATAAGGAGTTCAAGTCCCAGATCGGAAGAAATATCGAAGTTTACGTAGACGACATAGTTATCAAAAGCCGCAGTGAAGAATTCTTGTTAGAAGACACAGCTGAGACCTTTGGAACGTTGCGAGGGATGAATATGAAGTTGAATCCTTAAAAATGTTCGTTTGGGGTCGAAGAAAGAAAGTTTTTGGGTGTGATCGTAACAAAGAAGGGGTTCGAAGCCAACCTAGAAAAGGTGGCAGCTGTACTCAAAATGCCATCGCCAAGATCGATCAGGGATGTACAAGCGCTTAACGGGCGCCTGGTGGCGCTCAATAGATTCCTATCCAAGCACGCAGAACGAGCTCCACCATTCATGGCCACACTAAAAAGCTGTCTAGGGAAGAAAAACTTTTCATGGTCAAAAGAAACGGAGGACGCTTTTCAGCAGATGAAGGTTTATCTAAGCAACTTGCCGACACTCGTAGCCCCATTCCCAAGTGAAAAGCTGATCATGTATTTGTCAGCTGGGAAGGAGACTGTAAGTGTCGTACTATTGACAGACAGGGACGGAGAGCAAACACCAATATACTCTATCAGCAGAGCTCTGAAAGATGCGGAAACCCGGTATTCCCCAATGGAAAAGCTTGTTCTAGCCCTAGTGCATGCATCTAAAAGATTGCATCGATACTTTCAAGCTCATGTCATTGAAGTAAGAACGGTCACCCTATACAACAGATTCTGAGGAAACCAGAGATCTCGGGCAGGTTGTCAAAGTTGGCGATCGAGCTGGGGGTCTTTGGAATCCAATACAAGCCAAGGGTAGCAATGAAAGGACAAGTCATGGCAGACTTTTTAACCGAAATTCCACACGACGAGGATGTCATGACCGACTTGCCTCAGGCCGGTTCTGGACTAGAAAAGGAATGGTGTTTACATACGGACGGTGCATCGAATGACGAGGGGTCAGGGGCAGGTTTAATACTTGTTGGACCGGGAGTGGAAGAGCTGACCTACGCCTTAAGGTTAGCTTTCAAAAGTTCTAACAATGAAGCAGAATATGAGGCATTGATAGCAGGCCTCAGGTTAGCAAAGCAGATAAAAGTCAAAAGGTTGCACGCCCACGTAGATTTGTTACTGGTTGCAAACCAAATTAATGGGTCCTACGATGCAAAAGAGAATACAATGAAGTTATACCTAAGTAAGGCAAAGGAGATAATGGGCGAATTTGAGAAATGCGAAATCTCGCACATCCCACGCAGCAAAAATTAGAAAGCAGACGCCCTAAGCAAGTTAGCATCTGTAACGTTTAGCCACCTCGCCAAAGAAGTCAGAGTTGAAGTACTCCAAGCCCCATCGGTAGAAACGAAGGAGGTAACAGCAATCGCAGGCAGAAAAGAAGCTTGTTGGATGCAACCGATCATAAGTTTCCTAAAAGACCGTGACCTACCGGAAGAAAAAGCGGAAGCAAGAGCATTGCAGGCAAAGGCGTTACACTACGAGTTACAGCAGGGGGTACTCTACCGGAGGTCCTACATGGGTCCGCTGTTGAGATGCTTAGCGCCCGAGAGGCCAACTATGTGATCCGAGAGATACACGAGGGTATTTGCGGCATTCATGCAGGACCGCGGATGGAGGTAGCAAAGGCAATGGGAGTAGGGTACTATTGGCCAGGAATGCACAGGAGTGTTGTGGAAGAAATCCAAAAGTGCGAGAATTGTCAAAGATATGCTCCTATGTGTTACAGGCCCAAGAACGACATGATCCCGGTCACGACCGCTTGGTCGTTCCAGAAATGGGCCATGGATATTGTGGGCCCACTCCCGGCCTCGACGGGGAAGGTGAAGTTCCTTTTAGTAGCAGTAGACTACTTCACCAAATGGACAGAGGCAAAGTCTTTAAGGATCATTTCAGGACAACAGGTAAAGAGATTCGTGTGGGATAACATATGTCGTTTCGGACTGCCACTTTTTATCGTAACAGATAACGGAAAGCAGTTTGCAGACAACCCGTTCAGGTCATGGTGCAAAGAATTGATGATTACTCAAATCTTCACTTCGGTGGCTCACCCACAAGGCAATGGGCAAGTGGAAAGAGTTAATCGAAGTATCGTTGAAGGAATCAAGACAAGGCTGGGACTGGAAGGAAAAAATTGGGTAGAAGAGTTACCGGTGTCTTGTGGGCCCACCGGACCATGCCAAAAACGAGCCACGGAGAAACTCCTTTCAGCTTGACGTACGGTTCAGAAGCAATGATTCCGGCTGAGGTAGGATGCCAACGGCTCGAGTTATGCAAGCTCAGGGACAAACAATGAAGCAGAATTACGACTCAACTTGGATTTACTCGAGGAGCGAAGGATGGTTGCAGCAATAAGGGAGGCAAGGCACAAGCAAGAAGTTGAACGATACTACAACTCCCGTGTCAAGAAACAGATTTTCAAGGAGGGGGATTATGTATTGCGAAGCAACGAGGCTAGTCGAGTTGAAGACCAAGGGAAGCTGGGACCACGTTGGGAAGGCCCATACCGGGTGATCAAAGCCGGGTGCAGTGGTGCATATGAGTTAGCCCGTTTAGATGGAACAGCCGTTCCAAGGACCTAGAATGGAGCGCAGCTCCGTAAGTGCTACATGTAATCCAATATGACAAATTTTGTAACTCGTTTTTAACTAAGAAGGTGCAGGCGAGCACCAGCAGTTACATTTATACAAATATCGTAAATATACATAATGCACAACTCGAACATACAAACACAAAAAGAAAAAAATATATGCATACATACATATACATACATATATATATATATATATAATATATATATATATATATATATATATATATATATATATATATATATATTATATATATATATAAATGAGCAAGTAACCAAGCTCAGCATATTTAAAAAACGAGCAAGTAACTAAGCTCGAAGTCTATCAGATAAGAGCAAATAACCAAGCTCAAAGTATATCGGTTGTGAGCAAGTAACCAAGCTAAGAATCTATCGAATGTGAGCAAATAACCAAGCTTGAAGTATACCGGTTGTGAGCAAGTAACCAAGCTAAGAATCAATCGAGGGTGAGCAGTAACCAAGCTCAGGGTACGTAAAATGTGAGCAGATAACCAAACTCAAAGTATATAGAATACGAGCAAGTAACAAAGCTCAAAGAATATTGAATATGAGCAAGTAAACAAGCACCTAAGACTAAGTGTGTAGTGAAAAGCGGGCGAGGAACGAAACTTGCATAGAAATCAAGCACATCAGCCACGGCCCCCGTTCACACAGGCCAGCCGCGGCCCAAATACCCTTAACCAAAACACGCCCATTCAAGAATAGCAAGCGCGTTGTTACCCAATTCAACCTAAACGAAGAGATAATACAATATGTCCAAAGCCGCGGCCAAGATATGCCCTAAACCACACCACAGCCGCGGCTCGATGAACAAAGGAGAAACGGTGCGATACACAGTGAATACATATATAATAAAGCGTTGGAACACATCCATTACAAAAGGAAACATAGTACACTTATAATAGCAGCAACAGTCAAACCTAGTACATCCGATAGCAAATACATCATCAAGAAACAAAAGTCTAAAAGTCACCCTATGACTCAGCGAGTACCAGACGAAGGGCTGAGAAATGCTTTCAGGTCACTGAGCTCAGAGGTAGCAAAAGCAGCAATAGTCTGCGACATCGGAAAGGAGGTTTCGTCAAACAACTTTGAACGCACTCGCAGCTCAGCCAAGGCATCCTTGCGAAAATTCTTCGCATCCTCAGGCCTCTTACCTTCAGCTGCTAGGCGAACGCCATCCACAAGACCAGCATTATAACCAACTTTATCCGACAGTGAATTAATCTCCGCCAACATATCAAGAAATTCGTTACTATCACGAACTTTGTTAAAGGCTAACTCGATCCCATCAGAAATAATCCACTTCTTCTCAGACTCAAGAGAAGAAACAAGATCTTCAAGTTCTGAAATACGCCTGGACGACGAATCCTTATAATCTTTTAACTCAACATTAACACGCTTCAAGGCAGCAGACTGAATAGAGAGGTTCTCTTGCACACCACTAAGATTTTGCGCGAGAAGCTCTTTCTCTTTTTCAACCAATTCACAACGAGATTTGAGAGAAGTATTATCATTTTGCAAGAGCAAGGTCTGTTTCTTCAGCTCTCGTACCTCCCTATTGCTCTCAAGCCAACGATTATGAATTTCCACAAAGGAAAGGAGACCGTTGACAACAGCGGAACAACTAGAATCAGACAATTGTCGTTTGCGACAATCTTCAAATTTAGAAACTTCAGCTGGCGGACGCACAGAAAACAAAAATTCCCTATAAAGCTCAGGGTGTCCAAAAGCGTATTGTTGGTCAAGTCCCAGTCAGGCACAAATTTATCAAGGGGATTCAGCTCGTCTTCCTCAGCAGAACCATCAGAGCCCGAGTAGCTACCTGGAAGAGGTACAATCCACAAAAGTATTATAAGTCAATATTAGACTCTCACCAAGTCGTAAGTAAGAAATGTACCTGAAGTAAAAGATCCCCCAGAAGAACCCCCAGAAGAGGAGCCAGCCGCGGCCCGAGCCTTACCAGCCCCGACCGCAGAAGATCGGCCAGCCGCGGCAAGGGCCTTACCAGCAGTGGCAGGGGCAGCGACGAGGGTTTCAGCCCTGGCGCACCCAAACCCTTTCTCTCTTTAGTTGTTTTGGCACATTTTTTAGATGAAGTGGCACCGTCGTTAGCTTTTCGTTTTTGCAAAAGATCGGGAACGATCTCCCCAGGCTGAACAACGAAGCTAGCCGTGGCTTCCAAAATAGACTGCGCGCCCTCGTCCAAGGGCCCTGTATGCTCCGTAACATCTTCTTTGGCAGAAAGCTTCATACGCTCGAAAAACCCCATTCCTACAAAGAATAACAACAATAATGAATGTACGACTATATACATGGACGAGCATACCATGAAAAGTAGACCACTTACGTTTCCCTTGAAAGGTCATACATGGAAGGAGTTTGGGTTCAACCCAATTGCGACTAACACCAACCATAACAAGGAAGTGTTCGGAAAACGGCTGTAAGCCTGTAATACAGTAGGGGTAGCTTTCAGGGTTTCATAAGCGGACGCATCGTAGTCTTTAACGTTGGGAACATGGTCACAGATCTTATTTTGAGGATCTAACCATTGCATCGGGAAAGGGATAATGCGTGAAGAAATGAAGAAAAAGTGATCTTTCCAATGTTTCAGGCTAGTCAACGACCGAGAAAAAAGTAAGGGAAGAGGCGCTTTACGTTTCTCAAAGGTAACCCAGTCACCAACGTGTGTGAGTCTATAAAAGGCCCTAAAAAGATTAACCTGAGGCTCCAACTGATGGGCACGACAACACATCTCAAAATGGTAAACTTTGGTTAAACCTAACGGGACAACCTGCGACAAATGTATAGCATAGTGGTGCAAAGTAAACACAAGAAACGACTAACAGGAACCCGGAAGTTCGCAAGACTAAAAACGAGGTGTACAGGGCAATCATGCCGGGAGGCGCGTCCCTAACCGTAGAGTTAGGAGACGAACAGTGGGGTTTAGATCAGACCCTATACCATACCGAGTGACAAAGTTATTTAGGAAATCTTGTGAAACAAGCGACTTTTGAAGACGCATATCATTCCTACACTCCATGATATTACAAAGAAGAAAAAGAAACTAACCTATCAAATGGAAGACCCGTGACCCTGCAGAGTTTCCTTGCCAAAGAAAAATGCAAGTGACAAGGAATACCAAGAACTTATATTTATAGGCAAAAGGAAAAGGGGCACGGGTACCGAGAAGTACTCGGTTTCCGCGTGAGGGAAGGCGGCGACGAGATGGGCAGCCGCGGCCTAGAGAATAGGCACCGGTAGGTCGGCTTTTGACATGCATAGGGTGGCCTCACATCAGGTCAAATCACTAAAAAAAGGGAAAGATGGACATGAAACGCTAGGAATTAGTAGTCCAACATAATGGCTCCCGTCACAATATTGGACTAGGGGGACATGATGGGGTACCAAGTAAAACAGAAGTGTCGCGGCTAAGCTTTTGAACTAGGTGTCGCGACTAAGCTTTTGAACTAGGTGCCGCGACTGAGCTTGTGGACCAGGAGCCGTGATTGAACTTTTGATGGGGTACCAAGTAAAACATGTTGTCACGACCAACCTGTGTAGCCCGACTACCGCGGCTGACCCGTATGAACCGGGGGCCGCGACTGAGCTCGTGGACCGGGTGCCGCAGCTGGCCCCCTTTTAACTCTGCAGGCCGCGGCTACCCTTTGAACCATTTCAACCCCACGACTAAAAAGAGAAAAAGAGGAATCTGCTAAGCAGCCACGGTGTTGACCCTCGAGTCGATCTAATAACACCAAACAAGGGGAGATTGAACCTCCACAAACAAGAGGAATAAGGTCAGAACATAATAACACCTAAACATATAAGACAAACCTCGGGAATAACCAGTACAAAGTCAACTATAATGACAAAATACATTTATATTAAGTCCAGAAACCCTATACACAGAAGGAGAAGAGATATCCTGTACAAGGAAGATCTACCCCGAAGTACCTTCTAAGACATGCCAAAATAGAACCAGACACCAGCCAAAGCCAGTATAAATACCTCATTGGCTCCAAAGGAAGGGACAAGTTGCAATTCTTACTCACTACTACTAACCAGGAGTCCTAGTATAATCATCCATAAGCACTGCTCCACGAGTCCTAATCACTTGATTAAGATTCTTGTAGCAACAATCTTCTTAACAAATAAAGATTAAATCCATTGAAGGATAAATTTATTTGTAAGTATCCCATTCCTAACTTCCACCATCCGCAAAAGTCACACCTCTGTTGATGGCTACATTCTTTATGATTGAATTGAATGCTTTGTAACCACCGTACATATAGAGCTAATCTTCTCACCAAGATCATCTAACTTCCTTATTGTCTGCATACGACCATGAGCATAAGTGATACTGTCAAACAACTACCAATATTTCAAGTTTAGTTTAAAACCACCCGTGCTTCTACCGAGGTGATATTCTAAAGAATAAAAAGTGGTTGACTTTGCTTCCGCTTCGCACAGGATCCGGAGAGGGCTAGATTGCTTTGCAATTTAATATTCTAAATAATGTGGTTGGAAATTCAATCAATGAATAAACAACACCATGGGATCTTTCGCCTGAAAAGAAATGGGGTATACGTTTGGCCTTTAACATGCCCCATGTCGTCCATTATCTCTTTGTTCTTTTAATCCACGGTCTAGTTGTGTTGAGGAGATGAAAGTATGACTTGGCGTTTCATCCCATCTTAAAATAGTTGCTTAAACTCATTAGAAGTGCATTCAACACCACCAATGGTCATAGTTGTCAATAGCGAATAGCGGTAAATAGCGACAAGTCACCTATATGCTATGTAGCGAATAGCGATAAATAGCGCCCGCTATTTCGTGTTTAGCGATAAGGTAGTAGAAGCTTTAAGAAATGTTTTACATTCAATAAATAAACATGTTTAGCTATAAAGTAGTAGAATATATAAGCAAACACCACTAAATTAGCTAAAATACTCTATTTGTGTCAATTTTATAGTAATAAGAATAAAAAAGTAAAAAATAAAAAAAAATGCCACTGCAGTCGCTATATACCGCTAAGTACTAGATAGCGAGCCTTGACCTTGTCGCGACGTAGCGCGCTATAGCGCCCGCTACGTTCGCTATTGACAACAGGGCCAATGGTAGGTTTTATCTTAATAAAATGACTACTTTGCTTTTCAACATAAGCTTTAACCATCTCGAATACACAAAAACAACATATCTATTTTCTAGAAAATAAATACAAATTTTTCTCTTTAAAGCTTCCCTAATAAGGGAGCTTAAAAGTGTTACCCAAAAAAATCTCTTCACTCTCATCTCACAACTCTCAAAAACAACAAAAAAAACATTCTCCCTCCTCTCCTGTTTTTCACTCATAATGTCGGGTGTTTTTGCACAAAAACACAATCCCTCTCTCTCCTCCACATCATATTTTTTCCTCAAAAACATCTGAAGACATCCTTATCGGGATGCAACAAGATTTAGTAAAGACTTGTGAAGACCTCATATTTCCATTTGATGTGACACATACAACATCATCATCGAATGAATGAGTTTTAGAGGTTTTGTAACCCGGTGATTTCTTCTTGCAACAAAAGCAACATGCATTGTTTCCAAAAATACAAGCCACACAAAGTTGTTCCTCTTGGTGTATATTTGGCAACCCTATTACCATTAAGTAGGTATTTTCAAAACCTAAAAAATGGTCAAATATGAAATGTTACAACCAAGACTTGTATTTAGAACCACCTTCAATTCATCTTTCATAGCATCTGCCTACTTGGGATCTTTTGTTGTCTACTCAAATGTTACATGCCTCTGCGAGCATAACAAAGTGTACCAAATCAATAACATCGATAGTAGAACCATCTAGAGTTACCTCAAATCCCATTTCTATAGGTCTTCATCATTATTTGGTAGGAATACTTCATTCATGATAGGACCATGAATGACTTCATCTTCCTTTTCCATGTCCAAGTCTCACATTCTTTGTTTTAATTAAACTTGCATCATGCATGTATACAAAGAAGATAGTCTTCTTACCATGATTTTCAAACTTTCTTGTTTGCACAAAACAATGAACATAATCGACAATGTTCAAATGATTCACATACTCAGGTAAGATTCTTAATGCTTGGCAATCCTACCACCATATTTCTTGTGCAACCAACTTCAAATATTTGAAAAATCAAACTACTAATACGAAAATATCACAATTGTAACTCATTTTATATAAGATAAACACCGTGAATGTACATACACAGATAAGGATAAACACTGTGAATGTACATACACACTATGTTAACTCGAAAGCCTTAAGTGTACCTCTTTAATTTGAAAGGAAAGTTGATGATATCAAGCAAATTGCATGTTACAAAACATACCCTATTCTAATATTTAGACCCATCCCTGATAAGTAGTCTTCATGTTTCGCGCATACAATAAATCATTAGTAAACTTTGATTTCCATTTTTCAACTTGATAAGACTTCATCCTTTTCGTATCACCAATATAGTGTTATTATCAACAAACTTCACCTTGGAGTGAATATACTTGTCCAACTTACAAAGTAATCCATTTTCCAAATGAATGATTGGTATGCCTAGCGTCAAGCAACCATGCGTGGCATTGGACGTGTCATTAAGTATAATATTCATCCACACATCCTTCTTTTACATAATGAGTTGTTTGTTTGCTTTTTACTCACTATCAAACCGGTTCTATTTCTTGTTATACGCTCACTAGAAATCTAGAATAATGTTCATAAATCATATTAGTGATATACGAGTTGAACTTTAAATTCTTATACCTTTATTTACCACGTCCACGACATCCATAACATGAAATTTGCTAACAACTAGATCGTTCGGGGTTGATGTTCAGGCTACCTCTTCCTCCATGGTCGTTGTCTTAACAACCTTATTGTTATAGCAAAAACATATGCTCATTCTATTGAATGATAACCTCTACTCTTTTGGTTAGTTAGCGCCACTCGCCTTTGACATATAGTTCAATTTAAAAATGCTTGCTCTAATGGCTTGTCAATGTATTTCTCGTCATACGGAATTCTTGAGCATGTAATGTGGCAGATAGTCTGTCAAACTGAAGAAGCCTTTAAATATACTTGGGCAAAACGATGTGTTCCTAATACAAAGGCACTATACAGATGACTACGAGAACAATGTGAAAATTACTTGACGATTTCAGGTGTGCATGACAAAGGAATGGGGCATCTCTATCCTTTTTCAGGTGAAGAGAGAGGGAAAAAGCCGCAATGGCACCTTATGAACTTATTACGGGAGTGGTACTATAGGCATTTTCAAGTGTTTGGATGCACGTTCTTTGTTCATATTCCTGCATGGTTAAGACAGAAATTGTCCTCAAAAAACCACTTGTGTCTTTCTTGGATATGCTCGACACAATGATGTGAAATCCAAGAGACTCAATGTATCATCGAACGTTCTCATTAATGGGGGCGCTTCATCTTTTCCTTAACCTAAATGATAAGCCCGAGGGAGATGATGGAGATGTATTGCAGCCTTCTCCTGTTCATCAACTCTAACCTGCATTCTTCTATAGTTGATGTTACGGAATCAGCCTCATGCTTCGAGCAACTTTGCTCAGCATCTTTTGCCAACTGTCAGCCTGTTCAGCTGACCTTAGAGGATTCCAGTCACCCGACACAACATGTTAAATCTCGACAGCGATGACACTCTTTCCCAGGGTCATACTACTCCATAAGATCAGTATTCCAGCCCAGTTGTTTCCTTTTTAGACTAAGACTAAGTAAAACAACATAACAAAATAAAAACTAAATTCGAATAATATTCTTATAGTGAATTGCAACTTAATGTTCACTAAACAAAAATAACAGTGCAAGAAATACAATCAAGTAAACATAGGAGCAAAAAGGTAACCACATAAAGATTCCCAAGCATAGTAAATGAAGAACTTACTAGCATCTTCTTTTTTATATAGCTGCTTTATTCGCTCAAATGATTTTTGTTGGGCCTCCTCCACATCCTTTAACTTTGCCTGCAAATAGGGCAACCTAATTAAGCGATTTCACACTTTCTGATACACAAACAAAATAGCCAAGGAGCCATGAAAATTTTAGATGGGAAAGAAAATATTAATACCTCATACAATTGTCTCCATTTAAATGAAACTTTCTTTTCTTTCATTCTTTCAACCACAACACTGGTGCTTTTAGAACCAAACTGTAGACTATAAAAGTTCTTCCATAGCTTATCAGTAACTGGGCTTAAATCTCGGTCCTGCACAGCATACATTATTTAATATGTCTCAAATTAAAAAAAAATTATCTGGAAAAAAAATGTTAAACGAAATGAAGTACCTCGGTTGAATCCTCAATATGCATCAGCTGTTCTGCAGTACAATGTGGTAAAATCCGTTCTAAAAGATGTGGGTCTGTCACTCCCACATTACCAATATACCTAACATTATCTATAGCTTTTTGAACACAGAGATCAACCAAGGTAGGGATTCTTCTTACTGGCTTTGTACCCCATTCTTCCATTCTTTGGTTACTTGATCTCATTTTTGGACCACAACCCTGAAGTAAGCAGTAAAAGGTTCTTTCAAAACATATAAAAATTCTTACATTCACTCAAAATTAAAATTGATCAACAAATTAGAAGATGCAGTTGGTGATAATAAAACCTAATGAACAATAAAAAGAAATAGCATCACAATGGGTCAAACGCATAGCAGTCCTTTCAGAGAAAAAACTACAACTTGATTTTTATGCAAATATGACATATTAGATGTCCTTTATATAGCACATGATTCTTATCATAAAGTTCAATATATCACACTAGTTTTCCGCAAATATGTGATAGAAACTGAAGTAATTGTAAACAAAAATCACCCACTGATGAAAGAACAATTTTTATTTTTGAACTTTGTCCAAATTTGAGATCAAACGGTGAAATTGTTGCACTTATTGTAAATTATCACACAAAATTTTATAAAAGTTGTAACCTGACATCAAAGTAATTTAAGCATCTGCCCTAATTTCACACACCACAAAAGATCCGTGGAAACGGCCTCCCCACAAAATGTGGGGAAAGACCGCGTACATCTTCCCTTAAATGGGACGGACCCTCCCTGGACCCTGCGAAAACGCGGGAGCTCTTTGCAGCACCAGGTACGCCTAATTTCACACACCACGATCCTTTTCAACAAAACTCTTGCACTAACAATCACGTATCATTACCATATCATGTTCAAAAACACTCGAAATCAAACACTAATGGTTAGACACGCAAAACCCCTATGAATTCAGATAAATTGTCCGATCTTCAAACACCTTTACAATTCCGGAAGAAAGTAATAACTACATTAAACGATTCACATACGAATTCAATCAAATTACAGCTACGTTCGATAGGAAAAACGTTAGCTGAGGGTTACCTGTATCTATAAACGGCGCCGGAGACGACGATCGGAGATCGGAGGACCAACAGTGATTTAGGCGAAATTCAGACGGCAGATGGAATATTAAAGACGATCGGAATCGGTTGATCGATTAGAGGATGAACATCGTCGGCGAACGAAGAATTATTTCTCCGGCCGGTGGTTTTCCGGCAGGTGGGGCTCCTGCTTACCCAATCTATACCGGTGATGCACGCGATTTCGAGGGTAGTATTGGTATTTGGTTTTTTGTTGGGTTTAGTGCATTACAAGTGAAATGTGAACCCTCATGTATTTCATTTGAAACCAATGATCATTTCCGTGGAGTTAATGTAACACAATAGTTTATTAACATACGATAAGGTTTTGGATTTAAGGTTGTGACAAAAAAAATTAGAGGTTTCAAGTTGGAATATATTGTTTTATCATCTAACGTGAATTTTCTTCTAAGGATGGTCTAAAGTTCGAGAATAATAATGACTAACTGATTTATGAGCTTACCTTTGGATACGTGTCAGTCTATCGGGTCAAAGTTCCGTACTCGAGTAATGGAGATGATTGGATAGACTGTCAGTGATTCAATTAGTCATTTAGAAATATGTTTTTACATTTGAACTCCTATATCCTAATCTTACTTGAACGGGTAAAGATCCGAGTATCCGACCCCACTGGATTTCATTAAATTAGCTACTTAAGTTTAAAAGTTTAAATTTAATGTGTTTTTAGTTCGTTTGTTTTCTCCTTATTTTAAATTTTTAGAACTTTTTATTAGTAAATAATTAAAAAAGTATAGTACTAATTAAAAGAAGTTAGGTCCTATTCTAACCTACCCACTCTTCTACTTCTCCAGCCCCCCTCTTTCCATCGTCGACTCACTTTATTGCTCTATAACCACCACCACCACCAACAATAACAATGAGTTAGATGGAAAAAAGATCTTCATCGTCTCATCCTTTTTACATGCTTGAAGGAATGCAACCAAGAGAAATCAATGAGATAGAATAGAAAAAGGGAGGGTTGGAAATCTCAACATGTATTTTGTTATAGTTGTCTTGAACATAAAATTACATAAAAATTAGCACATTTAGAAAAAAGAAATGCACTTGTAAATCATCATAATTAAATTTTACCAAACTAACAAGATCACCTAATACCTACGAGTACGCTTAACACTTAAGATGTAATTACTCTACAAATATCAATGGGCATCAACACGAGTATGAAACATGATATCACAAATATTCATACATGTCTCAAACTCACCCTATTGAGATCCCAACATGTAAATAACGAGTATATGTATATGACAAGTAAAGTGAGAATGAAAATGTGTGGAAGGAAAAGAACTTGTTAAGTTCTTTTTTACATGAGAATCTAAGACATCCTTAACACGTCTATCTAGTGAGCGTTGAAACCGATTGAGCCTGATTCCGTTCTTTCTTGAACCGAATGCCTTGGATCATATTGACACAGCCAAATAAATAGATATAATATTTAACCATCAAGATCTCCCAACTTCTTTTACAATAAAAATGATTGGATCGGTTGTTTCTATGACCATACAAGACATATAACATACATTCTTGATTATATTCGGTAAAACAGACAGGTTAGGTCAAGGTGACAAGTCTGAACGAGTTTAGACCAGCATGAACCATTTTAAATCTGGTCATTTAAGTTGAGATCAAACTGATCTTGATTAATTTATATTATAGTCAGAATATGTTATTTTAAACAATATATGTTTCTTGTATCTAACTTCTCTCGAAGTCACACCATCAATACACAATCAAAATCAATAAAATATGATATTGTTCATCATTTTGCTTGAGATCCGAGTTTAAAACCAAAACCAAATGAAAGTAAATTGAATCAAAGGGAATTAAATCTTACTTAACAAAAGCACGATCCAAATCAATGTTTTCAGAACCGGATCGGACGTCAAACCGGATGTCTTACTGGTTTGATGGTCGGACCGGTCGGACCGGATTTAAGAACCGGATGACGTCATAATTATATATAATATATTATATGTAAAGCTATATATATAATCAAATATAAGTAATTTATATATGATTATATATGTATTTTATAGTTATATTAAAATTAACTATATTTGTATATCTAACACACTAATTTATGGTTCAACACACTGTTTTTACTCATAAAAAAATCAAATTCCGGTCCGAACCGGTCCGGCTGGTTCGACTACTTCAAAACGAATCATAACGGACCGGATCGGTTAGGTGGCCGATACTCGGTCGGACCGGTTGGACCAGCCGGTTCAATCCGGTCCTAACAACAATGATCCAAAATCAACTTCAGTTTTAAATTCTACATGGACCATAACAGATATTATTCATTATTACAAGGACCATTTATGTTATTCACCGTTACATTATACAAATCTCTCTCTTCTGAGAAAGCATTCGAAGATCCACATTTTGAAACAATACGAATTCGATTAGCTTTTGGATTTGTTCGTATCATCTCTGCATTTACAGCAACGATATATCATCAAATAACTTACAAAGGTATGCGTTTCAATGATTATTTCACAATGGTACAGCTGATTAAACGAAATTGTTTGTGATTCATATGAATTATGAAGTAAGCAATTTGTTCTGAGATTCGATGTTTGCTGTGTTTAGAGATTACGAGATTGATTCTGATTATATCGTGAAAATGGAATACAGCTGGTAGTATTTGAGATTTTGAGGAACTTTGATCAGTTGAGAGTTCAGAACTATGCAATTTAGGTCAACCTTGATGCTATATTGAGCAAAAACTTACCGTAGAGGCTTTATTCATGTGCTATTTTGTTGGCAATGTTGATCAACTAAATGAATTCCTTACGATGCTATAGCCGATTGAACGTGATTATTTGTGTTTCAAATGAATTATGAAGTAAGCAGTTTGTTTTGAGATTCGATGTTTGTTATATTTAGAGATTTCGAGATTGATTTTGATTGTATTGTGTTAATGGATCGGAGCTGGTAGTATTTGTGGAACTTTGATCAGTTGGACTTCAGAACTATGCGATTTAGGTCAAACTTGATGTTATATTGAGCAAAGACTTGCTGTATAGGCTTAATTGATGTGCTATTTTGTTGGCAATGATCAAGTAAATGAATCCCTTACGATGATATAGCTGGTTGAATGAAATTGTTTGTGTTTCAGATGAGTTATGAAGTAAACAATTTGTTTTCAGATTCAATGTTTGTTGTATTTAGATATTATGAGATTGATTCTGATTGTATCGTGAAAATGGAATACAGCTGGTAGTATTTGAAATTTTGAGGAACTTTGATCAGTTGGACTTCAGAACTATACGATTTAGGTCACACTTGATGCTATATTGAGCAAAACCTTGCTGGAGGGGCTTGATTCATGTGATATTTTGTTTGTAATATTGATCAACTAAACGGACATAATTGACGTTGGGGTTTAGGCTGTTATGACCGCAATTTTTGGATAAGATGGTAGAAAGTGATTTGAACACAGGGAAGAATGGTCACAATGAAAGATTTGGTTTCCATAGGGACCCCTCATTCTCTGGATGGGGTGTCAATGATGGGAAAAATAATCTAAATGGTGTGCAAGAGGGCGAAATTGTGAATACGTCTGAACTGGATGATGATTTTGAACTGCCGGTGCTTCAAGAAGTTGGATTACACAGTAAAGAGATAAAGAATGATGAGTTGCATGATGTAAAGATGAATGGTAATGGTAGCATGGGGATGGTTTCTACTTCTAGCTCGAGAAGAGGAAACAAGAATGAGAATTATGCTTCTTTTGATATTGAAAATGCTTATGACAGACAGCTAGGTTCCACATACACTGACTTTGGTTATAAACATAAAGATGGTTTATCAAGATCCAAGAATCCTATTGCTGTTTCTGATATACTCAAGACATTGTTTTTGATACTCATTTGGTACATTTTCAGTACATTATTGACACTGTAAGTCTCCTTTTCTTTTTGAGATTGCAAGCTTGGTATGTCTTCCATGTTGAGTTGCAGTTTTAGAATGTGTTGCTTAATGATAAATAGGTACAATAAGACTCTATTGGGAGGTGATATGGGAATGTTCCCAGCTCCCTTATTGATGAATACGGTTCATTTTGCAATGCAAGCTGTTTTATCAAGGGGCATCACATACTTTTGGTCACATAGATTTGAACCCACAGTGCCAATGGCACGGAAGGACTACTTTATAAAAGGTAAGCGAGTACCCTCTTTTAACGCTTTGAACTAAAAATGGCTGCTAAAATGTCATAAAATAGAAAATAGATCCCATGGTTGAGCTACTAGCATACTATTGTTTCTAAGGGTCTCCTTTGTCCATTGGCATATACAATGTTTTTGGTGGTTTGATTTATGTGATTCCTTTTTACATATCATTTTTCTAAAATTTTAAGTTCTAGCTTGTGTTCAAAGTTTGGCCTTGAGTATATGCTCTCCATAAGGTGTGTATTCTCACTTGGATCCGGTTTGTAATTTTACATTTTCACTCTACACACTTTCTGATTAAAAACTGAACTGAAATTGGTGAAGAAGACAACACTAGAAACACTATTCCTGATTATTTGATAATGTTTTTATAGTACTACCATGTCTACTTAAGCAAGATATTAAGCATTCTTAAGCAAGATATCAAGCATTCTTGTAATGCCACATAATTCAATCATTAAGATGTTTGGAAATAGAGTTTTCATTTTCTGTTGTGCACAAGGCCTTAAAACATTGTTTTCTATGAACTTATGATATACCAGAATCATGGTTTACCAGATAACTGGTGAGATATAAGCGGTAGAACACTAGTTTTTAAGATTGTTTAATTGGTTAAAGTTGTTTTAGTGTCCGACAATAATTTGATATAGTTATAGAACTAGATGTTTTTCACATAGGAAAACAATCCTTTTTTGACCTGTCTTTTTAGTCCATAAGATGGCTCAGAAGTTCCATATATCCATGACAATGATGTAAATGATTTCTTTTTTACTTTCTATTTGATGATCAAACGATTAAATTTTACACTTTAAAGTATAGTTATTGTCATCTTTCTGAGTGTTGTGCGGCTTTGTAGACGCTATTCAGAAAATCAAATGATTTATTGAGTACTTTTACGCTGTCCGCTTCAACAATATATCCCTGGTTCCACTACCCTTTTCTGATAAATGTAGTATATTTCTGCAAATATTTTCTCTAATTTGGTCATATAATGTTATGCAAGTATTAGCTATTGTTCTTCACCTGTTGCGAATTTTATTAACTTCTCAATAACTAATGCTACAGATGGATTTTGCCTTTCACAGTTGTACCTACAGCCCTTGCAACGGCATTGGATATCAACTTGAGCAATGCATCCCTTGTTCTTATCTCAGTTACATTTGCCACTATGGTTGGTCCTCTTTACTCTATTCATATTATGTTGAAATATGTTTAATATTAGTGTCATTGTGGGAAACTGGTATGATTTTTGTTAATTTTTTTTTTGTTTGCAGTGCAAATCTGCATCTCCTATATTTCTCCTAATATTTGCTTTTGCCTTCAGGTATTGTTTACCTCCTACTTATATTTTAAATCGGCTGATTTCACGAGTGTTATCTATCCCTCTTCTTTTGTGAATACCCGTTACCACACATTCCATTATAATAATATATGATTTATATTTAGCCATGGGAGCAAACCATCAAATTGAGTTTACATCTCAAATAAAGCTTCCTAAACTTGTACAAGATATACACCAAGTTATGGAAAAGGAGTGTATACATTTAGCCAACTTAGAAAATGAACTTATTGCTATCTCTGCTTGTTATAACAAGCTTCTATTCATGAATTGTATGGTGCTCAGCATTTTTTACCTAGTAAGAGCACCACTTTTAAATTTCCGACCATAATTATGGATAGTTCCAAACCTGGAAACTGTTATACTCTCATCCTTGTGAAGCTACACCGATCTTCTTTTTTGGAAGCTAACATCAAGTCTACCTTGTAGGTTGGAGAATCCAAGTGTCAAACTTTTAGGCATCATTTTGATAATATCTGCTGGAATTTTGTTAACAGGTATCACTGTTACACAAGTAACCATAACTGGTAATTTGAACATTATGTGTGTGATGTATATATATTTGTATAATAGATGTGCTATCACTGATTATGTAATACACTTGGCTTTAAGATGATCCAATTCTTCATTTCAATATTTGTGATTATGGATTCTCTAGTGCATTTTTCTGGAATGGGGCCGGATAATATTTAACAGATGACTAGCTTTTGTTTCCATTCCCAAATTTATACACCTGCTTGAACTATGAATTTGATTGCACACACCAGGATTAATATTTTTGCTTATTAATTGTTAGCATAAATACACATATTTTTTAATGCTTGTATACTTGTAATAATCCGTTATCTGTTACAGTTGCGAAGGAAACTGAGTTTGAATTTTGGGGTTTCATATTTGTCATGCTTGCTGCTGTTATGTCTGGTTTTCGGTGGAGCATGACTCAGATTCTTCTTCAGGTCGATTACGTAATTCAATGATCTAAGTTATATATATATAGTTATTTACTTTTATAATTTGTACTTACATCATGATTTTTTTGCTGGGTTGGAAAAAATTACGATTACTGCTGATACCTATTAAACCCACAGAAAGAAGGATATGGTACACAACCACCCTTGCTGTTAAGTTTCCAGTATTTTTATGTAGAATTACGTGTTTATGGTTAACTGCTTGAGCTTACGAAACATCATATCAATAATATGTTGAGAACCACAAAAACCGTATAGTGCATTTGTACATGTTGCTTTTAATGTGACACACAAGACGGTTATGTAACCGTACTTCTAAATTCTAATCATCTTTTATGCACTACGTACAAGTGCATTATGTAGTTCTCGTGGGCCTCAACATATTATTGGTTCTGAAATGAACATGTTATTTTTGGAACAGGTTTGAAAAATCCGCTGGTGCTGATGAGCTATGTAACTCCAGTAATGGCAGTTGCAACAGCTTTGTTCTCTCTCATCATGGATCCATGGGATGAATTTCGAAAAAGTAGTTATTTTGATAGCTCATGGCATATTACCCGAAGTGCCCTTCTGATGCTTTTGGGGGGAACTTTTGCCTTTTTTATGGTAAATTATTTCTTTTAGTAATATTTGACTGTCACACTTTGTGGTATAATTTATTAAGTGTATTTCAAAACTGTTATGTTTACTCGTGCTATTTCTTGCAGGTCTTGACAGAGTATGTTCTTGTTTCAATAACAAGTGCGGTAACAGTGACCATTGCTGGAGTTGTGAAGGAAGCTGTCACAATACTGGTATGACATCATCTTTAACTCATGAACAATTGAACACTAGCTAAATTATGTCATGACTGAAAAATGCTTGTATATCATTTTCTAAAAGCGTGTCAGAAGTGTTTGTGTTCCTCATATTCCAAAATATCAGCAAATTAAAATAATAAATATCATTTCCCTCTTAACTATCAAACTTCATTGGCATATTAGTCAGGCATTAAGGAAGCTAATACATGTATAATTTCTTATCTTATTATGCTACTAATTATTAATTTTTATATTCAGGTAGCAGTATTTTACTTTCATGATGAATTTACATGGCTGAAAGGAGCAGGTCTTGTCACAATTATGTTTGGTGTGAGTCTATTCAACTGGTATAAGTAAGTAATCTGGGAAGACATCCTTGATTTTCTATTCAACTGGTGATTCTGCATGCACCTAGGATATTTGTATGCTATGTGTTGTTTGGTTTATTGTGTACTGTAGGCTATGTGTTGTATGATCTATTGTATGATGCCTTGCTAGCGATATGGCTTTTTTGGTATTCTGTATGCTATGTGTTGGACGATTTAGTGTTTCTTGTCTTGATATTTGTATGCCTTTTGCTAGCGAGTCGGGGGTCTCTTTGGAAGCGGTCTCTCTACCTAACAAGATAGAGGAAAGACTCGCCTACACCTACCCTCCCCAGACCCTGCTCTCGAGTGGGATATACTGGGTTTGTTTGTTTGTTTGTTTGTTTGATTTTTATTTGTCTAAAATCAGAATCAAGAACTTGGATCATCGGTTCAATTAACATCATGGATGTATTCTCTTAAAAAATGAAAATTATATGACATCATTGTGAATGAACACTTGTTGTGGGCAATTTTGAATTGGTTCTTTGTAATGCTCATACATAATATCTCTCAGGTACCAAAAGTTCCAAAATAAGGTAGCAAGTGGAGATGACATGGAAGCAATTCGCAACAATGTCCCTGCAAAATATGTAATTCTTGAGGATATGGAAGATGAGGAAGACACTTCTTGATTGCTGAGTCATCATGTGATGTCACATGCTCCATTACAAGTAAGACTTCCATCTTTGATATATATAAATAAGCAGAATATCCTACATGGCATCCACATCAGCATGCAAACTGTTTCGATCGTAAAAAGGACTTTTCAACTTCATATCGTGTTATTGTTGTAAATCATGAATCATCGACCTGACCATTGATTCATTGTTCACTAAATCATGCCAATAGTTTGTGACCATATATTCTGATAAATCCACAGGTAATCATGCGGATGAACATATTGCCGTTCTGACCTGTTATTTACCTGCTTTTCTTGTCGAAGTGAGACTTTGATGTTAAACATGAATGCATGAAAATGTGGGAAAGGATGGTAAACAAGAGGAGGGACCCATATCAGTCTTTAGTCGTATCGTTTTTGTAGATTTATACGCACTCCAGGGTTCATTTTTAGATGTCAAATCCAGTTTTGTTGCACAGCAATGTGCTTATAATCACATACCTTTTTCTTTGTTGTGTAGTAGTGTTAATGCACTTGGTGAGTGGGCAGGATATATATAAAGTACAGAACAACATATATAGTTGCATTCATGTTAATGTTGTTCTAATCCTAACAATCATATCATTTGTTAATAAAAAAAAAATCATATATTCCAATAATAATATCAAAAGTTTGGACTTTCAAATTAGTTAAGTAGGTAACAAAGGTTTGAATATTTTTAGTAGTCAACAACAAATGCAGATATTCAAAGGTAAATTAAAGATGGTTTAGAATCAACAACGAAGGTGCGAAACTGGGAATATTATGAACTCTTTCATAGAATTATTGATTTAGTATCAAATAATTGAAGTTTGGATCTGAATTTCATTTCTAAATATGTTTGGTTACTCAAATCTATTAGATTTAAATTTAAATTTAAATTTAAATTTTAATTTTAGCGTGTTTGATTGATAAAGGAATAGAATGCGTAGACCAGTTCGTAAGTCCAGTAATACTATAGATTGTTAACAAAAAACATAATAAGTGAATTTGTTAATAGATTGTTGAACTGGACCCCATACATTAGAATAATAAGTTGCAACGGTTTTGCAGCAACAAATGAGTTAGGGCCAAAGGGTAACTTATGAATTTTATTAATTGAACAAGGACAATGCAAATGTGAAATAGACAATTGTTTGGTATTAAGACCCAAACTAGACACAATTGACTTTAAAACTCTAAGAGACGGATGACCAAGCTTGTGATGCAATTGAATTAAAGAGAGTGAGGTAGTGACATTAATTTGGAACTTTGATGGTAAGATGGCATGGTAGACATTTTTAATGTTCTCCTTTTCCATGAGACGCGCCTTCGTGCGAAGATGCTTCACAAAAAAGTGAGTCGAAAAAAATTCCATTAAATAAGGTTTTGACACAAATCAGGGACACATAAAACATTAGGTAAAAATAAAGGTTTTTGTGATGGGTGAATGTGTGTAGAACCAATATGAGAAATATGTAAACCTTTACCATTACCGAGTATAATTTCGTCCGGATCACCTTATTCAGAGACATGGTGCAAGGTATAGTTGTCGAATGTCACGTGATTAGAAGCTCCGCTATCACAAAAACCAAATAGATGAAATAGGGGCTAAGCCGAGAGTTGTGAAATTTGCAACAAACATTATTAAAAGAGTCAGTGGTACTCTTTCTCCCATGTGTGTCGATCGAGAGGTGTAGTTAACAGTCGGTACAACTGGTTCAACAGTTGGGTTTGCCTCCTTGAGACCTCTTTCAAAGCCGACCAATTTGTCGAAGAGTTTTGGTAGGAGAGAGGTGTTTCACGCACCTTGATGGCAGCGACAATTGTACTATATTCATTTCCATGTTGAGAGAGTATGTGAACTAATAGATCCTCTTCTGCAATTGGACTCTGTGCGAGAGCAAGATCATCGGCTATAGACCGCACGTGTTGAAGATATTCTTGAACCAATCGACTTCCTTTTGGATTTTGGACAAGTTGTCAGGAATGAGTTTGATTGGAAAGTGGGTGGATGTGGTGAGTTGAACCAACGGTGCTTGGCTTGCCATTTAACGGTCGGACAACGTTTGGTGATGAGGATCAACTCGTTTGAGTGGCGATGCTCTGATACCATACAATGATAAATCAAGGAGACAAGAATAATTGGTATTGCAATTGATTAGAATACTTTACAAGGAAACATGTATGGCTATATAAGCCAAATTGAGTACAAAGGAAAGAAAATATTACAGTAGCTAATTATAGGAAACCGTGAATGATCAAGGATGGAATCAATGGGACACAACTTAACAATAAATAATAGCAAATCTACATATCTTACAACTAAATAGATTGAGAAAAACACATATATCATAAATTTAACAACAATATGAGATAAATTGCCTAAATTTTGTGTAGAATCAAGTGAGCACCAAACTGAGGTTGTAAAGTAAGCATGATGTGCGGAGCATGCGAGTATGATGGAGATAGCTCAAAAGAAAAGCGTTGTAGAATCATTGCAAGAGCCATTTTTGCTTCTAGTATAGCAAAATTCTGTCCAATACATATACGCGGGCCACCACCAAATGGCATGTACACAGCTTGTCCCTTAGTAACCTTTGTAATACCTTCAAAAATCTTTCAGGCTTAAACTCATTCACATCTTCACCCCAAGTATCTTTGTCGTGGTGTAAGATCAATGTGTTTAGTTGGACAAAGGTTCCCGCTGGTAACGTTAAGTTACCTAATTTGGTTTCTTCATGTATTAGCCGTCTAAGGTGTACAATTGGTGTGTATAGTCTAAGAACCTCATTAAAGATAATGTTGATCTGCAAAGTGAGATCAATGTACAAACAAAAAGAGTTGAGAACTACAATATATCCAACAAGGATTTAGTAAATTTATAGGTCTCAAAACTTACAATTTTAAGCTGATTTAAGCTATCAATATCTGGTTTATTATCACCTAAGAGGTGTAAGACTTCCTCTCTAGCACGTGTTTGCCATTCTGAGTGTTTAGCTAATAAAATCATAGTCCATACAAGCATATTTCCGGTGGTCTCCTGCCCTGCAAAATAAAAGAGTTTGCATTCTTCGATGACTTCATCGATCGTTAATCCAAAGCTGCTATTCCCAAGTTGTTTAATTTCTTCATTATTGGAGTCCAAAAGTATGCCCAAAAGATCATCATGGCTGGCTTCCCCACCTTTCATTAACGCAAGTCGTTTATTGATTATACTCTTTATTGTATCCCTTACTTGCTGGTGAATCTCTTTCATCCTCTTATTGTTGGTTGTAGGCAAAAATCTGTCACATCTTATTTTATTAGCAAAATAAAATATCTAAAACTAGTGATATTACCACATTAAGCACCAAATAGACGGTACATTGTAAAATAGATGTAAATTTAATACTATTGGTTGGAAACTAACTTACTTTGATCCTGGAATGTAAAATGAATTTAGAGCCTTTCCAATTAACTTTGATTGTTCTCTTTGAAGTTCAAATATCTTTCTTCCTTCCTCAAAACTACTACCAAACGCTGTACGCGAAATTACATCACTAGACAAAGTTTGAAGATAAGGCCATACATCAACTTCACATGAGCTTTTTGTGTTCACTATGCTTCCCCATTGTTCAATCATCTCATTACAACTCACAAGGAGCGCGGGTACCATATTCTTCAACAAGAACAACAAACATTCGTATAGTGATTTTCAATGCATAAACATCTTATAACAAAAAGAGAAAATGCAATAGTAAGAAACCTTGAGCTTCTCCATTTGAAACGCGGGTTTGATGATTTTTCTATGTTTAACCCATTCATCACCCTCGGCATCGAGTAATCCTCTAACTAGCAACTTTAATAATGGATTACCACCCCTTGCCTTTTGAAATTTAGTATAGTTAGCCATGAGCTCTCGTATCATCGATGGTTCACATATATGTACTATAGGCTTTGTTCCCACCCATGTAAAACAGTTCTTGCCTGTGCAATGAGGATAAAAGGCATCAAAGAAAAACCAGATAAAGATATAGTTTAAATACTACTTTTTCAAAGAATATAGAGCAAATCCACAATATTACTATATGACAAAAATGATAGGAATACATAAAGGGAGAATGGTGAAAAAATGTATTTGCCCATTGCATAAAAAAATTTCACGCGGGCGTGCATGTGTATATATGTGTGAAGGCTTGTTGAATAACTAAAAATATTGTTAGAATTACAATAATCGATTTGAAAATTTCATATATTTATCTTTTATCTAAGATTCGAACATAAGTTTTAAAATGCATCAATGTTTTGTGAATGAATTTAGATATATTCATATGAGCAGATAAATTTATGTGTATTTATATAGTATTCATTTATTGAAACGCACACATATATGTGTACATTAACTATAGTTCTACCATCTACACACGTGCACAAACTTGTTATAAAAAACGCAGAAAAAGAAATTATTTAAATAATTAAAGAAATCTTATAATCTTGTACAATTATATAATTTCCATTTGATTTTTAATAATAATAAAAAAGTTTATACAACTTCTTGAAATTCTTGCCGGATATATGATTCTCATAATATATTCGTTGTAACAAATTTATATGTATGTATAGATTAAAGAGTTATATGAAATTTACATGTGCATATAAGCTTTCTGTTGCGGGCAAAATCAAATCTACATACCAAGAGTGGCGAGGGATTCGTGGAAGAAGGGTGAGACGCGATACGCGATATCATGAGTTAGATTCATGGGCTTAGCCTTGGCTTCGCTCGTCATGTGTGCCATCTCTTTTAAATCTCCGTGCATGAATCTATAAGGAGTGCCCTTGAGCCCTTGATCTCTTAAAAACTTCTCGATCTTCTTTGGTTCGAACCACAACCAATTTGAAATCATCCATATGAAAAACAAGATGGTTGCTACTGCTCCAAGAAGACAAAAAGTTGTAGATATCTCCATGACTTGTGGGTACGATTCAAAGTTTTTGATCTTTTTAAATAAGTCTTAACTTTTAAGGCAGAATGATTGAGGGTATTCAACTATTTATAGATGGGGGTAATTTTCAATCAACCACCCTATGGTTTGTGTGGTTGATATTGGTTATCATACATGTGTTTTTATTAGTCAACTAGTCACATGTATTGTTTTCAGAACCACACGTCATGCGGGTTCATTAATCGGACCGATTCGACCATTCGGACCGGGCTATAAGAACTGGAAAAAATTATAATTATTTTAATAGATGTAAGTAAAAAATACTGAAAAATTAAAAACATATAAAAAATCGGTCCGACCACAGTTTCGACCGGTTCAACGTCAAAATGATTTTAAGCACCAAACCGGAAAGGATTAGAGTTTGGTTTCCGGTTCGGTCCGGTCCAGTCCGGTTTTTAAAACAATGGTCATATGCGCTCTACAAACCAACATCACATGACTTGAGAGTGTGGATATGTTTTAATGAGTTTAGGATTAAGCTACTAGTAAACTAAGAATTTAGTTTTCATCTTGGAAATTTTGTTTATGCTTGTGTTTATTAATTAATTAATCATTTTGTTTATATGTTATTTTCTTGTATAAATCACATAAAATCTACTTATGGTGTTGGATATCAAGGGTATTTGGATGAAAAATTAAGGTGTATTATTAAAGATGCGGATATATTATCAAGGACATGATTCAATTATAGTTTGTAAAGTAATTAGAATGCTGTACGACATTCTAATCACACTTGGAAAAATCAAAATATGAAATTCAAAGGAAATAATATTCAAACACCAACTTTGAATTAAATTTCTGGTTTGTCAAGGTTGGTTTTTAGACCAATTCAAAATAGAGTTTGGTTTTGAACCGATTTACAAATTTGTGTTTCGAAGCAAACCGACACACATATCGATTATAAAGTATAGAGTTAATTTTAATTTTGCTCCCTGAGGTTTGATAATAGTAACAATTTTCCTCCAAAAGATTAAAAACATAAATTACCTACAAAAGTTTCATAAGTTGCTTTAATTCAGTCCAAAAGTTTTAATATTTTGGATTCAAGTTGAAACATTGATGGAATTTTTGGACTAAATTGAAACAACTTATGAAACTTTTGAAGATAAATTGATATTTTTAATCTTTTGATGGAAAATAATTATTTTTGTCAAACTTCGGATAGTAAAACCGAACTTAGCTCTAAATTATATATATATATATATATATACCGAGTTAGTTATAATTTACATTTTCCCTCCTAATTCGTTCGTTCGAGTTAGTAACCGAAATCAAATTTTATAAGCTTCTAAATTCAAGTTAGGTGTAGAAGACTATATAAGGCTCGGCAAAACAACTAACGCTGAATAAAGACGGTGCTTTCTATATAAGGCTCGGCAAAACAACTAACGCTGAATAAAGATGGTGCTGATCAAGTTGCGAATTGAAGATGTCAAGCGAAACAAGAAGTCACGCGAGTAAGAGAAGTCGCGCGAAAGGATGAACCGCGCGAAATGCCATGTCACGCGAGAACAGTTGTGTTTAGTATAAATATGTATTTTTCGCTTTTGTAGAATAGTTCCAGACTTCTAATTTCACATTGTAATCACTCGGTGCAGTTTGCACTAGATTGTAATCATCAGATTATCAATTGAATCATTTTGATCTTTTGTTATTCTTCTTCCAATCTCAATTACATTCCGCATTCTTGAGATTGAGATCTTGGTTTATTGTTCTTGGAAATTAATGAGTTTTACAATTGGTATCAGAGCATTTGGCTCTAGAACCAAGATTAGAAGAAGTTTTTGAATGATTTGACACGTTCTTCATCTTGCTCGTTCATTTGGTTACTTGAGAGTTCAATTTGGAGTTGTTGTCCTGCTGAAAATTTGAGGAATTTGATCAATTGGACTGAATTTGTAAAATTTGATTGAGTTTTAATCAAATTTTGTAAGGCCCCGTTCTCGGGCACCTCACAGTTGGTCGTTCATCGCACATAAAACATTTTAAAACACATATTTACTTTGCAGCGGAATTTAAAAACATTCATTAGTAACTAAAACATGTCATTTTATTACATTGCAACATTCTTTCCTCTCAAAATACTGCGACATGTCAAAATATGGATGCCAGCCTCAAAACGCTCCCAGTAGCTTATGCATCCATGCCTGCAACTCCTCAGCATCAACCAAATACCTGCCAACTATCATGCATACAAAAGTCAGCGACGCTGAGTGAGTCCTAGTTTTTATAATAAAATACTTTACTTTCGTTAAAACCGTACTTTACTTTCTTTCAAATCGTACTATACTTTCGTACATGCTCACACATCATACGTACACATAATATCATTATTATTCTTCGTTGCGTTTGTTAACTTTCGTTCATTCATCGTACATCTTTGTCATTCATTTCTTATTTAGATCCCGTCAGGCTTTACCCTCTTCATGGCACACAGCCACGATTACTGAGGTCAAATAACAAGGATCCCGTTTCGTTCTTATTATGGTATTTCGTTCGTGAGCATACATCATACATACATACAGATAATAATTGTTATTATTATCTTCGTCATCGTTCGTTCATTCATTCATTTCTTTGCTCTTTACTTTTAATTACTCATCCGAGTCTGTTGCAACACGAAGTTGCTCACCTCACTATCTCATCTCGTGCAATTTGCACCAATAGAGTTGTCACTAAGACCAACTCTCCCTGTGTGTCATAACTCTGGGGGTTTAGCCATAATCGCACGCCATCTCATGGGTTAGCCAAAATCATACGCTACATAATCCACATGAGGTAGGCCAAAATCGCACGCTACATAGCACACAGTAAATACCACATCACACGTATCGGAGCAGCTATCAAAACTGAACTCCCACTGTGTCTATGTCCCCTTAAAGGTTAGCCGAGATCGCATGCTATAACATACACACACAGTTGAGCTAACAACCCTCAATGAGTCGTGAACCTCCTTTCTTTCTGCTTGCAAGCCAATCTTACTCTCATTCATCTGGATCCTGTCTCCTGCAATACCGTAGTACGCGACAAGGACCTCTTTCGAGTCTGTTGCGACACAGAGTCACTCACCTCATATACTTGCTTGCAAGCCTTTCATCCACTCATTAATTCATGTGTTCGTTCGTTTGTACTTTATCATTATCTTTCCCTTCGTTACATAATACTTTACGTTCATTGATCCATTCATTCATTCTTCATATCCCGTAAAGTCATACAATATGTATTATAAAACATAATATGTACATTTTAAAACTCTTTAACGAAGAAAGATAACATATCACTCACACACATACCAATCATAAACTTCATCATATCATTATGCACACATCAAGCATAGACCATCACATCATAATAGGGCCTATCCCTCTATTCTACCACTTAACAACACTTAGAAAGTCCTAAGTCCAAAGTGGTTGCATGGGACTTTTCTGAAAGCTTTCTAACACTGTCCAAACATGGATCTATCATACTAAGGCACCTAAAACATTCTAACATCCATTTCTTAGCCATAGTCCAACTCTAAAACATACATACGCATATTATTTTCGAACATACAGCTATAAACCCACGGTTTCACTTGAAAACATTACTTGGTATGCATAATAGCCCCAAACACTTTAAAATCAGTAAAAGAGGGGTTCTAGTAACTCACCTGTACTTGATGAGTAGCTTCTCAATCAAGCTTTAAAAGAGAGGGTTGCACTACCCCACCTACAGATAAGTTAACACTCAAAGGAGTTAATTTCTGTCTAATTTCGCTGCTAATTTCGCTGAGTGACCAGCAGTTTCGCTGCTAGTTTCGCCCACAGTTTCGCTAGGCGATCAACAGTTTCCCTGCAAGTTTCGTCAGCAATTTCGCTGGTAGATTCGCTGGCAGATTCGCTGGCAGGTTCGCTGGCAGTTTCGCTGCCAGTTTTGCTGCCAGTTTCGCCTAACTTTCGTTGGATAGCATTGTCAGCGAACTTATCCACGAAACTGTAGTTTCAGCCCAGCGAAACTGTAGTTTCGCTGGATCTTCTCTTAGTTTCGTTGGACGAATCTATAAATTCGCTGGATGAATGCTTAAATTCGCAGAACGATCTGAAAATCACGAATCAGCCCATTTTAACCCAAAACTTCAATCTTTTACACCCAAAACCTTGGGTTATCATCCAGGAAGCTATATCTAAGCTTTTTACATGTTTTCTTACATAAAAACATGAGTTTTTGGGCGATTCTTGCCACTTTCAAAAACCCCAAAACTAGAATCTGGGTTTTCATCAAAAGGAACAATTAGATGATGTTTCTTACCTGGATTCTTGTTGTTTGAAAGCCCACGAACACCAATCTTCAATTTCTTGATCAACCGAGCCTCAAATCGACACTTTCTCTCTCTACACTCTCTCTCTAGAAACTGGGTGTTGAGTGCAAATGAGAGTTGCTCAGCTGATCCGTCTATATATACATCACACGTTCCCGGGACCTTAAACCCGTCAAGCTCATGACTCGAAGGGTTAACTCGGTCTAACATCCATAACCATCCTATTTTTATTAAATGATCTCGTCTAAGCCCTTTACTATTATTGGACTTGCTTAGTTAATTTTCCGGGTGTTACAAATTTGAACTTAAAATTGAAAGATAACTGATAAACTTGAACTAAAATGAATCAAATTGAAACTAATCAGTGAATCTGAGTTGAAAAGCTGATAAAATTCGCACTTGGAAAACTGGTCGTGTGTGAAAAATCAGTACTTTTCGCACGCAAAAACTTTAATTTCGCACAGACAGTTATTTTGCTTTTCACGCGATTTCACTTGGCTGACAAGTGGGAATCTCGCACGAAATTGGTTATCGCGTAAAAGTTGTTGTCACGCGATTTGAATTTTCGCACGAAAAGTCTGTTTTTTTTGGTTCACTTAACAACATGTCTTCATCAACACCTCATTTGAAGCATCTTACTGCATCTCTTCATTTAGACACTGAAATCAGCACTGGGAATACGCCACCTAGACTTCTCAATGAGGATGATTATGCTGATTGGGCTTATAGGTTCGAGAATCACGTTATCTATACTGAACCTAAGATGTGGAGGTCAATCAAGTATGGTCCTTATATCCCATTGTACAAGAATGATAAAGGGAAGATGGTTAAGAAACCTGAACATTTGTGGGATGAGGATGATATGAAGAGATTCGAGCTAGATGACAAGGCATATGCTGCTATCACTATGGCCTTAACCACTGAAATCTCTCACAAGTTCAAAGAATTCAGAGTAGCAAAGGTTTTATGGGATGCTTTGGAAACTCAAATCATGGGAAATAAAGACATGAGGGAAAGCAAGAAAGATATGCTGAGTCAAGAGTTTAACATGTTTAATCATGTTATGGGAGAGTTGTTAGATGTTCAGATAGCCAGATTTGTGAAACTGGTTATGAAAATGAAAAGTGCTGGAATAACAATGGAACCAATCATGGTTAACAAGAAGCTGCTGAATTCACTTCCTTACAGTGAAACTGTACTACGATCAAAAGAACAAAAGACTTGTATACACTTCCTCTGACTGATTTAATATCCACTATCAAGTCTTATGAAATGGATGATAAGCAGAGAGCTGCAAATCATTTGAGTTCTTTGGGTGCTGAAGCAACTGCTCTATATGCTAAAATGGCTAGTAATCCTAATTACTATGTCAGTTATACTCAGATGTGTCAGCAACAACAAACATGAAGTTTAGCATCTCTAGAAATTCAACCAATTATAAACCCACAAGTTCAAATTCTAGCTGTTCCATATTATTCCACCATCATCCATCAACAAATCCCTCAAACTTCAGCTCCACAGAGTATTCAACAAGCTTATATTGCTACCACAAATCCTTCAAAACAGTCTGTTCAGATTGCTGAGGAACATCTTGCATTATTTACTACTTTCATGTCAAGTTATGAAGCATTCATGGCTGGAAGACTTACTGCTCCAAATGTTTTGATTGATGATCTTCAACAAGTAAACCCTGATGATGTGGAAGAAAATGATATTAAGTATCAAATGGCAATGGTGGTGTACAGGGATAAGAATTTTGCTAGAAGAACTGGAAGGAAGATGTTTGGAGTAAATAACTCTAGCAAAATTGGCTTTGACAAGTCTAATCTAAGATGCTACAATTATGATAAACCATGATATTTTGCTAGAGAATGCACTGAACCTAAGTCTGGTCAAGCTGAAGGAACCAAAAGAATGGTCACTGTGGAGGTTAAAACTAAGAAAGATAAAGCAAGTTCATCTGGAGGTAACAAAGCATTAGTTTCACAAACTAATACTGAGTATGATTGGTCAGATTAGATGGAAGCACTTGATTTGAAGTTATCTACAACTTTAGTTGCTCAGATTGTTACTGAACCAGAGGAGGATGAGAATTTGTTTGCTGAATTTGTATCAGATGATTTATTGAATGGTGTGTTTGTTGAGAAGGAAGCAGAGAAGGAAGAAGTTAAAGTTGATGAAAGTGCTGGGAAGGAAGAGAAGGAAGAGAAGGTTGTTGAGAAAAAGAAAGAAAAGGAAGAGAACACTGTTGAGCCTCCAGTCAAATGCAAGTTTGAAAATTCAAAGACTGTCGATGTTGCTCCAGTGGAAGAACATGTTGATGCCATGAAAGCATTTATGGTGAAGAATATTGAAGAATCAGAAGGAGGAAGCTCAGAATCAAAGGTATATGATGATTTATGCACAAATATATGTATTGATAAAGTTCAAAGGTACAGAGTTCATAATGAGAACTTGATAATGGAAGTTAAAAAACTTCAATATCAATCTCGAAAACACAAGTCAAATAAAAAGATTTTTAAAGAAAAACTTGAAGGTCTAAATAAAATGGTGTACAACTTACAATTAAATCTTCATGATAAAGAATGTACAAGTAATGATTTGACTAACAGAAATAATGAACTCGCCTTGGAAATCAATTGACTCAACAGTGAACTAGCCTCGGCTAAATTGACTGTTCAAAAGTTTGAACTTTCATCAAACATGGTTGAAGGTATTATCAAATCTCAAATGACTCAGAAGATAAAAGGAGGAAAATGTGGTGTTGGATTTTCAAACATCGCTCCACCAATCAATCATGATTATTCATGCTTGCCTTCGTCTGATGTCATTTCTGATTGTGATATGAGTTATGGGATATGTTTTTCACCTTCCTCAGACTTAAAACCTTCAGTCAAAATAAATTTGATTGTTGATCCTATCACAATAACAAAAACTAAACAATCAATTGAAAATTTTTGTACAGATAATTTGAAGGTGGATGGTTTGGTTGAAGAGTGGGAAAGTGATAGTGATTGTGAGAATGAGAGAAAGAGTTTGAAAAATAAAATGTAAACGATTTCAAGTCTGATTGTAATCAAACTTTATTGAGGAATGAAAAGAATGTTGATTTAAATGAAACAAAACCAAATATCAACTGCAATTTGAATGAAAGTCAAAAGGCTAATTATAAAGTTAATCTTGCAAAAGATTTTAAAAACAGATTTGTTTCTAAAGGTTTAATTGAAAATGAAGATTATATTTTTAAAGAAACGAATTTTTGATTCTTTAAAAATAAACTTCATCAGAAGGCTAATCATGTGAAACAGGATATGTGTAGCCCAGATGTGCAAAAGACTGTCCTTTTTCATCAATTCTGAAACTTCAAAAGGCTGGTCCCTCTCCAGCATCAATTCGAATAACAAAGCCTGGTTCTTCTCCAGCACAATCTAAGACCGGTCCACTTCCAGCATCATCCGTTCAAACAACCAAAGCAGATAAACCTCACATTACAAGTGTTCACAAATCACCCATTTCCTCGAATCTGTTTAAGATGAACAAGCAATTATACAATGAAGTAAAGATTCGAGAGACTGTGCAGAAAGTTAAACCAAAATGTCAATCTGATTTTGGTTTTTATGACAATTTTTATAATTGTCATCCACAGTTTGTTTTCCACATAAAACAACGGAAATGTTATCAGTGTGGAAACATAAATCATCTTGCAAATAATTGTCCTTATCGACAAAAATCACTAAGCAGACAACGATTTCATAATTCCATTGCTCACAATAGAAAATTGTTTTTCACTCATGGAAAATTTTCAAATCCTTTGAAAACAAAAGCTGAATGTGCAAATGATGTCGAAAAGAACCAAAATTTAAAGAGATTTAAAAAACAACATTAAATTGAGAAGTGTTAATGAAAAGATTGATGTGCAAAGCAAATACAACAATCTCAAATCATTTTGTCTAACTGCAACACAGAATGTGCTCAAGTCTTGTTTGACTTGGGTACCAAAGACTAAGTAATTCTTTTACTTATGCAGGAACGACGTAAAAGATCATTGAAAGCTTATGACATGTAGACAGTGGCTGTTCAAGACATATGACAGGAAACTTATCTCTACTTCAAGATGTTAAGTCATACAATGGAGGAAGGGTAATTTTTGCCGGTGACAAAGGAGGTCGTATTACTAAACGTGGTACAGTTACAAATGGTGTCCTAAGTTTCGAAAATGTCAATTTTGTTGAGGAATTAGAACATAACCTGCTAAGTGTGTCTCAAATTTATGACAAACAGTATTCTACACACTTTACTAATAAAGAATGTTTTATAATAAAACCGGGTTTTGTAATTCCTGATGAATGGGTTTTGATGAGGACTCCGAGAGACAATGATACATATCTTCTTGATATGCATTGTTCTAATTCTTTGGTAACAGCTTCTTGTTTATTATCCAAAGCCTCGGAGAATGATTCCTTGTTATGGCATCGTCGGTTGGGACACGTAAATCTTAAAAACATGAATAAACTGGTACGTGGAAAACATGTCATTGGTTTACCTGAAAAGGAATTTCAATTAAATGAACATTGTCTGTCATGTTCAAAGGGTAAACAACATAAACTTCCTCACAAACCAATTGCAAACAACTCAATCGAATCAATCTTACAACTCTTACATATGGATCTATTCGGTCCCGTAAGTGTTTTAAGTTTGGGTCGACGATCTTATTGTTTGGTTGTTACTGATGACTTTTCCAGATTTACTTGGGTGTTTTTCTTAGCATCTAAGGATGAGACTCCACATCTATTGATTAAATTCATCAATCTGGTGGAGAACCAGACAGATAAGAAGGTAAAATGCATCCGAAGTGACAATGGAACAGAATTTTATAATCAGACATTGATTGAGTTTTGTGAATCTAAAGGCATTGCGAGACAATTCAGTGCTGCAGGCACTCCACAACAAAATGGAGTTGCTGAACGAAGGAATAGAACACTCATTGAAGCTGTCTGCTGCCAAATTACCATTGTTCTTTTGGGCTGAGGCAGTAAACACTGCATGTTATGTTCAGAATCGTGTTCTAATAAATAAAAGATTAAATATGACTCCTTATGAAATTTTTTATAAACACAAACCCAAAGTCAAATATTTTAAAGCCTTTGGTTGTTGTTGTACTTTGTTACACACAACCGAATCAACCTCAAAATTTTCTGAAAAGGCTGATGAATGTTACTTTGTGGGATATGCAGCTAATAAGGTTGCATATCGGGTTTACAATAACAGAACAAGACAAATAATTGAGTCATTTAATATTGATTGGCACGAGCTTAACATAACTGATGCAGGATCAGCTCCATCATGAGTTTATGATTATGAATTATTGTTCATAAATTTTAAAATTTCTAAACCTTCGTCTGCAAATGCTAATTCTCTATCATTATCTTTGGAGAACCAAATCATTGAGGAAATTCCATCACTCATATCTGATGATTCTATAATTCCGTCACCATCCAAGAATATTTCTACTGCTTCTGTGCATGTGTCTGAAAATTCTGGTTTACCAGACGATCTTTCAGAACAGATCCACAATCAGGAGCCAGAAGAATCACTGAATTCACCACTGTCTGCATCATCTTCTTCAGAGACTATTGATACTCCAATTGAAGTCATTCAAGTTCCATTTGAAGAATCTCTAAATGTGTCTACTGCTTCTGAAAATCACATTTCAGATGACACTTTTGAAGAAAATATTGTTTATCAATCTAGAAACTCTGAAGAACTGAACGTAAATGTTGAACATCTCACTAACTTGGAAGATGAGATTATTGCAGATGACATTCCTCAGCTGAGAATTCATAAAACTCATCCAACTGAAGCAATAATTGGTCCGTTGTATGAAGGTATAACTACCAGAAGTCATTCAGGGGCAATCAACACATGTTTGTATGCTTGCTTTCTATCACAGATAGTGCCAAAGAATGTTGAAATGGCACTCAAGGAAAACAGTTGGATAGAAGCAATGGAAGATGAGTTGATGCAATTTAAAAAACTGAATGTTTGGCATCTTGTAGACCTTCTTAAAGATAAACTTCCGATTGGAACAAAATGGATATTTAGGAACAAAACGGATGAAAAGGGTGTTATAGTTCGGAACAAAGCACGTCTTGTGGTGCAGGGATTTTATCAAATTGAAGGATTGTATTATAAAGAAGTGTATGCTCCAGTTGCAAGACTTGAAGCGATACGCATTTTCTTAGCCTTTGCCTCTTACATGAATTTTAAGGTGTATCAGATGGATGTCAAAACTGCTTTCTTATACGGGGAAATGAAGGAAGAAACCTATGTTTGTCAACCTCCTGGATTTGAAGATCCAAATCATCCTGATTATGTCTACAAATTGGATAAGGCGTTGTATGGTTTATATCAAGCACCTCGTTCTTGGTATGCAACTCTGACTGAACATTTGCTTACGAATGGTTATTCACAAGGAGCTATTGATCAAACTTATTCATTCGTAAATCAGGCGATGACATCATTCTGGTCCAAATCTATGTCGATGATATCATTTTTGGGTCTACTAATGAAAGTATGTGCAAGGAGTTTGAAGAAGTGATGAAGAAGAAATTCGAGATGAGCTCTCTTGGAGAAATTTCATTTTTCTTGGGTATTCAAGTTAATCAGACTGAAACTGGTATTCTCATTCATCAAGAAAAATATGTTCAGACTATATTAGAGAAATACAAGTTTCAGGATTCTAAAGTAGCTCCAACTCCAATGTCTTCTCTTCCTATTCTCACTCCAGATCCTTTTGGAGAATCAGTTGATCAACATCTGTACAGATCAATGATTGTTCCCTCATGTATCTTACTGCAAGCAGGCCGGATATCATGTTCCCTGTTTGTCAGTGTGCTCGCTATCAAAGTGATCCAAAAGAATCCCACATGAAAGCTGTCAAGCGGATTTTCAAGTATCTCAAGGGTCAACAAAACTTGGTCTCTGGTATCCTCGAACTTCTGATTTCAATTTATTTGCTTATACTGTCAGTGATTATGGTGGTTGTAATTTAGACAGGAAATCGACTACAGGAGGATGTCAATTTCTAGGCAACAGACTCATTTCCTGGCAGTGTAAAAAGCAGAACACTGTTTCCACATCCACTGCCGAAGCTGAATATGTGGCTGCATCGAGCTGTTGTTCCCAGCTTGTCTGGATTCAACAACAACTTCTTGATTATAGTCTTAACATATATGACACACCCATTTGGTGTGATAACACGGCAGTACTGAACATCATCAAAAATCCCATTCAACATTCCAAAACTAAACACATTGACATCCGAATCCATTTTATCCGTGATTGTTTTGATCGTAAACTTATTCATTTAAAACAAGTGCCATCAACTGAAAACATTGCTGATTTATTTATCAAGGCATTTGATCATTCTCGATTTGATTTCCTTGTGCAATCATTGGGAATGATTAACTTTGGATAAATTGATTTCTTGAATCTTCATAAAAAGATTTTTCATTTTTTACTAAGGAATAAAATTATAATTGTTTTCTTTTTCTTTTTCTTTCAAAGAACAATCACAATTTTAGGGGAAGAAATTAGAAAACAAGTTCTGAAAAATATTTTTGGTTTTAAGGGGACTCAAGATTGGATAAATTGTTAAAAAGGAATTTTCATGATTTTCATGATTAAATGAGAAATGATATTACACAGTTCAAAACGAGTCTAAGTACTTTCAAAGGCTTACATATAAAAAGACTTGGATTATATTTGATGTGTCAATAGGCTTTGCTTTCAGAAATGAAAAGATCATAAATGAGTGAGTAAACTTGAAGTAAAGTGATATGAATTAGTGGGGAACATATCAGGATTCTGTGATAATACCAAAAATGTTCTAAAACAGACTGAGAGTTATCTTCTTATCATACTCAAGCCTGTTATTGTTTGATTCAGTGATTATTATATATAAATATGTATATATATAAAAGAAAATACAAAAAGACATGCAAAAAGAAATAAAAAAAATAAAGAAAATAAATGAGCAAAAAGATGCCAAAAAGGCCATATAAGATATAAGATGCCAAAGTGCACAAATCAAAAGATATGTCTAAAGACATACATACTCTATGGTATATATATATTTTCTAATTTGAGAAAATTTTCTGATCACGGAAGGCAAAATCAAAAGATGGGGCATGTAAGTCCGGATGACTTGTAAGTCCTAAACATCTTGAGAGGGTAGACGTAAGTCCGGATGGCTGTTTGTAAGTCCTTAAACTTATTAATATTCCGTGTTAAGAGATATTTCTCAGGCTAGTTATGCTCAAATAGATATATTTTAGGAATAAACAAATAATATCACTGATCAATAATGCATGGTTTAAGTCAATTTGGGATGACTTGAAATCTAGACAGTGTCTTGAAGAATAATAAGTATTTTACAGGAGTTCTGATTGTGGGATCCACTAAATTTATATAAAATCATCCAAAACATGATAAATATCACTCCTTATGTTTCTATGTAAAGACTGAAGTATAAGTTTAAAATGGATAAAATATATTGACAATTAACTTAACCAGTTTCTTTTAAATAAAGCTGAACAGAGTCTTGACTTGACAAAGAACTATATGATCTCATTATGAAAATTCTTACAAGACAATTTTGATCAATAAACAATTCAGATCTTGATTCTTTACATGTGTTCATTTTAGTTATGTTGTTTTGTTTTGTTATCATTTTGTTTTTGATTTTGTTTTGTTTTGATTTAAGACAAATAAATCACAGATAAATTTTTGAAAAATTGAAGATTCATTAAATTAATTGGTCACTTGGTAAATAAAACATTTTGTTGAATTACGTAATTGATAATAAAAGGTTTTTGAAAGATGTGAAAAATTGAAAAGTTGAAAAGTTGAAAATTTTCAAAGTGTAAAGATTCTCTCGCGCGAAAAGGGTTGTCACGGGAAAAGGTTGTCGCGCGAAAGGGTTTATCGCATGACTTATTTGACATATAAATATCACAGTGGTGAAAATAAATTCACTTTTCGCTCAATATTCTCATCCGAAAACCCTTTTCGCATAAATCCATTTTCTTGATTTCTAAGAGTACTTCGTGAAATAAACACTCATTCGGTTACATTTCATTCATACTTTGAGATTGACAGGTATTTTGATTAAAATGGTTACTAAAGATACCAAATCATAAAAGGAACTTAACAACTTTAAAATGAAATCTAATAAAATAGACTTATATGTTAAAATTGAAAAATGTAATGGACTTAATGTACTTAGGCGATTGTAGGAGAATGAATTTTATTGTGTAAACACAAGTTTTTAAAGGATAATTTGAATCTTGGTCTGCGCGAATTGCGTGAGATATGAACAGTTGCGATTGTATGTTTCGCGTGAAGATAATTTTCACGTGAATATTGTTTTGCGTGAACTCTATTTTCGAATGAAACTAAATTTAGTGAAAGTTTAACTTTTATGAGAAAACAGTTTTCGCACGAAATATGTTTTCGCATATAAGTTGATTTTGAATAATAAGTGTTTTCGCATGACTGTACTTCTCGCGTGAAAATAGTTTTCGCGCGACTGAGAACTTAAGTGCTGAAATTTTTTCTAAGTGTGAAAACTTTTCTTGTGTGAGATTAAGTTATGTCAATTTTACTTATCTTGTTTGTTTGTGTAATTGCAGATGGCATAAATGATTTTCAAAAAAAATCATAACTGTGTGGCATATTTAGATGATGTTCCAGAGGGGAAGGAACTATTTACTTCTATGATTGAGGGGTTGAAGAATTCCCGAATTGTGTATGCTATTTCTGCTGACCCTCACATCTACTCTGAATTGATTGACTCATTCTGGAACACTGCTGCGTTAGAAAAGGATGGAGCGGGCAAACCAATTATTACTGCTACAGTTAAGGACAAGAGGGTGATTGTATCACAGGCCATTCTGAACCGAGTATTATTATTTGATGATCAAGATGATGCTCCAACCAGACTAGAAGATGAAGTTGTCATAGATTGTTTGACACGTATGGGTTATGAGTACAGATATCCCAGTCTGGAGAAGAAATGGTTACCACCATACTGGAAGTATTTGTTTCATGTGGTTATCCATTGTCTAAGTAATCTGAAGTCGGGAATGGATAGTTTGAGTGCAGTGTTTGGATCATTACTAGTTTCTCTTGTGGATGACCTTCCTTTCAGTATTTCTGGAGCTATTTTTCATGAGATGCAGAAGAATGCTACTGCAAATCTTGGAAAGAAGTTCATCATGTATCCTCGTTTTATTCAGTTAGTGATTAATGATGCTTATCCTGAGTTTGCAACACTTAGATCTTCTAAGTATGTTGTTCAAACTATCAAGAAGGATATTTTTACACATTTGACTGGAGCACGAGGGAATAAATGCTCAGGAAAGAGTTTTGCAAAGATTGGTCAATTTGCTGAGATTGATGACTGTGATAGAGACTTGGAAGGAGATGTTCATACTGATGATACACAGACTGGTACTTCTACCTCTGTTGCAAGAGAAGACATCGATGAGGAGATTGAAAGATTATTTGAAGATGATCCAACTCAAGATGAGAGAGTAGAAGGTAAAGTTCATTCAGCTTCCAGTTCAGATACTGTGAGTGATCAGATAGGGAATGTGCCCTATGTTCTTCAGACTGATCAGACTCCATCTACTCCAACTTCCTCCAGGAAATAATCTGTCGATGAAAGAGATACTGATTATATTCCTGTGGAATCTCCAAGTACATCTATAAGGCTGAAACGGATGGCTAAGAGGAAAGACTTTCCTACAAGGAAAAGAGGAAGAAGTGGTATTCCAAAATGACCAAGAACTCAAGTAATTATTACTGAAGCTGAACAGACTACCACTTCTGATATTCAGAGATCACCTGAAAGAGTGGTGACCGAAGAAGAAACACAAGCTGATGTCACTACTACTGTATCTGAGACAGAGACTGTTCCTGTATCTGAACCAGCTAATGTTACAGAATCTGGGTTTTCAACTCCACCAAGACAGGAGAATTTGGAGTTTGAGGTTGACACTTTCCTGAGCACTCCACCAGAGTTCAAGGAAGAGAAGAATCTTCCAGTGCTCCTCAATCTTTGTAACGCCCCGAAATTTCCCGAAGACAAGCCATGTAATAATAATGGGCTTTTAAAGGATTAATTTAAGAAATAAGGATAAATTGGTGGGCTATGGACCAAATTAGCCTTAATGGGCTATGTGTTGGTGGGTTTAAGGGCCCTAATCAGCCCTTAAACAATGCATGATCAGATTCATTTCAACATTATCAACCCTAGCCACCAAATTCATAGAGAGAGAAAGTAGAGAGAGAAAGTGGTGAAATCACAAGATTTGAAGCTTCTAGGATCAAGGGATTGAAGATCTGGGTGTTTGTGCATCAAATCTCAAAGAAAGGAGCAACAAACAAGGTAAGAATCGACCTCTAAACCTCTCTGTTGATCAAACCCGGATTCTAGGCTTTTGGGGTTTTAAAAGTCTCAAAGAAACACATAAAGGTCGAATTTTTACGTATGAAAATGTGTAAAAATGCTAGAAATGGTTTCATGGAAGGTAAACCAAGGATTTGGACGTCAAAAGTTAAGATTTTGGGTTAAAAACGGGCTGGTTCGTCATTGATATGCATCCAGCGAAACTGTGCCCCGATCCAGCGAAACTGTGCACTCATCCAGCGAAACTATGCAGCGAAACTAAGAGAAGTTCCAGCGAAACTACAGTTTTGCTGGGGCGAAACTACTATTTCGCTGATATGTTCGCCAGTGCCCAGGTTGACCCTTAGATATTGCGAAACTAGGAAATTCCAACGAAAGTTGGGCGCTCAAGGCAGCGAATCTGTCCAGAGAAACTGGCAGAAATGCTGCCCAGTGAAACTGTCAGCGAAACTGGCAGCGAAACTGCCAGTGAAACTATGGGCGAAATTATGAAGAAAATGATGTTTTTGTGTATTAACTTTCGTGCAGCCAGAGCATTCGGACCATAGCTTAAGTAACTTAGGATTTAAGCTATTTGCTAAGTTCAGGTGAGTTCTAGACCCTCTTATTTAAACGTTTTTCCTTGTTTTTGGGGCTATTATGCATAGTAAACATAAGGTTTTCAAGGTAAGGATTTCAAGGTGTTTTAACAAGAAAATACATTTTTCTAATGTAAAATGTGACATTTAAATAGCTCAGAATAATTTTCAGGCGCGCTGACCTGGCAGCCCGGCCCCAGCCAGGGGCGTTGCCCCTTGGACCCCACTAGAGGCTGCTGCCCCTAGGACCCCGCTATCAGGAGCTGCCGCCCCTGAACCCCCGCTGTCCCGCGGAGGGTCGGTTACGTGTTATGATGACTAGTACTTGGTATGTTGTGTACTTAATAAGTTACGTATTATATATTAAGTGAAAGATAATATTAATGAGAAGTGGAACTTAATGAATGTTACCCCCGGGCCCATATGATGATGAAAAGTCTTGCAAGCACTATGATAGATTTCACTTATGTGAGTCTGATGTATGATGATGGATCCGTATTCATGAGCAGGCTATGTGCCTTGCAGTGTGGATCAACTGTCGGGGGTTAGCTACCGTTTTCATGTGTACCGACAGGGATTGGCATTTGTTGTCAATCAACATGGAGCTCTTGCTTTGTGCAATCTCGTTTATACTAAAGTGGAAGATATTAATGAATGAAAGATAATGAACATGCTTATTATGATGAAATGTATGTATTACGCATGCGTGGTCATTATATAAAAGACAAAGTTATATTTACTATTTACTTAAAACTAGAACTCACTCAGCAAAGCTGACTTTTATGCATAATAGTTGGCAGGTAGGTGCTGATGCTGAGGATGGTACTGTGGAGCTACTTGGGGAGATGTGGATGGCATTCCTGTTTATGAAATCTCTATTGTAGTTTATGAACAAGAATTGTGTTTTTGGTTTACAATTAGAAAGGACATGTATTTGAGCATGATATGGTTTTTAAGTATTAAATGAATGTTTTAATTATTTCCGCTGCGATGTTTTGCTATCAACCTGATTTTTATGCTATGGTTAACCAACTGTGAGGCTTCCCGGGAACGGGGCCTTACAATCTTCATCTATTACATTGGAAGAGTGGGTAAAGAATCTTGAAAAAGAAAGTTATGAGAATGTCAAGATTATTTTTGAGTTGAGGAAGGAGAATGAGGAGAAAACCAAAATGATTACAATGATTCATTTGGATTTAAGCATAAAGGATTCAAGGATCACATCTCTTGAGCTACAGATGAAGAATGTCATTGATTATTCAGCTGGTTTGGAAAGACAGTTACAGGAGCTGAGAGAGTTTATCTCTCAAACATTTTTCTATCAACCGCAGGTTGTACGTTCTACAACTATGGTTGGTGAGACGAGCAGGCGTTCACCGAGTCCATCTCCTGCAGTTGATTTACAAGAAGTTGAGAGAGTCACCGAAGCTCAAACTACTGAGACACAACCAAGTGTTAGTGTTACTGAAGGTGTTCCAACTACATCTGAAGTACCTATTACTGAAGTTGTTACACCTACAGCTTTTGTTGAGCCTGAGCATATGATGTCTATCCATGTTGCTAATGAAGAAGAAGATGATGATTTGGTTGATTACGGTGATTCGGATGATGACTTAGATGGTGACTTAGATGATGATGATGAAGATAATGATGATGATAACAATGATGGTGGAGATGATGGTGATAATCATGATGACAATGATGGTGGTAATGATGGTGATAATCATGATGACAATGTTGCAAATGATGATGATGATGATGAGGTGATGTGGGTGGTATATCTTCTAATCCAACTGGTGACACTAGCACTGACAATGTCTCAGGACCAAGTGCTAGTGATCTAGAAGGATATGAACCATTGGACCCTGCCATTGAAGACTTATACGAGAAAGAGTTATATTCATTTCAACAATCTGCATCTACTGGAGCTACAGAAGAAGAATTTGGCTTATTTGATGATGTGGATGAGCCAAATGAGTATACAGATATCTTTGGAAACAACTTACAAGACTTATTTAAAGACATTAATATGAAAGAAGGAGATATCCCAACTGAGTCTGTAAGTGAACCAACTCCAACTGCTACAATACAAAAGGATGCTACAGGTCAAATTGCTTTATACACCAAAGGTGGAATACAGTTCCGAGCACCACCACCTCCTACAGAAACTCATTTTTTGTTTGTATCTAAGCCAAAAGACAAATATGGTGAGATATCTCATGTGGTTAGCTGGGAATTTGATGGAGAGAAAAAGATGTATGTGATCAAGAGAAGGAATGGAGAGATTGATTACTAAAGAGCACTCAAGATTTTCACACATTACGAGCTGCTGATTTATATGCAATGGGTAAAGTTCCATTTTTCAATGAGAGCAATCATGGAGAAGCTGAATTGATGAGGTCTAAAATTAGAAGAGAGATGAAAAATAATTTTAAAGACTTCAGAACTGTAAAATCAAAGGTGATTGATTACTCTTCCAAATAGATGAAAACACCAAAGCTCCAATGAAAATAAGAGTTTATCAACATCCTAAGTACATAAAGAAAGTTCCAATTCATGCTCCCGTTCCTCCAAATTCTTTGAAGCAATTTATTTCTTGGAGTTGTGAAAGGGATTCAAGTCAGGCTGTGATCAAATGTGTTGATAGATCATACAGAATTATTGATCCAGCTGACTTAATGAAGTTTGGCAAAGACGACTTGAATAAGCTGCTACATTGCCCTATCTCAGCTGACGAGTCTGTTTACTTTCTATCTTGCCAGTACGTTTGGATGACAGATCGAATCCTGAGGAATAAGTGGTATGCATATTCCGGAACATACAAGAAAGCTAATGTCAATTTTGACTAAGATTGTTTCACCGAGCCTAGGGGAGATTGTAGAAGACTATATAAGGCTCGGCAAAACAACTAACGCTGAATAAAGATGGTGCTGCTCAAGTTGTGAATTGATGATGTCAAGTGAAACAAGAAGTCACGCGAGTAAGAGAAGTCGCGCGAAAGGATGAACCGCGCGAAATGCCTTGTCACGCGAGAACAGTTGTGTTTAGTATAAATATGTATTTTTCGCTTTTGTAGAATAGTTCCAGAGTTCTAATTTCACATTGTAATCACTCGGTGCAGTTTGCACTAGATTGTAATCATCAGATTATCAATTGAATCATTTTGATCTTTTGTTATTCTTCTTCCAATCTCAATTACATTCCGCATTCTTGAGATTGAGATCTTGGTTTATTGTCCTTAGGAATTACTGAGTTTTACATTAGGTTTAAGTCCAGTACTTCAAAATATGTCCGTTTGTTTCGGCCGTCAAATGTAAACGGTAGGAAGGGTAGGATTACACTAAAAATGATAATTTTTCTAAAACGTTTAAAAATGATTCTAAGCTTTACATTTGTCTTTTTATTGTTTTAAAAAAAGTACATTTTGGTTATTATATCAAATTTCAATTGATCGTGTCATGTATTTTTCATTATTTGTTATATGTATTTATCATTGTATTTTTACGTTTTAGATCATTTTGCGTTATTTTGTCATTGTTTTTATATAGATTATATAAACTTGTTAGATATCTTTATGTTTTGCAATTAGAAATACTTAATGATGTTATTTTACCAATGTTTTTTTATAAAACTTATAGTGTTTAAGATAACAAAATGCTTTATTTTTTTATTATTTTTATAGATTATATAAACTTGTTGCTATCTATCAGTGTGTTTTACAATTAAAAGTATAGAATGATATTATTTCATTAATGTGTTTTTAGAACCTTATATTGTTCAATATAATACAATTACGATAAAAAATACAACGAGATATTTTATATTTGTGTTTTATATCTTATATCATTTTATGTTGTTTTTTTTATTGTTTTTAATGTATTAGATTAAAGGTGGAGTTATTCTAAAAAGGGAGAAAAACTAAAAATGGTGAGAAGGATTATTATCCGTCGGATTTTATAGCCAAGGGCTAAGAAAATTCGGTGACATAGTAATAAATAATTGAAATTTTAAATGAAAGACGAATAGTATTTTAGTCTTAACCCTATTGTTAAGTTTAATTCTTTTTTTAAACGCTCATAACTTTTAAAAAAAATATTACTTTTTAGAAAATTACACCATAAAACAAGCGTTTTATATCTTTAAAATCCGTATAATGTTGACGCACAAAGTAATCTAAATAACTTTTTCATGTTATTTCAGCTTATTGTATAATATTTATTAGATCAATGTGGAATATCAGGCCATTGTCTAATATTTCCTTGAAAACAACCCACCCGTTATTTTCTCCATGAAGAGAATTAGGCATATGCCACTTTTAAATTTCACAAATATCTATCTTTTTACTCCTAATGGGACATACACAACGATTTAAAAAGAGTTAATTACATGAAAGGTCCTTGTGCATATGTCTGATTTCACTTTAGGTCCCTAAGCTTGAGAAATTACAAGGTTGGTCCAAAGGTTTGTCAAAACGCACACTAAGGATCCTTGCTATGGAGGAACGCTATTGATGTTTAAAAATTACTACCCATATTTTAAAATAGACTCAATAAATTAGAATATATTTAGGTGAGACCCACCACTACCACTAAGGGTCTGTTTGATTACGCCGACTGAGTAAGATCTGACTGAGTCAGAAGCTGACCCAGTAAGAAGTTCTGACCGAGTCTGCATCTGACTGAAACTTGGCTGTTTGATTTAGTATCTGACTGACTCTGCTGAATGATAAAAATAACCTTATTGCCCCGTTGTTCTAACGAGTTTGAATTTAACTGGTGTCGTGTAATCAATAAAAATAGCCAAATTTAGCAACCAAATCACTTTACTCAAACACCCAAAAGTCAAACTCTTTCATTACAACTTCAAATCAAAACAACTCATCTAAACAGAGATACCAAATCAACAACATATGATCTAATCATATCATTCAGATCAACCAAAAACAAACAATCAAGCAATCCGATCATCAAAACAACTCTCGGTCACGCAGGGAGGAGCTCCGGGGGTGTCCCGGTCGCGCAGTCGATCGCGCAGGGAGTTGCTCCGGGGGTCTCTCGATCGCGCAGGGAAGAACTTCGGGAGTGTCTCGGTCGCGCAGTCGGTCGCGTAAGGAGGTGTTCCGGAGGGGTCTCGGTAGGCTGCTGTGAAAATGGGGGGGGGGTGAGTTTGTGTTTTGGAGATGAGGGCTGTTGTTGAAGAAGTGGGTCAACATTTGTTTTGTTAAGGTTTGGGTCAGCCGCAAGGACCCGGTCAGCCCATACCCCTTGCATATCAAACGGACTGACCCGCTGACCGAGTCAGCCGGGTTAGCCGGGTCATCCCGGTCAGCTGAAAACAAATAACCCCTAAGCCTCACCCTTAACCCTATTTTTTTATTTTTCTGGCAAAGCCCATGGTAGTCACACCACCATCGCTGATGACGTGAAAACATTTGAAATCTTATGATCCTCAACTGACTGCCACCGAGTATTCATTATCTCCTCATGACAACAAAGAAAAGAGAAACAAACCCCTATGATAGTCACAAATGGTTGCTCTTTCTCCCTCCATTCACCAATTAATCACCCACCACTAGGGATTTAAATGAGCCGAGTTAAGCCCAAGCTCGGTTAAGCTCGAGCTTGGCTCGTTTTAACTTTAGAAAGCTCAAGGTCGAGCTTGACTCGTTTATAGATTATTTTCTAAAGCTCGAGCTCAGCTCCTCTGAAATTGATCAACCTTGAGCTTGGCTTGGTTCGACTCGTTTATCATTAAATTATTATATTTTATTTTTATTTATAATATTTTTATATTTATTTATACTCATACTTATTATATATAATATAACATATATTATTTAATTATATTTATGATAATATTATATACAATAATATTATTTAATTAAATATATATTTAATATGTAAAAATAAATAAACAAAAAACTTGTTTAGGATTGCGAGTTGGCTCGAGCTCGATATCTAAAGCTCAAGCTCGAGCTCGTTTAGTAAACGAGACATAATATGAGCTCGAGCTCGTTTAAGCATGCCTTGGTTTGAGATTTTTACGAGAAGATCATGAATAGCTTACAAGAAGGATTGATGGGTTTGTACCCCTACCCACCATACCGCCACCATCCGCCACAACCACTGTCCATTGCCGCCACCACCACCATCTCCACCGTTACTTGCGCCTATAATGATACCACAACCACCACAATATCGCAAACGTCACAACCATCGCAACCACCATCTCCACCTTCGACCATCGTCGCATGATTGCTACACCTACACATCCCAATCCATTGTCACCGACACTGCTCTGTAATTTTTTGCAACAATGGTGCTGTGGTGGCTTCTTTGACGAAAACACTAGTTGTAAAGAGGCTGATTGGGGTTTCGAATCATGCTTGTTTGACTCTGGGGAGCATAATATAGGTAGTTCCAATGTGTGGGAGGTGGTGGTCGTCGAAAAACAGTCCGGTGGTAATGGTTCTTGTGGTTATGTTGCCGGAGTGGAAGATGTGATAAAATTAGGAGGGGGTGATTTGTTTGTATTTTATATTATACTAGCTTTAGTAAACCCGTGTATTACACGGGTTGAATAAATAAAATATTAAAATAATAAAATTTATTAATTATAAAATGATATTCTAAGATATGATATGACTGAAATTACATATGAGAAATGATTATTACTAATAAAACAGTGATATCAACTTTTTAAAATTTAGTTTTTAATTTTTTTTAAAAAAATAAAATAAACAGTTTGTTCTAAAACAAACCGTATAAAAATGTCATTTTTAAAAATTTATTAATAAATTAAAAAAGAGATTTACTTATTAATCTACTTATTAATGTAATTATAATTACGTTAATTACTAATAATATTATTTACTAATAATATTATTTGATATTTTAATTTACTTAAATATATATTAAAATTTATTAATAGAACCCATGAAATAACATTAATAAGTAGATCTCTTTTTTAATTTATTAATGTAAAAGAATATTAAATAATATTATTGGTAATTAAGGTAATTATTTAAGATGAGAGAGAGGCGGAAAATTTTTGATGAGAATGGTTGTGGTGCTACCATGTGGTACTTCAAGTTACTCTTTTATTATAGTATAAAGATAAAGATTTATACTTTTATATTATACTAGCTTTAGTAAATCCGTATAATACACGGGTTGAATAAATAAAATATTAAATTGAATAAAAATTATTAATTATAAAATGTTAGACTAAAACATGATATGATTGAAATTATGTATAAGTAATAGTTATAAGTAATAAAATAATAAAATGATCTTTTTAATTTTTTTTATTTTTTCAAAGATAAATTAGACATTTTATTTTAAAACAACATTAATTTTTTTAAAATTCCCTCACTATAAATCCCTATCTTAATTATTTTTGTTTTATTAAAAAATTACTTTAAAAACCAATTTTAAAATATTATGTAAAAATAATTTTATTTTTAAAAAAAAATATTTTTAGAAAAAACTATCTCTATAGAAATAACATTAATAAAAATTTATCTTTCTTAATTTATTAAATACTAATTATAATATTAAAATAAATATATAATATTATTAGTAATTAATGTGATTATTTAATAGGAGAGAGAAGCAGGAAAAAATTGATTAGAATTAATGTAGTGCTGACACGTGGCATTAGATGATTTTAAAAAGTGACATGTGCTAACCATAGTTACCCTTTTATTAGAGTAGTAAGATTTATACTTTTATATTTAGATTTAATTTTATAAGGGCACAAATAAGTTAACTCCTCATCCATGTCAAGACCATTTGTGTTACATTTTGACAAACCTTTACATTAACCTTGTAATTTTTCAAAGTTAGGGACCTGAAATGAGATCAGAACTAAACACATGGACCTTTCATTAATTAACTCCTTTAGGAAACACCAATCAATTAAATTACTAACATGTGGCCCAAGGGTAATCACGTTTCTTAGCCTCTTTTTATGAAAATTGAGTTTTTAAAGTATTGAAAAACCCACTTTGGAGGGAAAGTTTGTGTATATACAAAACAGTTGAAGTCCCTTCATAAGTGTCTTGACGAAACAAAATTCGTAGTTGGTAAAAAGTGTTTTTTAGAATGTATTAAATATGTATCTAGTGAACTTGGTGCATATTGATGCTGTTTGGATTTGAATAAAACTAAAATATGTTTTTTCTAAAAATCAAACTTCATTAAAAAACACACGAACCAGGAATCTCCAAGACGGAGACGCCCGCTCGGATAGTTACATTACATCAATACAAAATGAATTTCAACCTTTCCAATCAACATTCCCCCCATTGAATCTATTCCTATACCACAAATAACCCAAAGACTTGACATCAGACACAATCTTCGGAACGTTGATCTCCTCATTATCGAATCTTTTCCCATTCCTAGCTTTCCAGATATCCCAACACGTCAAAATGATCACACCATAGACAAGCTGATTCCGGACATTAGACCCATCCACACTAGTTGCCAGAACTAATATATCCCGAAAGGAAAACATGAAACCTTTTAGAATGTTACACCAATTACATATTGCATCCCATACGCCATTCGCATAAAAACAAGCTGAGAAGATGTGATCCGTGCTTTCTTCCGCATCGCCACACATGAAACAAATAGAATCCCCAAAGACAATATTCCTCCTAGCTAAGGCTACTAACGTCCGGATTCTATCTAAATTGGCCCTCCACATGAATAAATTACATTTGTTAGGAAGCCACTTACACCATTTATACACATTAGCATTTGACCTGGCCGCCTCTTGAATCAACCATCTTCGAGTTTCTTTAACCAAAAAGTCTTTATTATCCCTGTTGTTCCAAGCCCAATCATCCGATCTGTTATTCAGCCGCACATCACTTAGAGCCCGATGACAATCCAGCAGTTCTTGAACTTCCACTTGCGATTCCGGATATCTAACCCAATTCCAATTAATCAAACCACTTGCAGCATCGACTATCTTTCATTTACCGTGCACCATTTATCTCTATCGAGACGAAAAATATTAGGAAACAGATCATGTAACGGAACTTCTTTCACCCACGTATCAATCCAAACTTAATATCCGTTCCCCTACCAATATCACCCCGCACCATATTGATGAACTGAGTCCCTTGAACCTTTGTTCTATAACCAATACTCACAATTTTAGCCCAAGTGCCACGGCTATTAGCACTAACCGGGAAGGCGTCCCATTTTCTTTTTGTCAAATGTATCGCGTCAATCAACCTCTTCCATAAGACGTTTCGCTCAACTTTGTATCGCCATAACCATTTCAGAATCATAGCATTATTAATAACCTCTAGTTTACTCAAGCCCAATCCACCATTTTCCTTTGATTTTGTAACCTCTTCCCAGGCCACCCAATGAGTCTTTCTAACTTCATCACACCCACCCCAAAGAAACCTTTTAATAATGCCTTCTAGCTTATGAATAACCATCACCGGCGCCTTGTAGAGCGAAAAATAATAGGTCGGCAAACTTTCTAAAACCGATTTAATTAACACCACCCTCCCCCCTCGATAATGTATTTGCCTTACACTTGGATAACCTTTTTTTGAACACATTTATAACCAGCTCCCAATTATTAACTCGACCCATATTAACACCAACTTGGATTCCCAAATATTTAAACGGAGTACAACCCGAACGACAGCCCAAATTCTCAGCTTCGTTTTTGACCAACTGATCTGTAAGGCCCCGTTCCCGGGCACCTCACAGTTGGTCATTCATCGCACATAAAACGTTTTTAAACATATATTTACTTTGCAGCGGAATCTAAAACTTCTATTAATAATTAAAAACATGTCATTTTGTTACAATACAACATCCTTTTATTTCAAAACACAATGACATGTCAATATATGGATGCCAGCCTCAACAACTGAGTAGTCGCCCTATGCCATCCTCAGCAACATACCTGCCAACTGGAAAATACATAAAACGTCAGCGTTGCTGAGTGAGTTCTAGTTTTGTAATAAAACATACTTTACCTCCCATCAAAACAAAATGTTCTTTTATACATACGATCATACAACATACGTACATGTAGATAATATTATTATTATCTTCATCATTCATTCATTAGCTTTCGTTCGTGCGTTCTTACTTCCACTCACACGTTCGTTACATTCGTCTTTACGTACGTTACGTTCATTCTTACGTTCATTTCATTTATTACTACGTTCATTACTTTCATGCATCCTCTATCTATCACTTTTATCTAGGTCCAGTCACACTTTACCCTCTTCATGGCACACAGCCATGATTACTGAGGTCAAGTGACATGGATCCCAATTCATACGTTATCATTGTGTTCCTTCCGTTCATTACTATCATTCGTTCGTTCTTTAACTTTCATTCGTTAAGCATGCAAATCTCTAAGGGTCACCTCCCTTCTCTGCCCTCATGGTTCATACCCATGAGCGGCAAGGCATACTCCAACATAATGGTGCCCCTATGGCTCTCAGTCCATAGACCGACACCTAGTGCCCCTATGGCTCTCAGTCCATAGACCGACACTCTGTTACCCCTAGACCATGCAAGACTTTCTTTCATATTTCTCATTCTCATCTAGATCTTGTCTCATGCAATATCCCCGACTCATGTCCGAAGACTAGCACAGCACCGGGATACGCGACAAAGATCCCGTACGAGTCAATCACAGAGATTGAACTCCATCCGAGTCTGTTGCAACACAGAGTCTCTCACCTCATAACTATATTTGGCCTTATGCCACACCCCCGAAGTTAAACATAACTCGGGTAACAACACCCCCACCGAAATGGGTAACATCACCCCACCGAAGTGGGTAACTACACCCCCACCGAAGTGGGTAACATCACCCCCACCGAAGTGGGTAACTACACCCCCACCGAAGTGGGTAACATCACCCCCACCGAAGTGGGTAACTACACCCCCACCGAAGTGGGTAACATCACCCCCACGAAGTGGGTAACTACACCCCCACCGAAGTGGGTAACATCACCCCCACCGAAGGGGTAACATCACCCCCACCGAAGTGGGTAACATCACCCCCACCGAAGTGGGTAACTACACCCCCACCGAAGTGGGTAACATCACCCCCACGAAGTGGGTAACTACACCCCCACCGAAGTGGGTAACATACTAGACACCATGTACCACCCCGAAGGTCAGTCACAAGACTGGAACCTCTACGTGCACTCTTAAAGATTAGCTGAACCTCACGCGGTTGAGCTTGTGGCATTTAGGACCATGCACTTTGGTACACTTCTCTTGCAGATCTCTCACGTTTTCATTCGTTCATTAAGGATTCATTATCATTAATTATCATCTAGATTCTGTCAGGCTTTATTATGATATTTCATTCGTGAGCATACATCCTTCATACTTACAGATAATAATTGTTACTATTATCATCATTCGTTCAATTCGTACTCTTTCATTCTCTTTTACTTTACATTCCATTTTTCTTTATCATTAATCTTTCACTTATTAATGATTATGCTCTTCGTTAAATCTTAGTCATTCTTCGTCATGCCAGTACATACTTTAACAATATTAAATTAATAATATTGTTAATAATAATAAAATACTGATAATAAAATCGGTAGTAATAAGGGTCAATCAATTATCATCATTACATTCATGAATCATCATCATTTATTAACCCTAGTCAACTCTGGTCAAAATTCCATAAATCAGCTTTCCAGAAAATTTCTGTAAAAATTCTAAGTGTTCAGTCGTATGAGCACTATGCAGTCGTATGAGCCCTGCTCAGTCGTATCACCTTCTCAGTCGTTTCACCTTAAACTTAGAAAATTTTTCTAAGTCATACGACCACTGTTCAGTCGTATCATTCCCCAGACTTGGGAAATTTCTATAGGTCATACGACCACTGTTCAGTCGTATCATCCCTCATACTTAGGAAATTTCCAATGGTCATACGAACACTGTTCAGTCATATGATCCTATACTTAGAACATCTCCAATGGTCATACGACCACTATTCAGTCGTATAACCCCACACTTAGAATAATTCTAATGGTCATACGACCACTGTTCAGTCATATGATCCTATACTTAGAACATCTCCAATGGTCATACGACCACTATTCAGTCGTATAACCCCACACTTAGAATAATTCTAATGGTCATACGACCACTGTTCAGTCATATGACCCTACACTTAGAAAAATTTCTAATGGTCAGATGACCACTGTTCAGTCATATGACCATTATTTGGACTGATTAGTCGTATTAGCAGCCTATTCATGTGTCTAAGTCATATTTCAGTCCCCAAACATCATAATACCTATTTCTAAGCATGTACATATGATTTCAGGCATAAACTTAACACAAACATAGGCATATGTACAGTCTAAAACATACTCTGTAATCATAACATGCACATATCATACGGGTTTCATACACAAATCCATAAAAACATACATACATGCATTTTCTAGCCCCAAATCATTTAAAAACGAGTAAAAGGGGGCCTAGAACTCACCTTTGCTGCTTCCAATCTTAACACTCTTCACCCAAGCTTCTTCAAACGATTCCAACACTTAGAAGTCTTTTATACACACACTTGAACACATACAAACACATGTAAGCATATAACCGAGGCTAAGGTTAGCCAAGAACAACTAAACTTCACGAATTCTTACCTTGAATTCGAATTTTGCTTGAATTTCCTTCTCAAACCCGAAGCTTCTGTCTTCTTTCTCTCTCTAAAAATCGAACAAAGATATTGTGCAGTGAGTATGGGCGACCATACTGCCTTTTACACCAACTTTTAAGATTTTTATCATATTTAACACTTTTGGTCCCTCAACTTTGGGGTTGACTTTCTTTTTCCCCATTTTCTTTCCCTTTTATTCTTTTATTTCTTTAAAAGAAATATACGGGTGTTACATGATCGCTAATACCCACTCCAAAAAGAGTAGACTTGTTAATATTAATACGCAAGCCGGAACACATGTGGAAAATACGAAGCATTCTTCTGAGAGCTAAAAGATTAAATCTAGACCATTCACTCATCACCATTGCGTCGTCCGCATATAGAAAATGGGAAATAATAGGACCTCCATCTTTGATGTTCACACCATGAAACGCTCCCACGTCACAAGCTTTTCTAAGAATTCCAGAAAAAGCTTCCATGACTATAATGAATAAAAATAGGGAAATAGGATCGCCTTGACGTAACCCTTTACCACACCCAAACTCAAAAGTTGGAGAGCCATTAACTAGAACTGAAGATCTAGATGAAGCAAGAATACCATGAATCCAATTGCACCAAAGATCCGGGAATCACATTTGTCTCAAGACCGAAAGCAAAAACTCCCAATTAACATTATCGTAAGCTTTCTCAAAGTCGATCTTGAACATAAATAATTCTTTTCCTTTCCGCTTCTCCCATGCCAATATCTCACTAATCATCAAAGGCCCGTCCAAAATATATCTCCCCGTCAAAAACGCCGATTGCGTATCATGAGTTATATCACCCATAACCATTCTCAACCGATTCGCCAACACCTTAGAAATCACCTTACTGATCATACCAATAATATTAATAGGCCTGTACTCACCGAGAGAAACTGGATCCGAAACTTTAGGAATAAGAGTAATAAATGACGATCCCGCTCCTCGATTAATGGTCGCCGTATCTGCAAACGAACGAAAAATCTGCACAAAATCATTAGATAATAAGCTCCAATATTTCTTGACAAATCGAAAATTAAACCCGTCCGGTCCTGGAGCTTTATCACTTCCACAATCAAAGACCGCTTCCTTTATCTCGCTTTCCAAAAACGGAGATATCAATTTTCCTGCCATGTCATCCGAAATCACCCGCAACCCATAACAATCTAAAACCGGACGAACCTTCATATTCTCGGTAAATTTATTTTGAAAAACCTGAAAACTTCTTTTTTAACAAGAGAAGGCTTGGTAACCCATTCACCATTGATCATTAACCCCGGTAAAGAATTCGACACTTTGCGTTTATTGATGATATCGTGAAAATAACGCGTATTCTCGTCACCTTCCTTAGCCCATCTAACTCTCGCCTTTTGTCGAAGATCTTTCTGATTAAATTCTTCCAGCTCTACAATTCTCGTTTTCGCCTCCTCATAAACCCACTGCTCTGCTTCTGAAAAATCCCGCTCCTTAATGACTTCATCCAAATCAGCCATGTCTTGGATAAGGTTCGCATACTCCACCCGTTCTTCCTTTCTCATTTTTTCTTTCCATGTCGTAATAGCTTGCCTCAAGCATTTCAATTTGTGCATCAACTGAATGTCCGGGTTACCGTTTCCATTAAACTTCGAACAAGTATTGATAACTAACTCATCAAAATCTTCACGTTGCAACCAAGAGTTAAAGAACCTAAAAGGTTTAGGTCCATAATTACGATCCTCCATCTTCAATAAAAGCGGGCTATGATCCGAACATTGTCTAGGGAGAGCACGATACTCCGCATTTGGCCACTCGGACATGACACTCCAAGAAAAAAAAATCCGATCTATCCGACTACATTTGTTCCCAACCACATAAGTGAATTTGCGACCACGAAGATAATACTCATGTAAGCATGCCTCTTCCAAAAAATCATTGAAGTCGTTAGTCATAGCCAAATTGAATTTCGAGTTTCGACGCTCCTCTTTTCACGAACACAATTAAAATCACCTCCGACTATGACTATACCATTAACACCCCCAAGAAACCTCAATAAATCTTCCCACAACGTCTTCTTATCCGGTCTTTTTTTGTGGCGCGTAAACATTTATGACACACATCTCTTTGCTAGTTTCTTTAATCAACCCCCGAACTGCGAGAAAATACCGATTTTTAACCACATCAAGCATAACAAACTTCTTAATGTCCCAAAATGAAACTAAACCACTCGATCTCCCAGATGACTCGACCCATTCCACCCCAAAGTTTTCATTTCCCAAACCTACTCAATTCCACCCATCCATATGAGAAAATTGAGACTCTTGCAATAAAATAAACGAAGCACTATTTTGAATCCGAATATTCCGCACCCACTCTCCTTTCCGGTCATTCCCCAGTCCTCTAATATTAATAGAGATCACATTCATTGAATACTCAATTGAACACCTTCGTTCACTACCTCCTGAGCAATAGCTTCTTCAAAATTACCCATATTTTCAGCTCCTAGCACTTTAGCCAATGCAATAGTTTCCCGAACCTCACGACTCTAAACAAAATTAACTTGCCTTTCAGACTCCTCAGTACTACTCGGCCTTAATTGCACATCATTCACATATGCGGGTTCACCTTCTTCATTATTCATCATAGCCTCATTATTAAGATCCGGCGTCAAAAATTCCCCATCTTGAGCATTAACCTCCGTTACTTTAGACGTCGTACTCAAATCCGGAAAAATGAACTTATCGATACCAAAAGGATCATCCCCATCTCGTAATCTTTTCTTAGACCTATCCGGATTCGAATTCGAGTTAACTCTCCCCAAAGACGATTTCTTTTTGGTTCCAAACCTCCTCTTTTTCTTCGAGTAAGTTGAACGATATGCTTCAGCTACTTGACTTCATAAACCATCGCCATCATTTGCATTATCATTTCTATTCACCGGGCTGCTTTCACATACCTTATCACCATCATTATCGTTGCCTTGATCCTCCATAACTATCTCCCCCTCCTCGTGTCCCCTCGTATTTTCAATGGGAGCGTCCACTGACTTCATAGACTCTTCACAATCCTCTTCTTCATGAAAATCAACGATGCAATCCGAAACCCAACCCGCTTCCTCCTTCTCAATTAACACCTTACATTTAAATTGTTGCCATTTTAAAACATAACTTTGCTTGGTCTTCTCCACATCATTAACAAGAATTCCCACCACAGCATATGAATGATCCTTCCCTTCCTCTTCAAATTATGCAGACTGAATAACTTTACTAAAATTAGCAGCTATGACATCAAAAACTTGTGGTTTTGATAATGTTAAAGGGACCCCATGAATTTTTATCCACGCAATTCTCTCCACATTCATTACTTGACCATTCCAAACATCACACGACTCCAAAAGTAACTCCCAACCTTGTTTATCGTCACGAAAAGCATCCCTTTCCATCTTGTCCATGAATACCAATAAAACCGTGAAACCCCCCACATAATGAATCTTAACTTTGTGTACTGTCATATTACTTAACTTTTATCGCAGACTGATCAAATCATTATAACCTTTTACCTTAGCCACCAACCCATAATCATAATACTCATCAAAAGCCCCCATGTCCCCATCAATATTAATTTCCGGTACCCCAACCCCAACCTCCTTATTAAGTAAAGTATCCATGAACGGACGAGAACCACTTGTTGTTCGAATAGGACATACTTCTTTTTATCTACGTTTTGTATAGTTTATTCAAACCGAGTTATATCCAATAATATATTTTAAACTTTTTAATTTATATTTTATTAGATTTTGAATATACAATTTCATCACACACATATTTTTGACGTGGTGGAAAGGCATAAAACACACACAGTGAGCTTCGGTTTAAAACACTAAGTAATTTGTTTATAGGCTAGTTACCTATCGATATGCTTTATATACTAAACCATATGAAATGCTTTCTGGCACATTACTTGTTGTTTAAACCTGTGGACCCACCAACTCTATGTTGACACACTTTAGTATGTTTTCTCAGGCCACAGGAACACACACTGTTATGGACTTAGCTAGGGATGCATTCATGACATACGTTACAACTCAATCAGTTTATTTTGCTAAACATTATTAACTTTTATGGTTTAAACGCATGTTGGCACAATTTATTGTTGACTTACTTTTTTAAAAATCGCTGTCGCAAGTATGAAACATTTATGGTTGGTTTGAAATTTTGATTTCTTTAATGTAATGTTTTATAATTATCAAGTCTGGTATAATGGTGCTATCTGAGATCTTGGTGTGTCACACGTCTGACAGTAAAATCCCGTTAGTGGATTTTGAGGGTATATACGTCACAATCGTATATTCAGAATTATATAAACAATATATTTGAAAATTATAGAAGGAAAACATGTCTTAAAAAATAAAAAAAGTTTTCTAGGTATGAATATGTATTCGATAAGCTTCTTGAGCATTGATTTTGCTCGGTTTTAAATAAAATTGAAAATTAAGTGTAAAGAAACTGAATATTTAGAATTCTATAAAATATAAGTTAGAAAATCTAAATTATATTATTTGACCAAATCAGTTTTGACTAATATTTATGCAACGTAGATAAAAATAAGCATGTTTCACTCAAATAATGTGAATCTTATAAACATATATTTGAATGTTATAAGAGAAAGACAAAATATCTTTACAAACTAATCATAATATTAAAATTAAAATATTGATAATTGTATCAAATTTATTTATCCTAATTTATTATTAATAATTAAATAAATTTCTAAGGGAAGTTAGGTTGAAGAATATTGATTTCATTTTTTTCCATATATTTATTCTGAAAGGCAATCATGGGAGGATGAAGTCGTCTTGCTCGGCTTTCACTAGCGGCTCTGTCGATTGATTCCGTCACTCACAAACACCTAGTGAAGGTAGTGACCTGTAACCACTTTTCCCTCCTCTCTCACTCATATCTCACTTATCGAATATGTGTTGGTTCAAGCCCCAAAAACACACACACAAAACTCACATACAATAGAAGGTTTTTGCTGAACTCATCAGTTCATTCATATCTAACTTTACATTATATAAACAAAACTACTCTTGCACCTAAAGAAAAAGAAAACAAACTACCACTAACCCCACTACTTTGACTAAATAAATAAGCTAAACATGACTCATTCAAACAATAAAACATGTGACTAAAACAATACTCATCATGACCCGTACTATGACCTGACGATCCGACCCATCAAGATTAACCCAACATTCACCCCTTAATCTTGATCTCGGTTCGTACTTGACTTCACCACTAAGGCTCTCCTTTTGTAAGCTATTGCCGAAACCTTAACTCTTGCTTTGTGGGTAATTATCTTCACCAGCTTTTCACGTAGATTAATTAAACACAAAGATTTAATTTTATCAAACAAAACCTTTTTTAGCCCCTTGCCATCAAACCATCGGTGCAATGCTACACAAAACCAATGAAGATTTTGGTTTATTTTGACTTTTCAACTCCACAGGCCCACCGCCTAAACACACTCCCTTTAATTTTCACTAGGTTACACAACCAATATGAAGAGTGTCTTCGATCGCTAATCACCGCCTCCATCTATGGCAGTTGTTCTGGTTACCTGCGTACTAAACAAACACAAATAATAAAGCCGATCCCCTCCTTTTCTTGATTCTAATAAGTCAAACGCCGCATGTCCTTCTGGTCTTCCTCGACATCACACCACACAGGTTTTTCTTTTTCAAGCAAACCGCCAGTCATGTTTTTCTTCTTCGGTCTCGGTCTAAACTTTCTGGGTCTAGATGTCCTCAGTCTATTGTGGCTCGTCGATCGTTTCGGTCTCACACCGAAATTTTCCAGCCACGGTCTTTCTTTCTTCTCGTCAATGACGAGTTCTTCGGTCTTTCTTTAAAGCCGTTCGGTCTGTTACGGCTTCGGTCTCTCTCTGTTTTCTTCTTGACAAAAAACTTGTTCGTTCTACGACGTTGATTCTCTTTCTCTGTGATGGTCTTCTCTTTCTTGTCAACGATGAGTTCTTTCTTCTTTCTTCGGTCTCTTCTCGTCGCCCTTTCTTTCTTACACCAAAACTGGTTTCTGGTGACTCGGTCTCTTTTCTTCCTAATCAACGTCAAAATCTTTCTTCTTTCTCATTCCAACAACTTTCTTTCTTCCTTTGATCGATGCTTGCTCTTTCTTTCTTACCACATCGGTCTCTTTCTTTCACTTTCTTGTGAGGCCTTCTTTCTTTCTTTTTACTTTCATACTTTCAAGACTACCTTCTTTCAGTCTAATCACATACGATTCTTTGAACTGCTCCGGCTTCGTCTTCAGCCCGATTCTTCCTGCCCTGCAGTCAAAGGGCTGCACCATTCTTGAAACGACTCTCAAAACAGCCTCCAAGCTCTGATACCAAATGTTGGTTCAGGCCCCAAAAACACACACACAAAACTCACATACAATAGAAGGGTTTTTTGCTGAACTCACCGGTTCATTCATATCTAACTTTACATTATATAAACAAAACTACTCTTGCACCTAAAGAAAAAGAAAACAAACTACCACTAACCTCACTACTTTGACTAAATAAATAAACTAAACATGACTCATTCAAAGAATTTTTTTTAAAAATGGTATATACTATAAAATAAATTTGGTTAATGGGGAAGTCAAAAAAAAAAAGGATATTGGTATATCCGCTTATAGCAAAAGCGAATTAGGAGGAAAAATTTAGAAAGTAGTCTGACACTACTGACAACACAGAAAGGTTTTTAAAATTGTACATAATCCGCTATTAAAAATAGCGGATTAGGAAAAAACATTAACCATGGTTAACTCCCGTTGACCAAAACAACACCTAATCCGCTATTACTACAAGCGGATAAAACTTAAAAAAAAACCTTCTCCTAATCTGCCGTTCGGAATAGCGGTTTAAGTTAAAAAAAAATTTCTCCTAATCCGCCATTTGGAATAGCGGTTTAAGCTAAAAAAAAAAAAATTTTTTTTTGTCCTAATCCTCTATTCCTAATAGCGGTTTACACATAAAATTTTTTTTTCTTCTTATCCGCTGCTAGTATTGGCGGATCACACATAAAAATTTTTTTTTCTTCCTAATCCGCTATTAGTGATGGCGGATTACACTTAAAAAAAAATTGGGGAGCCGGCCCAGTATCGAACCCAGGTCACTTCTGTCATCATGCGTGCACCAGCCAGTTAAGCTAAGTGTCTAACTCATTTATAATATGGTTCTATTTATTAATATATTAGCAATGGATATAATTAACCCTTTAAAGTTTACTTATTAATTTAGTAATTATTTATTTAGTAAATTTTTAATTAGTAATATAATAAAAATTTAGTATTTATTTAGTAAATTTTTAATTAGTGAATTAATAAAAAAATTTAAAAATAAATTTTAAAACTAAATTTAACCCTTTAATATTAATTTAGTAATTATTTAGTATATATATTTATGTTACTTATTAAATTTAAAACAATAATTAATATATAAATACAACCAGACAAAGTCTGCAAAGTCTGATTGTATATCACATGCAAAGTCTGCAACACTATCACATGGGAATAGTTCCAAACACTATCACATGACATTGGGAAAAAACAAAAGTCTGTATGTACGTAGGCTGCAAAATTATCACCATGCAAAGTCTGCAACACTCAACACTATCACATGGGAATAGTTCCAAACACTATCACATGACATTGGGAAAAAAATAAAAGTTTGTATGTACGTAGGCTTCAAAATTATCACCATGCAAAGTCTGTAACACTCAACACTATCACATGGGAATAGTTCCAAACACTATCACACGACATTAGGAAAAAAACAAAAGTCTGTATGTACGTAGGCTGTAAAAACATGCAAAGTCTGCAAAGTCTTTATATTCACATACAAAGTCTGTATGTTCATATTCACATGGGAATAGTTCCAAAGACTATCAACATTATCAAACTATCAGACAATATCACATGGCAACATTATCACACTATCAGACAATATCACATGGCAAAGTCTGTATGTTCATATTCACATGCAAAGGTATATATTTAATAAAAAATATATTTGAAAATATTGTTTTAATGCCTATGCGGATAGCGGATCAGACAGCCACCGGTGCCACAACCAACTGGCTTTGGATGTCTCGGTGGTTGTACGCGTCTTGTTGCTGGATCTTCGGGGTCATTATCATTTGGTGGACTGAAGCCTTCGGGTTGACTAAGATGTAGGTCCAAGCTCATTTGAACCGGAGTTAAATGTTGGTACCGCGGCTGTTGTACACTAAAACCAGTATAATCATAATTCTGAAAGAGCCCCGGCTGGTCTGAGTACATCGCAGGAATCATATTAGCAGAGGGAATTTTGTCAAACAGTGAGGATACCCAGTTGTTTTGTTTGTCGTTATTAAAATTCGCCTGGGTACCTAATTGAATGTTTGATGATCCCTCTCCAACATTTTCAAATGAAGGCTGATAACCGGCTTGCCTATCTAGTGTTGGCCCTCCAACATATGATGTACCCTCCCCATAGTTGGGTGTTGCCCCTGTTAAATTTGAGGGACCCGCCCCATAGTTGGGTGTTGCCTCTGTAAAATTTGAGGGACCGTTCCTATAGTTGGTGGGGCCCTCCAAAATGTTGTGTACCCTCCCCCTCATCATCATCATTGGGTACGAAGTTTACCCGTGTTCTTTGTCGACCACGGCGCCCCCGACCACGCGGAGCACATTGGGGGAGTGTGTTATCCAGTCCTAGATCCGGTTCATTAGTCTGTATGTACGTAGGCTGATCAATTTGATTAACCGACCCAATCAGTTGAGAAGCCATGCCTTGGACCCCTCCAAAATTTTCGTAGTAATGATCAGGGCCCATGTTTCGCATCCTGATTGCTTCTTGACCAATGAAGCCTAATCCACCCACCTGCAAAACCAAAATAAAACTATATGCATTACTTATTTATCAAATTTAATTCAACATTAGTAATTATACTTACCAAGTATCTTGCAGCTCCACCGTGATCATCAAATCCAGCATGGACAACACCGGGGACGTGCCTCGGGTCCTTTATATACAAAACAGTATGCCGATGAAACCAATCATTGTAAGTATGGTGTGTCGTAGGCATGTTGGTGGGCACACCTTCCATAACATTTTCGTGTCTATGGTTCCAATTGTCGACATACGCTGCGTGATGAACAGACCAGTCTGTTTCTAACCTCCCTTTCCGTATTGTTTTACGGAGTTAGCTAAGCACTTGACATGAAATGGGGAACGGGGCAGGGACTTCCTGAAGAAATCCAAACTGCCTCATCACCCTTTCCACCGATGATATTCAACGATGTTCCAATAAAGTAAAAAACATTGTGACCTCCAACTGCTTATGCCTGTTTTGCACATTTCAGGGAGTCTTCGCATCACGTTCTGATAAGGCATCCAATCAAACTGTTAAATAAAAAATCTGTTAATATTTATTATTTAACATTGATTTATAAAATCATTATGTTAAAGAAAAAATACATCGGCCTCTCGGAGGTTTTGTAATGTTGTACGGTGGGCCTTTATAACGTGCGAAGGAGTATCTGTGTTGCTAGTGCCATGCTCCGCCCACCTTCACGAAGACAATAACGAGTATTAGAATAATAATATATATTTAAGTATTACAATAGTATGTATTTACCTTGCACCATATGGTTTTTTCCAATCTATTTGCTTATTGACAATTGTGGGTGCTAACGGGCGTATCCGGGTCCATGCCCATATTTGTAGCAGTGACATTGGGCCGCCCACTGCCTTTGTAATTGGCCTGGTTGCCTTATAGAGTTCTCTATACAGAGACGCTAGGGCAGCAGCACCCCAACTGATTTGCCCACTAACAGTAATGTCAGTCAAATGACTTAATAAATGTAATGATGCGTACCCATTATTCGTATCTGCTAATACATTGTTAGTAATCATTATTAGGCAAATACAACGTGCACGCTGCATACATTCTTGATCTGTTGATTCATCAGTTATTGGGTAATCTAACATAAACGTTAACAAGGTACTGAGTTTTAGCATATGATTTTTAAATCAGTTGGTTTTGGATCAAAACCTAAGTAAGTTATGCACATATGCCTGCGTTCTTCTCATTGTACGAACCCTCGGCTCCAACTAATGACACGCCCTAGATGGGCAACCCCCATAGAACGTTAACATCCTCCAAGGTTACAGTGGCCTCACCAAAAGGCAGGTGAAACGTGTTCATTTCGGGCCGCCACCTTTCAACCAGTGCTTCTATGAATGCCCTATCAATTCTCCTATAGGAACATCGTATAACACCGCCAAAACCAAATAACCGGATGTACTTTAAAACTTTACCCATTAGAGTAATGTGTTCGTCATAAATCAGCTCCCAAAATAAACCGTCTCCATGCTTAAATCAAGTGTACAGTTGTCCCCCTCTTGTGGATTCAGGAACAACTTTCTGGCTTGGTGTTCGGCTCCCAGGTACAGCAGACTTTCATCCCTTGGACCCGGGTTGAGATGCATGTTCATATTCATTTTGAGATGAGTTTGAACTTGGTGTTTAAAGTGGGTATTTGAAGTTGGTGTTTGAAGTGGGTGTTTGAAGTGGGTGTTTGAAGTTGGTGTTTGAAGTTGGTGTTTGAAGTGGTTTCTAACGAAGATATGCACAATTATATAGTTGGAGAAAGTGGGTGTTGGTGTTGGAACTTGTAAGGCTTCAATTATAATCATATGCTTCTGTGAAAATTTAGATGTGTAAAATTTATTCGCTCGGGATGAATAAGGGAACCAGAACACGACTTGTATATTTAGCTATCTTGTATGGAACACATTTAAATCGAGTTATGTTTCAAGTTAATGTATATGTTCATTTTCAGATCATAAAAATAATTATAATAAAAATAAATATACTTTTACTTTAATAAAAATAAATTATAATAAAATAAATATACCCTTAAAGTCTATAAATACCCTTCAAACAACCCTTCAAACAGCGAATTCTCATTATCAACTATAAAAAATGGCAAATAATGAAGATGGTTTTTATTGTTCTCAACCTCCACCTAAGACGGCAAGAGTTACAGATTTGGTATGGAGACGTTTAAAGAGGCCATCTGTGTCAAAAACTCCGGCATCGTCTTCAGAGAATCCCCATCAAAATGAAGGTCAAAATGAAGCACAAAATGAAACACCCAAAAATATTTGCTGTTTCTATTGAGGAGTCCATAAACTGGTCCAAAGATGTCGTAGATTTTTATACTAATGGAGATGCACCATTTTGCTATACTAGTTTTATTAGCAATAAACTAGACAGAGATTTTTGGGGTGCCCTATTAGGTTGTCATTCAAATCGTTCACTTACGGACACGGTAAGATGTATTACCTTTATATTCATGGTACCATATAGTAAATGAATAATGTATTAACTTTTAAATTCTTATTGTGCAGCACCTTGAAGCATGGACTGTAAGAGTTATGCGTATTAGACAGTCAAAGCTTTTAAAAAATCCAAGTGCAAATGTAAGTTGGACAGTCTTACCACCTTGTTTTATGATGAAATGAGAAATGAAAACCCTCAAACCGCCATTGATATGGCGGGAAGAAAATCACCATATCCCCCAATTTGGGAGGTTGACACTGTTTACCTTCCTTTATGGATCGGGAAAACTGACTGGCTACTAATCAGCATTGATATGCGGAGCATGGTATTAACTCAATACTGGACTGATTACCGATGGAGAAATGAGAAAAAAGGTATAACATCATACTATATGGAGGTGGTTCCCCTGTACTTTGGATGGTTTCTTGACCGCATTCAATACTGGTCTAGGTCAAAACACCGCACTAAGTGTGATATTACAGTTGGTTTAGTTGAGTTGAACTTGCCACGATGCAATGGTAACATTGCCAATTCAGGGGTTCTTGTTTGTATGATGTTGGAGAAACTGGTTACAAACAAACCATTACCGATAGAAGATGATGTCGAGGTGGCTTGTGTGAATTACCGACGCTACATGGCCGACCAGCTGTACTACTGGCGTTGTGTTCCGGGCCGCTAATTTACACGGTTTTATTTCAAGTCTATCTGTATTTTTATTTCAAGTCTATCTGTAATTTTATTTCAAGTTTATCTGTAATTTTATTTCAAATGTATTTGTAATTTTATTTCAAGTCTCACTGTAATTTTATTTCCCTCTTAATTATTACCCTCTGAATTATCACTGGCAAAAGCTTGAATTATCACTGCCAAAAGATTGAATTGTTACCCTCTGAATTATCACTGGCAAAAGCTTGAATTATCACTGACAAAAGATTGACTTATCACTGCCAAAAGATTGAATTATTACCCTCTGAATTATCACTGGCAAAAGCTTGAATTATCACTGGCAAAAGATTGAATTATCACTGCCAAAAGATTGAATTATTACCCTCTGAATTATCATTGGCAAAAGCTTGAATTATCACTGGCAAAAGATACTGCCAAAAGATTGAATTATTACCCTCTGAATTATCACTGCCAAAGCTTGAATTATTACTGCCAAAAGCTTCAATTATCACTGCCAAAAGATTGAATTATTACCCTCTGAATTATCACTGACAAAAGTTTGAATTATCACTGCCAAAAGATTGAATTATTACCATCTGAAAGAGATATTACACTCCATCACCATTACTTTCACAATGCTTGAATTATCACTGCCAACTCTATCTATAAATTCATGCTAATGTTTTCATCTTTCTCATTCTGAGAGAGATATTCCCTGCTTCTTCGTTCCACCATTCACTTTCACAATGTTTTCATCGTTCTCATTCACTCCCTTTGTGGTACAATTATTTTATGGGGGTGAAGTGTCATACACGCAAGGGGTATTAATGGGTGCTCCGGGAACTCATACCACTACGTTTTTAGTTACTAGTCCACTCGGTTATTCTGAGTTGGTGGACAACATATGTAGATGTGTTCAACTTGACCGTCAGTCTTATTGTCTACAGTTAACACTCTACTATGAATCAATGGAGGTTCATTTACCTCACATATTAACCAAGAAAATGATATGTATATAATATACCAACTAGCTTCCATTGTTCCGGGTTACACTTGTAGAATTCATGTGAAGTGGACGATGCTAGTTCCCAACCAGCATCAACATGAATTTGGTACCACTTTCTCAGCCGCTGTAGAAAACGACAAAGGTTATTCTACTTCCTTTTTATTTATTTATATCCTTAATGTTATGTCGTAAATGCTAATACATTTATTTTTTTGTAAGACTCTCCTGCTGAAGAAATTGAAGACACGGAAGAGAGTGAACCCACTGTTTCAGAATATGATACACAAGAGGACCAGCCAATCCAGGAGGACCAGCCAATCCCTCCTTTGCCTCAACATCAAAGTAAGGGGCTTACCCATTTCCCTGAACTTAATGTTGATGGGAGGGAAATAGATGAAGACTATATTCCTATGGATAATTTCGGGGAAGATGAAATGGAGTTTTGGGAAGAAAAAGATCCCGAAATACGTTTAAATATGTATTTCACTTCGAAAGACCAAGTTGATTACGCAGTCAGAATGTGGAATATCAACCATAAAAGAGAGATCTTCATGGCAGATACCCGACCAAAGGTCTTGACAGCCAAATGTAAAAGTATCAAAAAAACAGACAACAACCAGCACGAAGACTCTCAACTATGTCTTTGGACATGCACCGCCAGAAAATTAAAAAATTCTCATTGTTTCAAAATGACTGTATGGACACCGGCTCACTCATGTTTCACCACTGTTTCTCGCAACAACAACCGGTCCTTAAGATCAAAGTTGTAGCATCCCACATCCAAGAACAAATTCTTGCAAATACAACATTTCCTGTGAAACAAATTCAGTCTCTCATCAAAGAGAAACTGAACATTGATATCACTTACGGCAAGGCTTGGGCTACCAGGAAGAAGGCCATTCAAACATATACGGTACCTGGGATCAAAACTTTCATTATTTACCTCACTACATAACGGCACTACAATAAGCTAACCCCGGTACCGTTGTCCAGTGGTTACATCATCCCTATAGTCCAAATGACTGCTCAGTATTCAAGTTTGTGTTTTGGGCATTCTGTCCAAGTATTGAAGCCTTTCATTTTTGCATTCCTGTAATCTCTATAGATGCCACCCATCTACGGGGCACCTACAAGGGAAAACTATTGATGACAGTTTCAAAAAATGCCAACAACATGATCTTGCCGATTGCGTACGCATTGGTGGATGAAGAAACAAACGAGAGCTGGATGTGGTTTCTTCAAAAATTTGCTGAGAACGTTGAAGACCCCACCAGTCGAACTTTGTGTGTAATTTCTGACAGGCATGCCGGTATAAAACACGCTATGGATAATTTAGAATCCTGGAAGGAACCACACGCCTACCATCGATTTTGTCTAAGGCATATCAGAAGCAATTTCATGACGAAGTTCAAGAGCGTCAGCTTGAAAAGGATGTGTTGGGACATTGGAAGCACAACACAAGAAAGAAAGTTCAAACGGCTGATGCTTGAGCTTAAGGCGACAAATAAACAAGCGTGGCAGTACCTATCCGCAATTGATAAAACAAAATGGACAGTCTTGTATGACCGTGGGAATCGCCGATGGGGTATCCTCACCACAAACATATCGGAAAGCATGAACAATGTGTTACGTGGTGCCAGGATGCTCCCAATTAAGGCGTTAATTGAATATACCTTTAAGAGAGAAGTTGAACAATACGCCTATCACTACACAACCGCGTATAATTGTTCGACTGACTTTCCTCCCCGCTTGTGGATAGAATTCCATAAGCGTGAATTAAGGGCAACCCAACACAGGGTATACCCTTACTCAGCACGTGATCAAAGGTTCATGGTGGAGACACCCCTACAAGCATCGGACGAATCTGGCAATACTCCGTATATGGTAGAATTCAAGAAAAAAACCTGCACTTGTGGTAAGTGGCAGATCTACCGGTTCCCCTGTAGTCATGCAATTGCAGTTTGTGGCTATCTACGTGAAAGTCCACAACAAACTGCGGATCCAAGGTTTCTTACGGGAGTGTACCGTGCACAATACAACAACGAGTATTTTTCGGTGCCTCATAAAGAAGACTGGATGCACGCGGGTTGGGAATTTCGTGGGGACGCATCTAAGATAACTATAGTAAGGGGAAGGCGACGTGCGAGAAGGATGCATAACGAGATGGACGCCAGCTACGCTGAGGAAAGGACGGGTCGTAAGTGTTCTGGTTGTAAAAGAACGGGTCACAGGGTCAACAAATGTCCATACCGACAAAATAATTAATTGTATTTTATTATCATGTGCCTGAGTATATGTTTGTTGTAATTCCAATGTTTTATTAATTATAATGTCAATCACGTGTTTCTCTTTTTTAGTAGACTTAGTGGTATTTATATATTAATTATTGTTTTAAATTTTAATAAGTAACATAAATATATATACTAAATAATTACTAAATTATTATATATATTAAAGATATAAACTTTAGCTACAGTATCATCAAACCCTCACACGCTCCCTCACCTCAACTCCACCGCCCCCTTCAGCCACCGTCGCCACCTCGCCGTCGCCACCTCGCCACCTCGCGGCGCCCACACCGCACGCTTCTTCTCCGGCGAAGTGGCCGGAAGATTGTCCGTTGTCATCCATGTCTTCTCTATCATCCCTAAGCCATGGGTTCACTCCCGAACGATTTGAAGTAGAACCAGAGCCACAAGCGGAACTAGAAGCGTCACACGGATCTCCGCCGTTAGATCCGCTGCCGGAGTTGCCGGCGGAGAGGGTACGGTCGCCGGCGCCGGTGCCGATGGGCAACAGGTACGTTCGTTATTATTATGATTAACAATCCATTGAAGAGAAGCCATTAAAGCTGTACGCCTTCCTACCATCATAATCAATCGCACATGGAAACATCATTCTTCATCCACATCAATCCAACTTAGGGTTTGTTGTTCCAGATCTGCTTTTCCCAATTTCCCAATTTCAATTCGTACGCCTCTCGATTCCCTTTGCATTGATTGTAATCTTGTACATGATTGTTAAGATTGCATTGGCTTATTGTCTTGATTTTGCCTTGTTGGTTGAATTTGTTAGGGGTTTTGAGAAAAGGGGTTGATTTGCATGTTCAAGAATCGATTGAAGTTTCGAGATTTGCTTGATCTGAACATTGTCGGTTCAAATTGATGATCTTTTGTTTTTGGGTATGTATCTTTTGTGGGGTTTTGTGTAAAGCAATGTATTAATGAAGTGATAAAGGAATTTGAATTGAAAAGGGTGTTTTGAAGGGTTAATTTTGGGGGATGGGGATCTGGGATGATATCTTTTTGTATTGTGATGTTTCTTATTACATTTTGTTTGTTTGTTTGGTTTGTGGTGAAGTATTTTGGTGCAATCATGCCAAATGTGTTCATATTTAGTACAATTTTAGATGGATTGATCCTAGAAGATAGGATTATTGGGGCTGAGATATTGTTCAAGAACCTCATCAAACAGAAACTTTGTGAGCCTAATGTAGTTATGTATAACACAATGATTAAGGGCTTTGTAAGTTTGGAAACAATGTAATGGCCATTGGTTTGCTTAGGCTGATGGATAGAAGAGGTTGTAAGCCTAATGTTGTTGCATATAATACCATCATTGACAGTCTCTGCAAGGACAAAATGATAGATGATGCTTTCAATCTTTTCAAAGTGATGGTATATGTACATGCACTAAAATGACATGTAAAATGCCATGTCTGCAGTTTTTGAAACACCTTTGAGATTGACCTGCTACCACTTGACAACTTGATGTCTTTTTTTATAAGTAAGTTTTATACTATATAATCATTACTAGATGTTACATTAGATGTGACTTGGCATACACACTCACGGAAATGACAAATAGGATCACATTAGCTATTTTGAATATTGGTTGCTAAAATCGAAGAAGGATGAAGTCTGTTTATATTGCGTGCAGTATGTGCTTTAAGTAACTGTAAAATATTAAAGTACACCTTATGTCTAAATTTTTAATGAAAACAGGTTCCTGAGGAGTCTCAGCTTCTCTTTCGGGCTCCTGCATCATCATTAGAGTGCTGTTGTTTTGTTAATAATGATGAATTTTTATCGGGCTCAGATGATGGTAGTGTTGAGCACTGGAGTGTATTGAGAAAGAAACCACTACATATTATTAAAATGCACACCCTTTATTAAGTCCAAATACACTTGATGTCAAACAAGATGATGGTTTGTCAAATGGTAGTAAAGGTAATCAACTTTAAGTTTATATTTTCCTTCTTAAAAAAAAATTTCAGTAGCTATAAAAAAATTTTCAGCAGCTATAAAAAAATTTAAGTAGCTATCATTAACTAAAATTATTGTAGTGTTGATCAAAAATTGTTTAATGTTGTTTTTTCCAGATGATTTGGATCATGTTTCTGAAAGCCTCGGCCCATCTGCCTGTTCTTGGGTTAGCTCTGTTGCTGTGTGTAGAGGCAGTGATCTTGCAGCATCAGGAGCTGGTAATGGTGTTGTGCGGCTGTGGGAAATAGAAAATGACGCTAAAGGCGTTAAACCACTTTTTGAGCTGCCGTTGGTAAGGTTTTATTTCTCATCTGAATTTGGTTAGTGTTTCAAAATAAAAAATTTAGCAAGTCAACAAAAGCAGAAAGTTGCCCAAAGTTTATACGGTCAAAACAAAGAAGAATAAGTGTTAGAGGGTCAACCCAACCCGGCCCGGCCCGGCCCGGATTGACCTGTTTAAACCTACTCATTTTTGGACCCATTGTTTATTTTAACTACTTAATGTTTGGTTTTCTACTAATCGACTTTTATATTAGGTTGGATACGTAAATTCTTTAGCGTTTGCAAAATCCGGGAAGTTTTTGGTTGCTGGAGTCGGCAAGGTGAATTTCAACTACCCTCTTATTCACTTCATACTGTTACTGTGTTACATATCCCTATGCTTACATTTCTTTTTATCAGGAACCCCGTTTAGGTCGATGAGGGTCCATTCCGGATGCTCGGCATGGTGTTGTAGTGCACCCCTTAACATATTAGTTGATGGGTATTGCAAGGAAGGAATGGTGAATGAAGCGGAGGCTGTTATAGATATCATGGTTGAGAGAGGTGAGACTCCTAACATAGTGACATACAATACACTTATAGATGTTTACTGTATGAGCGGTGAAATGAGCAAAGCAAGGAAAATTTTTCATTCACTTTCTTCTAAAGGTATCATCCCTACTATTATTACTTATAGCATTTTATTGAATAGGTATTGCACGAATTTGAAAATTGAAAAGGCCGTGCATATGTTTCAGGAGATAACAAGAAAAGGACTGAAACCCGATATAGTCACTTACAGCACCATGATACAAGGTTTATTTAGGGTTGGACACTGTGGAGCTGCACACGGGTGATGTTTACATGGATACTTCGACAAGATTTGTTCTACATCTTGGCGATGAAAGCTCAAGGTAAACCACACATCTTAATGAAGGTTTATTCGTTTGATTCATTACCCCAAACTTAATTTTAGTATTCATGATTGATTTACATGGTAATTTTGTGAGTTGCCAATAGCAGACCCCTGGTCTGGGGTTGATTTTAGAACCTGTTAATGGTACACACATGAAATGATTTTTCAGAATTAGGGAATTAAATTATTCATGAATCAATTTATTGGTTATTAGATAGAGATTATAGAAGATATGAAAGATGTATTAGAAAGATTAAACCCATTTTGTGGGTTTCTGCCATTATTGAAACCTTCAAGAGTCGTGATACAGGAGGAGGAAGATTAGTGCCTTATTTGAATGGAGATAAATAGTATTTATAGGACTCCCTTTTCTCTTAAACCCATTGAAGCTGTGAGTTTTCAATCAATTATTACATCAAAAAATAAACTACAAGGCCCCGCAGCAACGCGCGGGTGCACTTGCTAGTTAATATTAAAGGGTTAAATTTAGTTTTAAAAATTTATTTTTAATTTTTTTTATTAATTTACTAATTAAAATTTACTAAATAAATACTAAATTTTATTAATTTACTAATTAAAAATTTACTAAATAAATAATTACTAAATTAATAAGTAAACTTTAAAGGGTTAATTCTGTCCATTGCTAATATATTAATAAATGGAACCATATTATAAATGGGTTAGACACTTAGCTTAAATGGCTGGGTGCACGCATGATCACAGAAGTGACCTGGGTTCGATACTGGGCCGGCTCCCCAATTGTTTTTTAAGTGTAATCCGTCATCACTAATAGCGGATTAGGAAGAACTTTTTTTTTTATGTGTGATCCGCCAATACTAGCAGCGGATAAGAAGAAAATTTTTTTTTATGTGTAAACCGCTATTAGGAATAGAGGATTAGGACAATTTTTTTTTTTAGCTTAAACCGCTATTCCAAATGACGGATTAGGAGAATTTTTTTTTTAACTTAAACCGCTATTCCGAATGGCGGATTATGAGAAGGTTTTTTTTTTCTTTTTAAGTTTTATCCGCTTGTAGTAATAGCGGATTAGGTGTTGTTTTGGTCAACGGGAGTTAACCATGGTTAATGTTTTTTCCTAATCCGCTATTTTTAATAGCGGATTATGTATAATTTTAAAAGAGTTTCTGTGTTGTCAGTAGTGTCAGACTACTTTCTAAATTTTTCCTCCTAATCCGCTTTTGCTATAACCGGATATACCAATATCATTTTTTTTGACTTCCCCATTAACCGAATTTATTTTATAATATATACCATTTTTAAAAAAAATTCCTCATTCAAACAATAAAATATGTGACTAAAACATTACTCATCATGACCTGTACTATGACCTGACGACCCGACCCATCAAGATTAACCCAACAATATGAAGGTCGGTAGCAGTATGCTACCAAGCTTAGTTCAAGCTTATCAAATATGATTTCCAGGCGGACCGTTATGGATTGAATGGCGGTCTGCCACCACCTTGACTTACAAAATTATTCTTCTGTTTATGAAACATGTGTTATTATCACATGTTACACACGCGTAAAGCAATTCATCCTAAAATCATAATATCGCGTGCATAACAGGATAGTGAAGTACTCAGTAGTAAAAAAGAACAATCATATAACCGATATAAGATAATAAAATCTGATAAAGTTTGATCAAGTATTTATGGTAATAAAAAGGAGGATACATAATTACAAACATTACAACTAAAAGGATTAAGTAACCATAGGTGTATTATACAGCATATATATGTAAACTACACAAAAACATGAGATAAACTTCCTAAAGTTTGTGTAGAGATAAGTGAGCACCAAACTGAGGTTGTATAGTGAGTATAGCATACGGGGCATGTGAGTATGAAGGAGATACTTCGAAGGTAAAGCGTTGCAGAATCATTGCAAGAGCCATTTTCGCTTCCAGAATAGCGAAATTTTGGCCAATGCATATACATGGGCCACCGCCAAACGGAAGGTATGCTGCTTGTCCCCTAGTAACTTTTGAAATACCTTCGGAAAATCTGCCAGGCTTAAACTCATTCACATCATCACCCCACATATCTTTGTCGTGATGTAAAATCAACGTGTTTATCTGGATAAGGGTTCCTGCTGGTAAGGTTAGATCGCCTAATTTGGTATCGTCATATATCAATCGTCTAATTAATATTGCCGGTGAATATAGTCTAAGAACCTCATTAAAGATGATGCTGATCTACAAAATGAGATATTACAATACAAAAGAAATAAGAACTTCAACATATTCTATAGATATCAATATTTGAGTTTTGTAGTAAGACAAACTTACAACTTTCAGACGACTCAACCCATCAATATCTGGTTTATTGTAACCAAAGACGCGTAAGACTTCGTCTCTAGCATGTGTCTGCCATTCAGAGTGTTTTGCTAACAAAATCATAGTCCAAACAAGCATACTTGCTGTGGTCTCTTGCCCTGCAAAGTAGAAAAGTTTGCATTCTTCAATGATGTCTTCAATGCTTAATCCAAAATTGTTATTCCCATGCTGCTTAATTTCATTATAATTAGAATCCAAAGTATGCCCAAAAGGTCATTATGGCTAGCTTCCCCAGCTTTCATCGCAACGACTCGTTTATCGATGATGCTCTTTATTGAACCCTTCACTTTGTGGTTAATCTCTTTCATCCTCTTATTGTTTTTTGTTGGCAAAAATCTACAAAATCTTGCGTTATTAGTGAATAGTTTTATGATATATTTAAGCATCAAGAGTTTGGAAATTAACCTACCTTGATCCTGGAATGTAAACTGAATTTGCAGCCTTAACAATTAGCGCTGCTTGTTCTCTTTGAAGTTCAAATATCTTTCTTGCTTCCTCAAAACTACTACCAAATACGGTACGTGAAATTACATCACTTGAAAAGTTAGAATAAAAGGCCACACATCCACTTCACATGAGCTTTCTTGGGTTAAAAGTTTTCCCCATTTATCGATCATCTCATTACAACTCACATAAAACGCTGGTACCATATGCTGCAAAACGAATTATAATGAGTTTTTAAGAAACATAAATTAGTGATTTAATAAAAAGAATAACAAGAAACCTTAAGCTTCTCCATGTGAAATGCAGGATTGATAATTTTTCTATGTTTAACCCATTGAGCACCCTCAACATCCGCTAATCCTCTAGCTAGCAACTTTGTTAATGGGTTACCTACTCTTTGCTTTTGATATTTGTTATAATTAGCCAAGACCTCTCGTATCAAAGTAGGTTCATATACGTGTACCACAGGATTTGTTCCCATCCATGTAAAACAACTCTTACCTATTCGAGAAAGACCACATGAAAAATGAAAACTCCGTTAACTATTGTATATCATTGATCGAGTGTACATAGGATACAATAAGAATAATTACAAAGGACACCTAATCGAAATGTAACACAAATGGTTACAAATAAGAAAAAGTAATCAAATCATATATCCTATTTATGATAGAGATAGTTATAAATAACCTTAACCAATATTATACTAATTAGCAACTTGTTTGTGTATCATGCTTTGTATTTAGCTTTAGTGGGTTGTTTCCACATTTTGAAAGTTTGTCTTTACTTTTTTTTTTTTAAACTTTTTACGTTTATATTTTTTTTACAATTAACCTCTATAATTTTTCACTTCAACTTTGATGTGCTATACTTTTCATCTTTTACATACTTTTTATTTTACGTTTCAATCTAACTCCTACGAGTTAACTCGACGCAATGTGCGCATGTGGTTCCATGTATTTACGCATTTTTTCTCGTTTAACATCCCATCACTACGCGAAAGTCTTAGATCGACTTGGTTACTTTTTTAATGTTTTACGTTTCACGTGCGTGGTTTAACGGTTTTACGTCTACTTTCTGTTTGGTTTATTTTTCATTTCATTCCTTTTTAAATACGGAATATTCCGGTGTTGATGGTTGCCAAATGTGACGTGACATTGGTGGTACTTGATATAGTTTTATGCCACATATACCGCTCGCTCAGGGTTTAATACAGTTCTGTCTAATATACATAAAGATGCCCCTCAAGCTAGAGTCTAGACTTCTCTTTTGATTTCAATGCCTAACTTGAAACTAATAATGAAAAAAAAAAAAAACAAAGGTAAACATTTCAGCGAGCCAACATTGGTCCTTGTTAGTATGCTCGTAAGATCATCTATCATTTGATTTTTTCATGTTCATTATTCATATTTATACTCTCAACCATAAAAATCATAAAATATTAATCAAGTTTTATTAGTGTTTCAATTAAGTCACTTTAACTTTTTCTTACCTTAAAAACGACTCAACTTTCAAGTTTTGTTCCAATATATCTTATGAAAAATTTGAATTTTATATGGACTAGTGATGATGTGTTAAATTAAGGTAGATTTTTTTTTGAAAATCTAAATTAAGGTAGATGACATGACAATAATATTAGCTAAAAAGTAGCTAAAAACTTATGATGTGTTAAAAATATCGTCATAAGTTTTTAGCTATTTTTTTAATACGTCATCATTAGTCAATATAAAATTTAAAATTTTCATAAGATTGGAACAAAATTGGATAATTGAGTGGTTTTTGAGAAGGAAAAAGTTAAAGTGACTTAATTTGAATACTAATGAAACTTGGTAATTATTCTATGAATTTTACTCTTTTTAAAATTCAAGATAAAGCTGCTTCTCTGATGTATGCTTGTTCATTTTATACTTCCTTTTGGTGATATTTTACTGTTTGTTGTATGCTGTGTGCTGGATCATATATCATATATCATATATCGTATGTTTGATTATATGCTAATTCGCGTTATTGCTTTTGTTATCGAGCCGGGAGTCTCTTTGGAAGCGGTCTCTCTACCTATCTGGATAGAGGAAAGACTCGCCACCACCTACCCCTCCCAGACCCTGCTCTTGAGTGGGATATACTGGGTTTGTTTGTTTGTTTGTTTAAAATTCAAGATAAAGGTGTGATTTTAATTTGCTTAGTTTTTTTAAAATTTATGATCAGACATAATATAATTTGTTCTTGCTTTAAAATCTAGGATCAATATCTGATTTTTGTCATTGTGTTTTATAAAAAAATAACTATGTTATTCAACAACGTTTTTTTCTTCAAAACTCATAATTTTGGAAAAACAAAATAGTGTGTAGGAAAAACACAATAACGAGCTAAAAACACAATGAGGCATTTGTTATTGTCTTTTAAGTTTCTTACAGCTTTGTGTTATTTTGTCATTCTTTTTAGGAAAAATTGGATACTTATAATTCAAACTATTGACTATCAGTCAATATTAATTTTAACTAACAATTTGATCAGTATTAATCTTAATTTTTAATTTTGTTACTAATAACAACTGTTCATTAACTTTGTTAGTGTTTTTGATATCATATCACATGACGTGATATCTAACATAGTTATAATTAAAATATAAATATATTGTAACACCCGGCCTTCTCATACCAACAATATTGTCCGCTTCGCCCACGAGGAGCTCACGGATTTGCTTTTGGTTGCCCGAGTGAAAACTTCCCAGGGAGGTCACCCATCCCCGGATTGCTCCCACCTGAGCACGTTTAACTGTGGAGTTCTCCTCTCATCCACAGCCAATACGCCCAAAACGCGTTGTTTATATTAGAGGCCAGACATTCCTTATGAACCAGGAATCTCTCCTGTCCACGGCCGATGTGGGATATGTGTAGGGTGTCACAAGCACCCCCTGTTTGGACTCATCGTCCTCGATGAGCCCGAGAAGTCATCATCCTTGGTGAGGTATGTCCCACACCCCGAACAGCACAGGAGTGGCTCTGATACCATTCTGTAACACCCGGCCTCCTCATACCAACAATATTGTCCGCTTCGCCCACGAGGAGCTCACGGATTTGCTTTTGGTTGCCCGAGTGAAAACTTCCCAGGGAGGTCACCCATTCCCGGATTGCTCCCACCTGAGCACGCTTAACTGTGGAGTTCTCCTCTTATCCACAGCCAATACGCCCAAAACGCGTTGTTTATATTAGAGGCCAGACATTCCTTATGAACCAGGAATCTCTCCTGTCCACGGCCGATGTGGGATATGTGTAGGGTGTCACAAGTAAAAATATGGCAGGGGCTCGGGTTCGAACCCGTGACCTCCTGCCCATCCCTCTTCGCTTTAACCAACAGGCTAGGGCGCCTGTGCCTGCAAATACTCCCATAGGGAGGGCTATGACTCATCCCACATCGGTTGGGGAGGCGAACGAATGCTTCTTTATAAGGGGCTGGATACCTTCCCCAAATGGACGCGTTTTAAATCCTTGAGCCTGCGGGCAAAGAGGACAATATCCATTTGCGGCTCTCGTACACCTTCCTGCGGGTGGTGTCACATATATTTTTCCCAATTCTTTTTTCATAAAAAGATCATTTATAGAAGGTATTCAACATAACGTTTTTATCGCTAGTTGAGTAGCTTGAATATAAAATTATACAAAATTTGAGTGATATATTTATATTTTTTATAATGATGCACTACGTCATGTCAAAAGCCAAGTCATGAGCAACATTACGTGTCGTGTCATCAAAAACTTACCGACTTAACAAGCAATTAGCCTGTGAAAGTAACAGTGAGTATTATTGGTAACAAAATCAAAAATCAAGATTAATACTTGTCGAATTTTAAGTTGGGGTTAATGTTAACCAATAGTCAATAATTTGAATTATTAAATTCTAAATTTTCTTGTTTTTAATATATTAAATAAAGTAGTTATTATTTGGGTTAAAAGTAGAGGTAGCAAAATAGGTGGGTTGGATTGGGTTGGTTGTTAGGTTAGGATGAATTTGGGTCAGGATGGGTTTGGGTTATGATGTGTCATTTAGAAAAAAAGGTCAGGATGGGTTTAGATCAATATGGGTTTGGATCAAGATGGGTTTAGGTCAATATGGGTTTGGATCAGGATGGGTTCGGATCAGCATGGATCATTTTTAAAAAAAGTCAACACTATTTTACAAGTTTTCCACAATCCAACAACACATATAGATAGATGCATATACGAGCTCAAAGAGATACATATAAGACTTTATCTATAATAGATAGATGCATCTACAATTCAACAACACATATAGATAGATGCATATACGGACCCGTGGCGGCGTGGCGGACCGGTGGTGATGCGCGATTAAACTCGACAGAGGTGGGAGGTTGTATGGGTGTTGGTGGTGTGGTGGACCGGTGGTGATGCGGTGGTGGTGTGGTGGACCGGTGGTGATGCGGTGGTGTGGTGGTGGTGGTGCGGTGGTATCTTGTGCGACGGAGGCGATCAATTTGAGTGAAAGAAACATTGACTTAGACTTGTAGATTTAATTTTGAAAACACATCTTGACCTATGTTTCTTTTTTTTCAAAAAGGCTTTTAACCCATCTTGACCCCCTTGTGTTTTTTATTTAATCCATTCTAACCCATCTTTATTTTAAAACGCCCATTATGACCCAAAATCACATCTTTGGATTTCTTTTGCCACCTCTAGTTAAAAGTATATTTCCCCTTCTAAAACTCTTTAATAATATATGTACTCAAGCAAAAAATTTAAATGTATATATCCACTTACAAAACCTCATAATTGGCAAATCATGTGTCAAAAGACGTAAATCGTGTGTTAAAAATGATTTTTTTTTGCTTTTTATATATAATGATGTTGTGCTCGTCTTAAGATATAAAATGTTTGTTTTTTGTTGTACATTTTATAAAAGAATAACGTCATATATAAATTTATTGGGATATTTTATATTACTAACTTGATTGAATAGATGTAATATGAGCATCTAATCTAATAAAAAAAAAAGAATGTTTAAAAAGATCAAGTCATGATTTCAGTTTAAAAAGATCAAGTCATGATTTCACACGAAAGAGAGCAACCCCGAACAACATTATCTCCCAATGGTCCAATTTACTTATTCAAAGACACCCGAAATTAATACATTGACTATCAAATTTTATATGTTAGGTTTTTGTTTCATGCTGTTTAATTTTGAATTCAGAAAATTGTTAAAGTAGGAAAAAGTCAAAATTTATTAATTATGAAAAGAGAATGCAACTTAAATTTGAAAATTCCAACAACATTGTTAAATAACTTGATCCTTAACGTCAAACTCACCCACTTACTATCTACTTCTTTTAACGGTGAACTCGCTAATTTAATACTTACTACTGTGCGGTATATAATTTAATCTAAATAAGACTTGAACTATTAGCATTTGATATGGACCCCAATTTAAAACCTTGACCCAATTAACGAGATTTGCTTTTGTAAAAGAACTTAAACACCCATCTCCAAATGGACACGCTAATGATAAATAGTGTACTCACAAGTCACAAACCAAAATGTTGTGGCTCTACTCTTGCAAGACATAGGGCGTGATGAATCATTTCTAGAAAATCTAGGTGTTAGATGGTTAAGAAAGAAACCAATGATCCTTAACTTAAGTGATTAAGGTCAGGTACCCCAAGACTTCATTAAAATAGAGGGAAGTTTAGGTTCAAATCTCACATGTGATAAAAAAATAAAATGTTTCAGGTTAGGTCAGATGGTTTTCTTACCTATGATAGGTTTGCTCTAAAGTTTGAGACTGATATAGGGACATACTAATGTATGAGCTTCCCTTGAGGGATGTTCCAGCCTATTACCCAAGATCTCGTACTTAAATAATGGAGATGATAAGATGGGTTAATGATCTTTCAATGATCCAATTAACTGTTAAAAAAATATGACTAAGAACATTTCATTTAGATGATAAACCACCAAACTTGCGTGTACTTTCCATTTAGAACATTTGAGGTCTTACGTTCTACAGTTATGTCATATTGTCAACGGATTATTTAAGGGCATGCAACCGTAATGGCTTGTGGGTGGGGCGTGAGCCCTTCGTGTCGGCTTTGGAGGCGTGAAAACACATGCCATCTTAAAGTGCTCATGTCAAATATAATATTTTTTTTATTTTTTTTAGATTTTTAAACACAACTTTTTTCTTTCTTTTTCTTATATACTTTTTATAACTTATGATGTACATTGTCATATAAAATTTCAAAAATAAAATTACAATAAGCGTATATTTATGTATGTAGACCGTTGCGCTCACCAAATTCATCATGTGTCTAGACATTTATTCAATATTTCAATACATAGTCGCAATAACCTTTTACCCGTCACACATGGTGTATATATAGTAATACTAGCTGCACGGTGAACTCTAAATATGTACAACAAGCTACTTTCTTGAGATGTATGTAGCAAAGAACAACATAGAAACCTATTTAATCATTTGAATAATTGTTGTCTTATTTAATACTTAATGATAATCTATTCACCTGTTGGATGTTTGTTATTTCATACCAACTAGGTTTTTCATTCCCGCACGTCACGCTTGGATCCTCATCACAATTCCAAATATCACATCATAGAAGTACGTTATACCCCTCACCATAAAAGCTATTATAACTTAATGATTTATATTTCGTTGGTTCGTCACTGTACCAGACAGTAACAAAAATTGTTCTAGCCTACAACACTAAAAATTCTTGATTTTAAATACACTAACATTTAGTTGTTTTGTAATATATATAATAATATTGTTTTACTTCGAATTTCCAGCATGCCAAGAAAACTATCATTTAATATGTATTTGTTGCGCAGGTAAGTCGTCTCTATTTTATGCAAAGCTCTAATATGTGTTGCTATCTAAGGACTTGCTTTAACAGGATGTCTATTAATTTATCATTCTGCCAAAAGAATAATAGTGTGTAAGCTTTCACAGATTGGTTGATTATAATAATACATTGAAAACCTTTTAAACAATGACTTTGTGGACTTATATATCTGTTGTTTATGATTTGGTATAAACTTTTGAAGTGTTATATGACAAGGTGAATGAGTTAAGTGACCTAACATGTAACATTTGGTATGAGCCTTGAGTGATTGATCACCCGAAACACTTTATGTAAAAGAAAATGTGAACTTTTGTTGATAATAAGTGTGTCAAATGTGATTACTAGAACTACGTTATTCCTTAGTTATTTATTTTATAAGAAATTAATAAAATGATGTTAGGTTTTTATTACTTTTATGTTCCAAAATATGCACTTTGCACATACTTTGAGCCATTCGATCCGTTTCTTTCTAAGCAATTTTTTCTAACTTCATCTGGAGTTTTGGGACTAAGAAAAGGTTATTTTTTTATAAATAATTAATGTATTAATTATGTTTAGAAATACAATACAATATTACAGTTCTCAATGAAGTTTGGATAAATTTTTTTTTGAACAGCAAAACATAGTATTATTACTACTAGCAAGATGCTAGAAAAGGTGGTACAATGGAAAACAAAATCTTACAATTGAAATTTGCACCATGCTTCCCAACTAATGTTTTCAAGATTTCCCCTATGTTTTATCCATAAGAAGGATAAGGTTTTAACTTCTCCAATTACCATTTCAACCTTCAATTCTCCACCTTGAAACACTTTCTTGTTTGGATAAATATATGAATTATTATTCCTGTTGTATTGACTTACTATTATATTATGTTGCATGATCTTTTGATTAACTTTGTAGTCAACACGGAGCATACTTGGCCGTTTTAATCTTCTATGGCTCTTGCTAAATGAAATGATATTTTAATCTTCAAAGCACTTCAAATGATTTACGTTTTTGAGTTTAGTTTAAATGAAATGATATTTTATTTGTTATTTTATTTTGTTCTTGGTGAATAGAATTGTATGTTCAAGGCTTCATTCTTCAACAAGAATAGTTAAAACCAGCATGCAAAGGTTCCAACCGAAAGGCCCTAATTGAGTAATCGAGATATTGACTAATCGTACAAAATATTCCATTTAAAATTTAAAGAAGATAGTTCTTGCTCTTTGTAAGTTTTGTATGACTAATTGAACTCAAAGATTGTTGTTATCTATGGTTGGTTTGTTTTTAAAACAACCAGCTTTTAGACATGACCATTTGTACGTGATATTGTAGAGAGTTAGAAGTAGAGATTGAGTTAAATTATTAATCTTTGATACTGATGGTAAAGTTAAGAAGAAAATATTAATTGTTGTATACGAAGAAGAATTCAGAGATTTTCAATTGTAATTGTAATTTAATGGTTTATTGTTGTATATATAATGTAATGGTATACTTAACTTCAATTATATAAAAATATATATACATTTTAAATTTATATCGTTTGTTTTATTTGAGCCCGTATGATACACCGTATCTTGGCAACTTAATCAAAGATAGGATAATCAACACAAATAACAAACACAAAGTAACATACCAAAACTGGTGTGGGCCTTGTGAAAGAATGGAGAGACGCGAGGTGCGATATCATTAGTTAGATTAATCGGTTTAGACTTGGCTTCGCTCATCATCTGCTCCATCTCATTCAGATCTCCATACACAAATCTATACGGAGTACCATTGAGCCCTTGTTCTCTTAGAAACCTTTCTATCTTCTTCGGTTTGAACCACAACCAATTCAAAATTCTCCACGTATAAAACAAGAAGATTGCTGCAACTCCAAAAACACAAAATATTGTAGATTTCTCCATGGCTTGTGGTGATGATAAGTATGAGAATGATCGAGGGTATATATTGATAAGTTGATTTTCAGTTTACCACCTTAAGGTTTGAGTAATTGATGGTTATCATCCATGTGATTTTATTGTGGTCATGGCAAGCCCTTCACATCACATGACTGAGTGTTCATATGTACAATCCTATTAATAACAAATCTATACTATATATAAAGCATATGAGATGGACATTTTAAGATATCATAAAATTAAGAACAATTACTTTATTTAATGCATAAATTACAACTATTTTTGAGGGTAAAATAGTATTTATAACATTATTTACATATTACCCCTTACAATTAGTTATATAATAATCTTACACTTTTTAATATTTACATAAAATTTTACATTATCTACCTGATAAACCAAAAAACTGAATTTGTTTTAACATTGCAGTTATATATTTTAAAATATCACGTTTAAAAAACTTTTGAGACTATAACTATAACCTGTATTTTTTTAAATATTTTGGTGTAAACTTTTTGTTTAACCGATCCGTATTTTATAAGATAATAAGTTAATGCGTAAATGTACAAGTAGTCATGCAGAACGAATTTATTTAGTGTTTTAAATTTTAGCTTAAAAGCATATTAAACTTTTGTAAAACTACTACAAGAATAATAAAAGATAAAAAACACCTATCGCATGTAAAATGTTGCCCCGCCGCATTACGCGGGCACCGCTCTAGTATTGATAAATCATATCAAACTACCATATTTTGTGGTTTCATCTTCTTATGGAAAGCATTATTAAGACAATATAATTAGTTAAAGTTTGTGCATGTTTATTTAAAAGAATAAAATAATATAAATAAACACTAATATGTTATAATATAAATACAAATTGGATTTTAATAATCTAAACTATTACCTATTGGTCGATAATAATTCATATTATTAATTTGGTAACACTTTCAACTTTCACTTTTATATTTAACAACAGTTCCAGTGACATAATTTTCAAAATTTTACGATCGATTTGTATCTATTTAAGTCGCAATTTAACTATTATGTTTCTTTATTTCGTTCAAAATTATTGTTGCGAATCGAATCGAGTCCAAATCAAACGTAAAAGTTAAAAATTGTCATCGAGACTGTTATTGGTAAATAAAAGTGAAAGTTGGGAGTGTTACCAACCAAATTGATAATATGAATTATTATTGGCTAATAAATAATAGTATGAATGATTAAACTCCAATTTGCCTAATATAAATGACAATAAACGTTAACTACTCATGTTTGTTCTTTCTCATAATATCAAGTAAGAGAGGGATCAACATAAAACCTTCTGGTCTAGTGGTAGCCCTATGGCTTCCTAAATATAGGTCGTTTGTTCGAGTCATAACATAAAGTCTTCTGGTCTAGTGGTGGCCCTATGGCTTCCTAAATATAGGTTATTTGTTCGAGCCATGTTTTGAGCAAAAATGCTCAGGTTGAGTAGCCTTCTAAGTAAATTAATTGGAGGTGTGATGGTAACTGTGAAAAGATAGATGACCCTGATTAAAATTACATATCTTCTCCGCAACAAAAGTTGTACAATTTACGTTCAAAAAAATAAAAAGAAAGAAAAGAAAGTGTGGGATCAAGCTATCAATAAAAAAGAATTAAGTGAGTTTTCTATCTTTGATATGTTTGCTTATATTTTTTATTCAATATATTTTTTGTATATTTCCTTTCATATAAAACGTATAAAGATAAATAAAATCTTTTTTATTCAATATATATTTGTTTATTTACTTTCATTTAAAACGTATAAAAATAATTAAAATCTATTGATGGTACGTGATTAGATATTGTGTGTTTGGATGTACACAAGATGTGTATTAGATCATAAGGCCTATTTCTCACATTCCACTTAATACCACATTAGTGTCGTATATTATCATTATTCACATCCCATCTTGAAAATGGTTATAACACCAACAACCACTCACTCCACCAAGTTGATGCATTCCTGTTGAGAATGAAGAAGAAGAGAGATCTTCTTTTGAACAGGAAAATTAGGTCACCTTTTTTTATTTAGAATATATATATATACATATATATATATATATATATATATATATATATATATATATATATATATATATATATATATATATATATAAAAGGTTAGGATCATTAAATAACCATGTTTTATTTTTAGAATCAAAGAACCATTTATTTATATATGTAGAAGACTAATCAAGGCTCGGCAAAACATTTAAAGACTTAATGATAACGAATTCTGAAGACAGGTTGTGCGAAAGCCAGACTCACGCGAGATGAAGCTTCCACGCGACAACTGACTCCACGCGAAGGACTGGACCCGCGCGAAAGGCTTAGCCGCGCGAAAAGCAAGTCGCGCGAGAACTCTTTGTTTAGTATAAATAGCTTAGTTTTCGTTTTGTAATTAAGCTTTTGTTCATTATTCACTTCTGTACTGTGCGATTTCGCACAAGACCTTTAATAGGTTGTGTTTATTCAATAGAAGAAGCATTTGTGATCAATTCGATTCTTCTTTCAATTCAATTATGTTTACATTCCGCATTCACATGATTGAGATCGTGGTTTGACTGTTTCTTGGGAGATTTCACGATTTTACAATTGGTATCAGAGCAAGGTGTTGCTCTTGATACAACGGATCATTATTTCGCGATCCTCCGTTCGAAGACGTTAAACAAATTCAAAAGTTGTAGACCGCACACCAAGTGTTTGTGTAAATGCTCAAGAGACTTTGTTGCATGATTTTATGAAGATTTGAAGCTCAAAAGTTGCTGCATCAAAGTCAAATTTCCAAGTGTGCGAGAACCTTCATTGAGAAAGGTTCATTCAATAGTTGTTTCATCTATCCGCTGATGCGAGAACCTTCATTGAAAGGTTTTGTTGAAAATTGAAGTTGTTAGATTTGAAGAACATCAAAACTATAGCATAATCCAAGGGGGAGATTGTAAGGATCAAACATTTTGGATTACACTATAGTTTTATCTGATAAGAAATGAACAACTTGGAATACATGCGACTACGTGTATGTTGGAAACAACACATGCAAAACGGAGCTGTATGCATGCATGTGAAAATGAAAACAGCATGCGAAAAGAAGATAAGTCGCATATGCATGCGAATAAAGCATGCGAAAGAAAGGCACGATGCATGCATGCGAAATCATGATGCGAATAGGATACATTTCGCATGCATGAGAAAGCTTAGTGGAAACCACATGCATGCGACAACCTGCTTATTTAAATTGCATGCGAGATCTCATGTGAAAAGCAAATAAATTCTTCAACAGAAAGTGGGATCCACGTGGGTGAAAAACTCCTTGAAATAATGCATGCGACAATGCATGGCATGCAATGCGAAAGCAATTGTTTGGCAGCATGCGACAATTGTTTTCACTTCTATATATTATATGCATGTGTGCACATTAATCTGTGTGCATCATTTAATTTCAAACCGAGAGCTACAATATTATTTGTGTGTTTTTTCACTCAAGTCGAGCAGATCACAGTTTTGTGATTTTCCACCTTCGGGTGAGATCGATTCTATATCGATTATCATTGTAATCTTTCGACACATGATATATACATTTGAATTACGATGATATTGTGCTTAATGTCTTGTTCTCTCGGTTGATACATTCAATTCGCGCACCCGTCTTCGCGTATTATCAAGTGCAACAACTCAAATGAAGTGAGATCGATCGCTTTTAAGGACTTTACAATTGGTATCAGAGCATTAGGCTCTAGAACCACGATTTGAAGAAGATTTGGATTGATTTCTACTCATTTCTGGAGCTATTCATCATTGATTACTTGAGATTTAGCTATGGTGATGTTATGCTGCTCAAATTTTGCAGTTTTGGACTGATTTGGATTGAAAAGCTCTGATACCAGTTGTAAAATCGTGAAATCTCCAAGAAACAGTCAAACCACGATCTCAATCATATGAATGCGGAATGTAAACATAATTGGATTGAAAGAAGAATCGAATTGATCACAAATGCTTCTTCTATTGAATAAACACAACCTATTAAAGGTCTTATGCGAAATCGCACAGTACAGAAGTGAATAATAAACAAAAGCTTAATTACAAAACGAAATTATACTAAACAAAGAGTTCTCGCGCGACTTGCTTTTCACGCGGCTAAGCCTTTCGCGCGGGTCCAGTCCTTCGCGTGGAGTCAGTTGTCGCGTGGAAGCTTCATCTCGCGTGAGTCTGGCTTTCGCACAACCTGTCTTCAGAATTCGTTATCATTAAGTCTTTAAATGTTTTGCCGAGCCTTGATTAGTCTTCTACAATCTCCCCCTAGGCTTGGTGAAACATAATTAATCAAAATCAACGTTAGCCTTCTTGTACGAGCCTGAATAAGCATACCATTTGTTCCTAAGGATTCGGTCAGTCATCCAGACATACTGGCAAGATAGAAAGTAAACTGACTCATCAGCTGAAATGGGGCAGTGTAATTGCTTGATTAAGTCATCTTTGCCAAACTTCATTAAGTCAGCTGGATCGATAATTCTAAATGATCTGTCAGTGCATTTGATCACAGCATGACCTGAATCCTTCTCACATCTCCATGAAAGTAATTGCTTTAAAGAATTAGGAGGAACATAAGCATGAACTGGAACCTTCCTTTTCTTGTAAGAATTTTCAAAATGAGATCATATAGTTCTTTATCAAGTCAAGACTCTGTCCAGCTTTATTTAAAATAAACTGGTTAAGTTGATTGTCAATATATTTTGTCCTTTTTTAAACTTGTACTTCAGGTTTTACTCAGAAACATAAGGAGTGATATATATCATGTTTTGTGTTGATTTAATATAATTCAGTGGATCCCACAATCAGAACTTCTGTAAAATAATTATTGTCCTTCAAGACACTATCGAGATTTCAAGTCACCCCAAATTGACTTAAACCATGCATTGTTGATCAGTGATACCATTTAGTTATTCCTAAAATATAACTATTTGAGCATAACTAGCCTGAGAAATATCTCTTAATCACGGAATATTAACAAGTTTAAGGACTTACTAACAACCATCTGGACTTACGTCTGCCCTCTCAAGATGTTTAGGACTTACAAGCCATCCGGACTTACATGCCCCATCTTTTGATTTTGCCTTCCATGATCAGAAAATATTCTCAAAATAGAAAATATATACCATATAGAATGTATGTCTTTAGACATATCTTTTGATTTGTGCTTCTTGACATCTTATATCCTATATGGCCTTTTGGCATCTTTTGCTCAATTATTTTCTTTTTGTCTTTTTATTTCTTTTTGTCTTTTTGTATTTTCTATTTTATATATATATATATATATATATATAGTTATGATAATCACTGAATCAAACAAATACAGGCTTGAGTATGACAAGATTATAACTCTTAGTCTGTGTTAGAACATTTTTGATATTGTCACAGAATCTTGATATGTTCCTCACTAAATCATATCACTTTAATTCAAGTGTAATCACTCAATTATGATCTTTTCAATTCTGAAAGTAAAGCCTATCGACACATCAATCATAATCCAAGTCTATTCGTATTTAAGCATTTGAAACTACTTAGACTCTTTTAGAACTTTGTAATATCATTTCTCATTTAGGTATGAAAATTTCTTTTTTATTGATCCAATCTTGACTCCCCCTAAGACCAAAAATATTTTCAAAGCGTATTTTCAAATTTCTCCGTTATATGACTGAACATTTTGAAGCAATTGTAAGTTTCCTGTCATATGTCTTTGAACAACCGCTGTCAACATGCCATAAGCTTTCAATGATCTTTTGCGGTCGTTCCTGCATAAGTAAAAGAATTACTTAGTCTTTGGTACCCAAGTCAAACAAGACTTGAGCACATTCTGTGTTGCAGTTAGACAAAAAGATTTGAGATTGTTACATTTGTTTAGCACATCAGTTTTTTCATTGACACTTCTCAATTTGATTTTATCTTTCAAATCATTTTTCAAATTCTTGTTCTTTTCATCATCATTAGCATTCTCAACCTTTGATTTTATTGGTTTTGAAAATTTTCCACGAGTGAAAAATAATTTTCTATTGTTAGCAATAGAATTATGAAATCGTTGTTTGCTTCGTGATTTTTGTCGAAAAGGACAATGATTTGCAAGATGATTTATGTTTCCACACTGATAACATTTTCTTTGTTGTGTGTGGAAAACAAACTGTGGATAACAATTATAAAAATTGTCATAGAAACCAAAGTCAGATTGACTTTTTGGTTTAACACTCTGCACAGTCTCTCGAATCTTTGCTTTATTTGATAATTGCTTGTTCATCGTTTGCAAATTCGAGGAAAAAGGTGATTTGTTCATCTTTGCTTGTTCATTTGGTTTAACTGCTGAGACTTTTGGAATGAATGATGCTGGAATTGGACCAGTCTTAGAATATGCTGAAGAAGAACCAGACTTTGTTATTCGAATTGATGCTGGAGAAGGACCAAACTTTGTCATGCAGATTGATGCTGGAGAAGGACCAGGCATTTGAATTTTCAGATTGGATGAAGAAGGAGCTTTCACTTGCAAATCTGGGCTACAAATATCTTGGTTCACAAGGTTAGCATTATGATGAAGTTTATTTTTAAAGAATCGAAAATTCGTTTCTTTAAAAATATGTTCTCCATTTTCAATTAAACCTTTAGAAACAAATCTACTTTTAAAATCCTTTTCAATTTGTGCCTTTTGATTTGCCCTTTGATTTTCATTCAAATTGCTTTTACTATTTGATTTTGTCTCATTCAAATCAACTATCTTTTCATTTCTTGATAAAGTTTGATTACAACCAGATCTGAAATCATTTACATTCTTATTTTTCAAACTTTCACTTTCATTTTCACTCTCACTATCACTTTCCCACTCTTTAACCAAACCGTCTACCTTCACATGATCTGCACAAAAATTTTCAGTTGATTGTTTAGGTTTTATTATTATGATAGGATCAACAGAAAGATTTACTTTAACTGACGGTTTTTAATTCTAAGGATGGAGAGAAACCTATCCCATAGCTCATATCAGACTCAGAAATGACATCAGATGAAGGTAAACATGAATAATCATGATTAATTGGAGGAGCAATGTTTGAAAATCCAACACCGCATTTTCCTCCTTTTATCTTCTGTGTCATTTGTGACTTGATAATCCCTTCAACCATAGTTGATGAAAGTTCAAATTTTTCAACAGTCAATTTAGCCGATGCTAATTCACTGTTGAGTCTATTAATTTCTAAGGCGAGTTCATTGTTTCTATTTGTCAAATCATTATTTGTGCATTCTTTATCATGAAGATTTAATTGTAAATTTTATACTGTACTATTTAAACCTTCAAGTTTTTCTTTGAAAATCTTTTCGTTTGATTTGTGTTTTCGAGCTTGATATTGAAGTTTTTCAACTTCCATTATCAAGTTCTCATTATGAACTCTATACCTTTGAACTTTCTCAACATAAGAATTTGTGCATAAACCATCATATACCTTTTGTTCAGAACTTTCTCCTTCAGTTTCTTCACCCTTCTTAACCATAAAGGCCTTTATAACAGCAGCTTGTTCTTCCACTGGAGCAACGTCAACAGTCTTTAGATCTTTACATTGGCATTTGACTGGAGGCTCAACAGTGTACTTTTCAACTTCTTTCTTTTCCTTCTTAACCACCTTCTCTGTCTTCTCTTCCTTCTCAATACTTTCCTCAACTGTAACTTCTTCCTTTTCTGTTTCCTTCTCAACAAATATACCTTCCAACAGATCATCTGATACAAACTCAGCAAACAAATTTTCTTCCTGCTCCGGTTTAGTAACAGTTTGAGCAACCAAAGCAGTAGATAGCTTTAAGTTAAGTGCTTCCTTTTGATCTGACCAATCATACTCAGCACATGTTGTTGAAGACATGTTGATCAGAAAGTCAAAAATCAGATTTTTCGTGCGAGAGAAGCTATCGTGCGAAAACCTTTTTCGCGCGACACATTTTTTCGTGCGAGAATTGTGATTCGTGCGAAATTCCAATTTACTTTTCAAGCGAAATCGCGTAAAAAGTGAAATAACTGCCTGTGCGAAAACTGATTATTTCGCACGCGAAAACTCCCAGTTTCGTGCACAATCAATTCTCCAACTGTTTGTTCAAGCGAAAGTCACCTCCAATTCACAGAATAGGTCTGATTAAACTCATTTTAGTCCGATTATAATGAATTTAGTTCAATTTTAAGCTTAATTATGATTAAAATTCAACTAAAGTCCACTAAATCAGTCCAAATCAGTCCAAAACTGCAAAATTTGAGCAGCATAACATCACCATAGCTGAATCTCAAGTAATCAATGATGAATAGCTGCAGAAATGAGTAGAAATCAATCCAAATCTTCTTCAAATCATGGTTCTAGAGCCTAATGCTCTGATACCAACTGTAAAGTCCTTAAAAGCGATCGATCTCACTTTGTTTGAATTGTTGCACTTGATAATACGCGAAGACGGGTACGCGAATTGAATGTATCAACCGAGAGAACAAGACATTAAGCACAATATCATCGTAATTCAAATGTATATATCATGTGTCGAAAGATTACAATGATAATCGATATAGAATCGATCTCACCCGAAGGTGGAAAATCACAAAACTGTGATCTGCTCGACTTGAGCGAAAAACACACAAATAATATTGTAGCTCTCGGTTTGAAATTAAATGATGCACACAGATTAATGTGCACACATGCACATAATATATAGAAGTGAAAACAATTGTCGCATGCTGCCAAATAATTGCTTTCGCATTGCATGCCATGCATTGTCGCATGGATTATTTCAAGGAGTTTTTCACCCACGTGGATCCCACTTTCTATTGAAGAATTTATTTGCTTTTCACATGAGATCTCGCATGCAATTTAAATAAGCAGGTTGTCGCATGCATGTGGTTTCCACTACGCTTTCTCATGCATGCGAAATGTATCCTATTCGCATCATGATTTCGCATGCATGCATCGTGCCTTTCTTTCGCATGCTTTATTCGCATGCATATGCGACTTATCTTCTTTTCGCATGCTGTTTTCATTTTCGCATGCATGCATACAGCTCCGTTTTGCATGTGTTGTTTCCAACATACACGTAGTAGCATGTATTCCAAGTTGTTCATTTCTTATCAGATAAAACTATAGTGTAATCCAAAATGTTTGATACTTACAATCTCCCCCTTGGATTATGCTATAGTTTTGATGTTCTTCAAATCTAACAACTTCAATTTCAACAAAACCTTTCAATGAAGGTTCTCACATCAGCGGATAGATGAAACAACTATTGAATGAACCTTTCTCAATGAAAGTTCTCGCACACTCGGAAATTTGACTTTGATGCAGCAACTTTTGAGCTTCAAATCTTCATAAAATCATGCAACAAAGTCTCTTGAGCATTTACACAAACACTTGGTGTGCGGTCTACAACTTTTGAATTTGTTTAACGTCTTCGAACGGAAGATCGCGGAATAATGATCCCAAGAGCAACACCTTGCTCTGATACCAAATGTAAAGTCCTTAAAAGTGATCGATCTCACTTCGTTTGAATTGTTGCACTTGATAATACGCGAAGACGGGTGCGCGAATTGAATGTATCAACCGAGAGAACAAGACATTAAGCACAATATCATCGTAATTCAAATGTATATATCATGTGTCGAAAAATTACAATGATAATCGATCTCACCCGAAGGTGGAAAATCACAAAACTGTGATTTGATCGACTTGAGCGAAAAAACTATGACACCCCACAATATCAAGCAAAGAACATTATGGGTTACTCTCACATTAGTGTGACAGTTCAGATGATACAGATAGATTTAATGAACAAAGTCTTAGAAACATTCAAGATATTCCCAAATCAGAAAGGAAACCTAAGATTCTTCTTGTTGAAGATCATGTGGTGAATGTGATGGTATGTAGCATCTGTCACCAATAGACTATCAATCGACATCAAGCTCGTGAGCTCATCGTGTGTATTGACTAGCCTCACGTAGGTTCATAATCTATGTATCGTGTTAATCGAATTATCTCCATGTACATGTTCTATGTGTGTTAATTATCCTTGTATTTATTGTTTTTTATATACATGACGTGTTAGTGAATCTCTCGTATACTCGTTTATAATAAAAATTATTAATAATAATAATAATAATAATAATAATAATAATAATAACAAAAATAATGATAATAATAATAACAATAATAATAATACTAATAATAATAATAATAACAGTAATAATAGTAATAATAATAATAATAAATAAGTTAGGGGGGTGTTTTGCCAAAATTAGAACTTAAAAGAAAATATGTTACATAAAATAACAAAATACAAACCGCAGGGACCATTTATGTAAATTTTAAAGTTTCAAAACCAACCCCCCCCCACCCCGATTTTCCGGCGCCGGTTCCGGCCAAACTCCGGCCAGTCGCCGGTGACCACCAAAACCGCGTGAAAACTTGATTTTTGTAGCCCAAATTACACCAAATCGCCTTGTGAACAAGATTCGAACCTCATGCAACTGATAAAACGCGTAGAACGGTCAAATTAACGGTAATAATCTTTATCACTTTATCATTCGATCGTTCAACGGCTAATTCATCCACTCAACACTAATTTAATCAAAATTACCGAATTACACGGACTTTAGCTCACTATGAATATAATGTTACTATCCATTTCATCAAAACACACACAAACAAACCGATTTAATTAGTACCTCTGTTCGAACCTGCAACTTATTCAACCACCAACCTCCGAGCATTATAACTCACAATAAGCATAGGGCTTTTGATTATAAGCCCCATTCGAATCTTTCTGTGCAAACAATTTGATTTCCATCAACGTTTGATCAACATTCGATTTCAACCTATACCGCGGCTTGTTCTTAAACTGTACTTATCATCAACTCAACCAAATCAGGTAATTAAACACTCTAATCTACTCGTTTTGATATGAGGATTAAAAGCTCCATGAAATTATTCCATAACAGAATCAAATCGGGGCTCAATTTGATCGATTTCGATCTAGGGTTTATATGGATTTGGGGATACTGGACAAATCATGTTTAAAAAGAAATCAAACTCATTGTTCTCGCGGCCACGAGCTTTGGTTCACCGGTTAAACACATGCTGCTCCACCCGAGAGGTCCCGGGTTCGACCCCGGGCCACTGCAATTATTTTTTAAAGCCCTTTTGAGCTTCTAAAAATTATACAAAAATTTCTAAAAATCCTAAAAATAAATTTTATAAACTTTCTTATTTAAAATGTTACAAAATGATTTTCTGTAAATTTATTTTGTTTTAAAAACCTCAAAATCTTTATAAAATATTATTTATAAATATTGTAAATAACTATTTTTATAAAAATAGACATTATATCGTATTTAATTGTGAAATAATTATAGAAAACCATAGAAATTATACAATATATAATTTCATAAATCGTTTATAAATATAATTATAGGTTACATTTTTATAGTTTAATTGATAAATTATTATTGAATTATACAAAGAATACATGCATATACTTCTTTTGAATAAATCAAAAATACAAATAATTTCATTATTTGTTCAAAATCCCACAACTCAATTTAAATCCTAAAATCATTAGGTATAAAATCAAACTCAATATATAATCGTGTACGCCAACCCAAATCCAATTAAATATATCTATTCGCATCGAATACGTATTAAAGACTTAAATACAATTATTACATAGGTATTGATCGTGTTTGATCGTGCATTGCTATTCTGTGAAGTCTTCGTGCATTACATCAATTCAAGGTGAGTTTCGTGGCCCCTTTTTATGCTTATACAAATTTTCAATGTTTTCAATCAATGGGGGAAAAGTATGCTCACCCGTTTTCAATGCTGTACATTCTATATTCTATACTTGGAATCAATGTGATACTGTTTTGGATGCATACATGGTGTTATTCTATGGAACACTCATACAACCATTAATTCCCGGGTTTGGGAACCAACGGTTAGGTATTGGTAGTACTACTGGGTTGACACCCTCACCCTTCAACGATTGGTTAACTTGCGAGTTGCCAACACAGCTGCCAGCAATCAGGCCAAGGGTGAATATATACCGTCTATTTTATATGCATAACGTCAGTAGGTTTGGTTGTCTTTAAACACATGTTATGTGGTTTGTGCTTGCAGTATGATTCCATATCAAATTTTATACAGCATCAATCAAATGTTTTAAATTTAAACCTGCGGAACTCACCAACATTTTGTGTTGACATTTTTGAGCATATCTTTTCAGGTGAACATAATCAAAGAGGATAGCTAGTGCTGATGCCTCAGCAGAGACCCTCAGGATTTCATTAGTTTTGCATTTGTAATGTATATCATTTGTATTCATTTGTGAACTATGTGTATTTTGGATTTAGAATCAATAAGACTATGATAGTCGTGGAACTGACTAACCACGACACAAGTCACCATTGTGTCGGGCGACGTCATGACACGAGGGTTTGCATGTATTATGTCTCTGTAATTATACCAAGTGTTATGACGATACCGTCCGTCACATCCTCGTGTTTCCGCTCTAAGCGAGGGTGTGACAGATTGGTATCAGAGCCTTGGTTATAGAGAATTAGGTGGAGAATTCGACCTAGACTATAACCTAAGAACCTTCATATAGAATGCATGCTAGGGATTGTGTGCATTTGATTTTACCTAAATGTCTTTCATGATTTGTGTGACACATAGACACCTGTATTCTTGATTTCCTGGCAAAAGGCCTACGGGCTAAGGCAAGCGTATTCGTATAAATCTCATTGCGAGACCCGTTACGCTACCTGGGTATTTCTGGGATGAGTGATAAACTATGGTCAATACACAAAACTACAAGGCAAATGGGTCAAGTATATTAAGTCTATGAACTTAATATACAGGTATATTCCTATATACCTAATAATATACAAGTATGTTCCTACATACTTGATTTTATACATATACCTGTGTCATCTGAGCATCTCGAGGAGGACATTATTACTCTTAGTCTTTCTCCATGGGATACTTTGAGGCTAGATGTCAAACAGCTGACACCCTCTTACAAAAATGTTAAGTGTTCTAACTGTTACAAGTACTGAAAAGGTACAACGACTGAAGAACAAACTCTCCAGTCGTTTACAAACTACTGAAAGTATAACGGCTGAAGAACAAACTCTTCAGCTGTTGTACAAACTACTGAAAAGGAAAAGTACAAACTAGACGCTTGTACAACATCATATTATTAGGGAACTTCGGTGATCACGCATAGCGTCGATCTCAGATATTGAATCCGACCCTATCATGGTTATGACTGAAATTCTGGGAATGTGACGGATATGCAGTTATCATTAGACATAATGTGCTTATGTGCTTATTTGCTATTACATGCTATAATTGGAATACTGGCTCATGGACAGGAGGACATCATATAATTTGTGCTTGTTGAATCTAAATAATACTATGATGTTAACTTGGGGTAAGTGAAGCTAAGGGTGATCATGCAAGGTAAATTACCATTACGGGTGCACACGTAATTGCAATACACCATGCATGAGAAGTCTGGCTAATCTTACCATGAGGTAATGATCATGAGTATCACACGTTTCTATTCTATACCCTAGGGTGCTAGGGTCATAATTCTAGTAAGTCCTTGTTGAAGGCAATCAAACATTATAAGTCCTTGTTGAAGGCAATCAAACATTTTAAGTCCTTGTTGAAGGCAATCAAACATTATCATTTACTCAAGTCCTGTCCTACTTAGAGCCTTCATGGTATTTCCAATCATAATACTGACCTTATGAGATATTCCTCCACTTAGCGTTTCAGTAACTACTGATTAATGCTTAGAATGAAAGTGGAACACATGAATGTAGAAGAGTAATGATACTCTCTACCCATACAAAACGTTATTATTTGAGTAGATGCTAAGGAAAATTACGATGTTATGTAACTAGTTTAAGTATTATTCAAGGTATATCGTGGATGTGGTGGGAACGCTGCGGGGAACCCTATATATAAGCATCACCGGTATACTAAGAATGTGCTTAACCTGGGCTACATAATGATCCTAATGGACCGAAGCATAGGTTATTATGAATTAATGAGTGAAATCATGCGGTGACTAAAGTTTCCATCTTTCTGTAGTTAAAAGATGGCGCCTAAAAGAGTCACACGCAAAACCAACCAAGAAGCTGAAGCCCCGTAAAATAGGAGAAGGGGTAGACCATCAAGAGCTGGCGGTGTTCCAGCTGGCAATAATCAAGAAACTGGCACCCCTGATATAGCTGCTATGATTGCTCAGCAACTAGCTGCATTAGTTCCTACTATTGTGACGTAAGTAAGCGATGCCCTGCTGAATCATCCTCTCCACGGGGATCATAACACCAACGGCCAACATAACCAAGGGGTAGTGGATGATATTGGCATTGGTGGAACAAATGGAAACGAAACTGGCGTCAACCATACCAAACGGGGATGCACATATAAAGAGTTTGTGGCTTGCAAACCCCATGAATTCGATGGGAAAGGCGGAGCGATAGCCTTGACCAGATGGATCGAGAAGATGGAGGCAGTAATCGACATTAGTGAATGCCTCGATAGTCAACGGATCAAATATGCCACCTGCTCACTGCAGGGCAAGGCGTTAACCTGGTGGAACACCGAGGTTCAGGCAAGAGGAAGGGAGTCTGCCATGCAGATGACATGGGATGAGTTTAAGGCATTAATTTATGAGGAATACTGTCCTCTCAATGAAATGCAAAAACTCGAACATGAATTCTGGAATCACGCAATGGTGGGAGCTGGGCACGCAGCGTACACCGACCGATTTCATGAACTGGCAAGATTGGTTCCGCATTTAGTCACACTGGAATCCAAGAGAATCGAGAGGTAATCTAGGGACTTGCGCCTCAAATCCGAGCACTGGTGACAGCTGCTGCTCCTCTTACAATTCAGAGCGCAATTTTGAAGGCTGGCGCTCTTACTGACGAAATGGTGAGACCCGGATTGCTGGGGAAGGGAACCGAGAAGAGAAAAGAGTTCGGGTCTAATGCTGGAAGAACCGATAAGAAGGCTAAAACAGCCCGAAGTTTTGTGGCTGTAACCCAAGAAAAGAAGGATTACACAGGACCGTACCCCAAGTGCAACAAGTGTAATTATCACCATTCCCCAGCAAGGCCGTGTCGGGAATGCACAAACTGTAGGCGTTTGGGTCATTGGGCGAAGGATTGTAGGATTGCGCCAAACCTGGTAACGCCCATCAATGCGGTTAACCCCGCCGGGAATGCCAGGGCATGCTATGAATGCGGAAGTCTCGATCACTTCCGAAACAAGTGCCCCCGACTAAACAGAGCACCCGGTCAACAAAACAATAACCAACAGCAATTACTGGCTATAGCTGGTAATCCGGCCCAGGGAAATCAAAGAAATGCTGCAAGAGGACGTGCCTTCGTCATTGGAGCCAATGATGCCCGTCAGGACCCTAATGTCATCACGGGTACGTACCTTCTCAACGACCACTTCGCCTCTATATTGTTTGATACAGGAGCAGACAATAGCTTCATATCTTCTGAATTTGCACACATGCTGGACTTGAAACCGAGTAGGCTAGAAACTAGCTTTTCCGTAGAAATGGCCAACGGTAGATTTGTACAAGCAGATAAAATCATTAGACAGTGCTCCATAATATTAGAAGACCATGCCTTCGACATAGATTTAATACCTTTCAAACTAGGGAGCTTCGACGTGATTGTGGGAATGGATTGGTTGTCGAAGCACGGAGCCGAGATCGTTTGTTGAGAGAAAGTAATAGGTGAACGACCAGGAAGAACTCTGAAGCTTATTTCCTGCATGAAGACGCGTCGATGTCTACGGAAGCAGTGCTACGCACTTCTGGCTCATGTAGTAGAAAAGAAGAAAGAAGGCATCAAGTTGGTAGATATTCCTGTGGTGCGAGATTATCCGGAAGTATTCCCTGATGATTTGTCGGGATTACCTCCTCTACGACAGGTGGAATTCCGTATCGAGTTGGTTCCTGGAGCTACGCCGATAGCAAAGGCACCATATCGATTAGCACCATCGGAGATGCAAGAATTATCCAGCCAACTACAATAGCTATTGGAGAAGGGATTCATTCGGCCGAGTCATTCACCATGGGGAGCACCGGTTCTATTTGTCAAGAAGAAAGACGGGTCATTTCGTATGTGTATCGATTATCGCGAGTTGAACAAGTTGACTGTGAAGAATCGATATCCTCTTCCCAAAATTGATGATTTGTTTGATCAATTACAAGGAGCTTCGTATTTCTCCAAGATTGATCTTCGTTCTGGATATCATCAACTGAGAGTTTTGAGGATGACATACTGAAAACAGCATTCAGGACTCGTTACGGGCACTATGAGTTCTTAGTCATGCCGTTCGGGCTGACTAATGCACCAACTGTATTCATGGATTTAATGAATCGAGTGTGCAAACCATACTTAGATAAGTTTGTAATCGTGTTCATAGACGATATACTTATCTATTCCCGTTTGAAAGAGGACCACGAGAAACACCTTCGAGCAATTCTAGAATTGTTGTGGAAAGAGAAGCTTTTCGCCAAATTCTCGAAGTGTGAATTCTGGCTTCAAGAAGTGAAGTTTTTGGGCCATGTGGTTAATAAAGATGGAATCCATGTAGACCCCAGCAAGATTGAAGCGGTGAAGAAATGGGATACACCCCAAACACCCTCAGAAATCCGACAATTCCTAGGATTGGCTGGGTATTATCGGCGGTTTATTGCGAACTTTTCAAAAATCGCACAACCGTTGACCATGCTAACCCAGAAAGATAAGAAGTTTGATTGGGGACATGCACAAGAACAAGCTTTCCAAACGTTAAAGGAAAAGCTGTGCAATGCTCCAATACTGTCCCTTCCGGACGGAACAGACGATTTCGTGGTGTATTGCGATGCTTCGCATCAAGGATTGGGATGTGTGTTGATGCAGAGAGATAAGGTGATTGCATACGCCTCACGACAACTAAAAGTGCACGAGAAGAACTACACAACTCATGATTTGGAGTTGGGCGCTGTAGTTTTTGCACTTAAGATATGGAGGCACTATCTGTATGGAACCAAATGCATCATCTATACCGATCATAAGAGCCTTCAACATATCCTGAATCAGAAAGAGCTCAACATGCGACAACGACGATGGGTAGAATTACTTAGTGACTACGATTGCGAAATCCGGTATCACCCGGGGAAAGCAAATGTGGTGGCTGATGCCCTCAGTCGTAAAGAACGCGTAAAACCATTACGTGTTCGAGCTTTGGGATTGACTATTCAAACGAACTTGAAAGCTCAAATCCAAAATGCGCAAACTGAGGCTCTAAAAGAAGAAAACCTTGCGGGAGAAGAATTCCGAGGGTTGGATAAACAGATGAATCGCAAGGATGACGGCGTACATTACTTCATGGATCGCATGTGGGTTCCCAAATGGGGAGATGTACGCACACTAGTCTTGGATGAAACACACAAGACTCGATATTCTGTTCATCCCGGTACAGACAAGATGTACCACGATCTGAAGGATCTGTACTGGTGGCCAGGTATGAAGAAAGACATTGCTCTATATGTGAGCAAATGCTTGACGTGTTCAAAGGTCAAAGCTGAACACCAGAAACCATCGGGATTATTGCAACAACCTGAAATTCCTGAGTGGAAATGGGAGAACATCACAATGGATTTTATCACCAAACTCCCGAGAACGTCAAGCGGGCACGACTCGATATGGGTCATAGTAGATCGACTAACAAAATCTGCTCACTTCTTGCCAATCCGAGAAGACTATAAAATGGATAAGTTGACAAGATTGTACATCAAAGAGGTTATGACACAGCATGGAGTGCCGGTGTCAATCATATCCGACCGAGACAGTCGATTCACTTCACGCTTTTGGCAGACGTTGCAGAAAGCGATGGGCACTCGACTAAATATGAGTACAGCCTATCACCCCCAGACAGAAGGCCAAAGTGAACGCACAATAAAGACACTTGAGGACATGCTACGTGCATGTGTCATTGACTTTGGTGGCAGTTGGGATACTCATCTACCGTTGATTGAGTTTTCCTACAATAACAGCTACCATACTAGTATTGGGTGTGCACCATTCGAAGCGTTGTATGGCCGAAAATGTAGGTCACCTGTATGTTGGGCCGAGATTGGCGAGAGTCAGCTAACAGGTCCTGAAATCATACAAGAAACAACCGATAAAATCTTCCTAATCAAAGACAGACTTAAAGCTGCTCGAGATCGCTAAAAGAGCTATGCCGACAACCGTCAAAAGCCGCTAGAGTTTAACGTTGGTGATCGAGTGTTACTTAAGGTCTCTCCTTGGAAAGGTATCGTTCGGTTTGGAAAGAAGGAGAAGTTAGCCCCGCGATATATTGGACCATTTAAGATCATAGAGAGGATCGGCCCAGTGGCATATCGATTAAGGCTGCCACAAGAGCTTGGCAGTGTGCATGATACTTTCCATGTATCGAACCTCAAGAAGTGTTTAGCTGACAAATCACTTCACGTGCCTATTGAGCACATCAAGATTGATCAAAGCCTCCATTTTGTGGAGGAACCTATTGAGATCATGGACCGAAAGGTCAAGAAGTTGAGACGCAGTAAGATACCTATTGTTGGTGTAAGATGGAATTCCAAACGAGGTCCAGAGTTTACATGGAACGAGAGGATCAGATGAAACTCAAATATCCTCATCTGTTCGAGGATGACACTCTTGGACCTAGCACCAGTTGAATTTCGGAACGAAATTCCCTCAACTGGGGGATACTGTGACACCCCACAATATCAAGCAAAGAACATTGTGGGTTACTCTCACATTAGTGTGACAGTTCAGATGATATAGATAGATTTAATGAACAAAGTCTTAGAAACATTCAAGATATTCCCAAATCAGAAAGAAAAACCTAAGATTCTTCTTGTTGAAGATCATGTGGTGAATGTGATGGTATGTAGCATCTGTCACCAATAGACTATCAATCGACATCAAGCTCGTGAGCTCATCGTGTGTATTGACTAGCCTCACGTAGGTTCATAATCTATGTATCGTGTTAATCGAATTATCTCCATGTACATGTTCTATGTGTGTTAATTATCTTGTATTTATTGTTTTTATATATACATGACGTGTTAGTGAGTCTCTCGTATACTCGTTTATAATAAAAATTAATATAATAATAATAATAATAAATAATAATAATAATAATAATAATAATAATAACAACAACAAAAATAATGATAATAATAATAACAATAATAATATACTAATAATAATAATAATAACAGTAATAATAGTACTAATAATAATAATAATAAGTTAGGGGGGGTGTTTTGCCAAAATTAGAACTTAAAAGAAAATATGTTACATAAAATAACAAATACAAACCGCAGGGACCATTTATGTAAATTTTAAAGTTTCAAAACCAACCCCCCGCCCACCCCGATTTTCCGGCGCCGGTTCCGGCCAAACTCCGGCCAGTCGCCGGTGACCACCAAAACCGCATGAAAACTTGATTTTTGTAGCCCAAATTACACCAAATCGCCTTGTGAACAAGATTCGAACCTCATGCAACTGATAAAACGCGTAGAACGGTCAATTAACGGTAATAATCTTTATCACTTTATCATTCGACCGTTCAACGGCTAATTCATCCACTCAACACTAATTTAATCAAAATTAACCGAATTACACGGACTTTAGCTCACTATGAATCTAATGTTACTATCCATTTCATCAAAACACACACAAACAAACCGATTTAATTAGTACCTCTGTTCGAACCTGCAACTTATTCAACCACCAACCTCCGAGCATTATAACTCACAATAAGCATAGGGCTTTTGATTACAAGCCCCATTCGAATCTTTCTGTGCAAACAATTTGATTTCCATCAACGTTTGATCAACATTCGATTCAACCTATACCGCGGCTTGTTCTTAAACTGTTCTTATCATCAACTCAACCAAATTAGGTAATTAAACACTCTAATCTACTCGTTTTGATATGAGGATTAAAAGCCCCATGAAATTATTCCATAACAGAATCAAATCGGGGCTCAATTTGATCGATTTCGATCTAGGGTTTATATGGATTTGGGGATACTGGACAAATCATGTTTAAAAAGAAATCAAACTCATTGTTCTCGCGACCACGGCCTTTGGTTCATCGGTTAAACACATGCTGCTCCACCCGAGAGGTCCCGGGTTCGACCCCGGGCCACTGCAATTATTTTTTAAAGCCCTTTTGAGCTTCTAAATATTATACAAAAATTTCTAAAAATCCTAAAAATAAATTTTATAAACTTTCTTATTTAAAATATTACAAAATGATTTTCTGTAAATTTATTTTGTTTTAAAAACCTCAAAATCTTTATAAAATATTATTTATAAATATTGTAAATAACTATTTTTATAAAAATAGACATTATATCGTATTTAATTGTGAAATAATTATAGAAAACCATAGAAATTATACAATATATAATTTCATAAATCGTTTGTAAATATAATTATAGGTTACATTTTTATAGTTTAATTAATAAATTATTATTGAATTATACAAAGAATACATACATATACTTCTTTCGAATAAATCAAAAAACAAATAATTTCATTATTTGTCCAAAATCCCACAACTCAATTTAAATCCTAAAATCATTAGGTATAAAATCAAACTCAATATATAATCGTGTACGCCAACCCAAATCCAATCAAATATATCTATTCGCATCGAATATGTATTAAAGACTTAAATACAATTATTACATAGGTATTGATCGTGTTTGATCGTGCATTGCTATTCTGTGAAGTCTTTGTGCATTATATCAATTCAAGGTGAGTTTCGTGGCCCCTTTTTATGCTTATACAAATTTTCAATGTTTTCAATCAATGGGGGAAAAGTACGCTCACCCGTTTTTAATGCTGTACATTCTATATTCTATACTTGGAATCAATGTGATACTGTTTTGCATGCATACATGGTGTTATTCTATGGAACACTCATACAACCATTAATTCCCGGGTATGGGAACCAACGGTTAGGTATTGGTTGTACTACTGGGTTAACACCCCACTCTTCGACGATTGGTTAACTTGCGAGTTGCCAACACAGCTGCCAGCAATCAGGCCAAGGGTGAATATATTCCGTCTATTTTATATGCATAACGTCAGTAGGTTTGGTTGTCTTTAAACACATGTTATGTGGTTTGTGCTTGCAGTATGATTCCATATCAAATTTTATACAGCATCAATCACATGTTTTGAATTTAAACCTGCGGAACTCACCAACATTATGTGTTGACATTTTTGAGCATATCTTTTCAGGTGAACATAATCAAAGAGGATAGCTAGTGCTGATGCCTTAGCAGTGACCCTCAGGATTTCATTAGTTTTGCATTTGTAATGTATATCATTTGTATTCATTTGTGAACTATGTGTATTTTGGATTTAGAATCAATAAGACTATGATAGTCGTGGAACTGACTAACCACGACACAAGTCACCATTGTGTCGGGCGACGTCATGACACGAGGGTTTGCATGTATTATGTCTCTGTAATTATACCAAGTGTTATGACGATCCCGTCTGTCGCATCCTCGTGTTTCCGCTCTAAGCGAGGGTGTGATAAAAACACACAAATAATATTGTAGCTCTCGGTTTGAAATTAAATGATGCACACAGATTAATGTGCATACATGCACATAATATATAGAAGTGAAAACAATTGTCGCATGCTGCCAAATAATTGCTTTCGCATTGCATGCCATGCATTGTCGCATGCATTATTTCAAGGAGTTTTTCACCACGTGGATCCCACTTTCTATTGAAGAGTTTATTTGCTTTTCACATGAGATCTCGCATGCAATTTAAATAAGCAGGTTGTCGCATGCATGTGGTTTCCACTAAGCTTTCTCATGCATGCGAAATGTATCCTATTCGCATCATGATTTCACATGCATGCATCGTGCCTTTCTTTCGCATGCTTTATTCGCATGCATATGCGACTTATCTTCTTTTCGTATGCTGTTTTCATTTTCGCATGCATGCATACAACTCTGTTTTGCATGTGTTGTTTCCAACATACACGTAGTCGCATGTATTCCAAGTTGTTCATTTCTTATCAGATAAAACTATAGTGTAATCCAAAATGTTTGATCCTTACAATATAAATGTAACTTAAATCTGATGATACTTTAGCTGTTTTACATATATGTATATCAAACATTAAGTAAAACAACTAAATATCACCAGTCTTAACTTACATATATGTAAATCAATAGTTCATCATTTACATTTATGTAAATCAATGGTCCTTTTGGTTATGAAAATAAAAATTGATTCTGTAATGACCCTGATCCTATATATATATGTATATATATGTATATATGTGTATATATATGTATATATGTGTGTGTGCGTGTGTATGTATGTATGCACGTATGTATGTAGGTATGCATGCACACACGAACGCACGCATGTATGTATGCATGTATGCATGCATTTATGTATATAAATATAATGCTATTTGAAAACTAGAGAAAACCAATGAAATCGACCACATAATTTACAATTTTTTTGTCAGTATCCTTTATATTTGTGTATGCGTATATATTAATAAGAGTATGGATGAAATGAAAAACCGTAGCATGGTTTTACATATACGTCACATAGAGGTTACATATATGTAACCATTTTTCATTCGATATTGTATTACGTATACGTAAGACTCTTTGTTCTTGTATTTATGTTCAACATATATATAACAAAAACTTAAATAACCTTTTAATAATTAAAATAACAAAAAAATTATAAATTATGTCATTGATTTCCGTGGTTTTCTTTCGTTTTCACATAACTATTGGTTTTCTTAGGAACTATCCCCTATATTGTCACACCCCAACCGACGGCGGAATCGTCGGGGCGGACGAATGGAAATCGATTGTTGATAGCACATGGAACTAAATAAACCGAAATAATATTAAACGCCACTTTCATTAAAGAATACCAATACAATTAAACAATAAATCAAATAACATAATAATAATCGTCTTTTATTTTGACTAAGTCCGGGTCCTAGATGAGCATGTAGAAATCCACTAACTTGCTTAAACTGAAATCATGTGAAAAGTAACGAGTCAGCTAAAATTAGCCAGTGATTAAACATAGTTTTGGATATACATATATAGGTTGATTAAATGATTGAATAATTCAATTCACATGGCAATGTCGAGACTTATAATGAAAAAATGTATCATAAAAGACAAATTGACACAATCAATCTAAATGACTAAATTGACTCGATCCGCAGATGAAGTCGTGATAGAATATGCGAATCCGGTTTCAATCACCACTTGACTATTCAATGGGTGGGTTTGTCGCATCGATAGATCTGTCATTGTTACCGTGGTTGCATGAATTAATGATTGTGCTATCATCTAATTTATCTAACTATGAATACATTATTACAAGTAAAGATATAGCATGTAAAGAATTGAATTTATAAATAAAATAAAAAAAATGAATGGCAACGATTGATTATATAATCACATGATTTCCCCAAATATAAACACATAAAATGGGCAATGAATACTCACTTGATTGATGAGATTTGAATTTAAACGTGATAGATTAGGCACCAATGATTTTCTTATGAATAACCTACGAAGCGGTGTCTCGAATTAGAATAATAGTGATATGATAATTGGGAATAGATTAAGGTTTTCATTAGGATTGGGTATTGAATAAAATAATTTATTTAGTTTGAATGTCTTGAGATAAATAAAACGAATTCATTGAAAGTAATTATGTTTGAAAATTAATAGAAATGAATCTATCAATACATGTGACCATTTGATTTATTATTAAAGTGTGGGAAAAATAAATAACTAATTTTATTAATTAATTATATGATAATTAATTAAATTATATATACATATTAAAGACTTTGGTCGGTGGCTACAGTTCCACGACCAACAAAACCCTAATCCCCAGTTCAACTACAAATAACACTGCAACAGATTCTCCAAATCACCATCATCAAACATCTATTTCTCCATTATCATCTCCATCATCGACCTCTTGAAGTCGTCGTACGGATCCTCCGATCTCTTCACCATCGCAAAGCTCTCCTTCATCTTCCCCAAAACTTCACAAGGTATCAACCTCTTAAACACCGACAGCCTCGCCGGAGATCCGAAGGTGAGGGTTTGAAAACTGAGGGTTTGGAGAAACAATGGCGTCAAGGGGACGATGATACCTGAGATGGAGAAGATGACCGTCGAACAACTCAAAGCAGTCAAGGAACAAAGCGATCTCGAATTCTAGGTGAGTTCTTGATTTGGGTTTTTTCTTCTTTGGGTTTAACCTTACACACCCAAGTTTACTTTGATGTTGGATCTTGAAATATTGATTTTTGATTCTTGAACCGGCCTTGAGATTGACCCAGAAATGACCCTTTGAGTTCTTGATTTCTGCCGTCGTCCCCCTCCAATCTCAGCCTCCGTATCTTGAGTTCTGATTTCTACCGTCGTCCCCCTCCGATCTCAGCCTCCGTCTCTGCCGCTTTGGCCTGACGTCACCGCCGATCTTTCGAGACAACATCCGTCGAATCTTGATCTAAAATGAGTTGTTTACCGTCGGCAACTTCTTTCCATATTTCCTTAAAATCATTCTTTAGATCTATCTACAAAGATTGTATCTTTTTAGAGACCCAAAAAGGGGTAAAGATAAGGGTACAACAAGGGGTGCCTCGGAAGGGGGTTGGATTTGAAAGAATAAGATATACAATTATTTAGTACTGCTGCATCACTACGTGGCTAGATTTGAGAATAAGGACAAGGGGGACCATTAGGAAAATTCCATTTGGCTTTATTTTAGGTTTGTTAATTTGCAAAATATGTTTAGAATTGCTTGCTGCTGTATGCTATATGTGATTAGTAGCTTTGTAGATAACTTGCAAATATGTTATATTGTTTATTGTTGCAAACTGGAGCCACATCAAAATAGGAGGAGAAAGGCTCTGCATTTGGGGTTGCACTTATTAAAATT